>JBBMKD010000070.1:944615-958208 GCA_037834095.1 Argya squamiceps
CCTCCGCGGCGGCGCCGGGCTGCTGGCCGGCGGGCAGGGCAAGCGGCCGCCCAAGCTGGGGCAGATCGGCCGCAGCAAGAGAGGTGGGTGCCGGAGGGAACGGGGCGGCACCGGGAGCTGCCCCGGGATGCGGGGCACGGCCCCGGGGATGCGGCGGGATGCAGCGGGTATCCCGCGGGGTGGTGGGTATCGTGTACCGGGGACCTTCCCTGGGGATTCAGGGCACCGGGGAGCATCCTCAGGGACGGGGCATGATGACCGGGCTCCCTGAGGATGTCGGGCATCGTGTCCCGAGGATCTTCTCCGGGGATGCAGGGCACTGGGGACGGTCCTTAGGGGCAGGGTATGGTGCACCGGGCTCCCTGAGGGATGTTGGGCATCGTGTTCCGTGGATCTTCCCCAAGGATGGGGCATCAAGCACCTTTTGGGGATGCAGGGCACCAGGAAGTGTCCCCGGGGACGGGGCACGATGCACCAGACTCCCTGCAGGCTGTCAGGCATCACGTCCCAAGGACTGTCACCGGGGTGTTGGGTAGCCGGGATCTTCCCTGCGGACAGGACATGGTGCCCTGGGCACTTCCCCGGGAATAGGGCAGCAGGGACCTTCCTCAGGGACAGCGCAGCATTCCCTGGGGACCATCCGCAGGGCACAGAGGTGAGGGGACCTTCCTTGGGGACATGCCCTTTGCCAGGTGTCCCCAGGGACAGGGCACTGGTGCCGGGGCGTGCGATGCTGGGGACGCTCCCTGGGGACGGGACACGGTGCGCCGGGTCCCTGCGGCGTGTCGGGCGCCGTGTCGCTTTGCCAGCAGCCACACCAGGGATGTGGGACCCCTCCAAAACCCTCCCCGGGGTGACCTTGGGCGAGGGGAGCACGGCGGCAGAAAATTCATCGGCGCTTCTTGTTTCTTTCTGCTTTCTAGTGGTCATCGAAGATGATAGAATTGATGATGTGCTGCAAAACCTCTCCGAAAAGGCCCCTCCCGGTGTTTAAAGCCTCCCTGGGGACGCTGGGCTGAAGCCCGGGGTGGGGTCGGTTTACAATGGCACAGGTGATCGGAAAAAAATAAACCCCCCCCCAACACCGCAGCGACCGCCCGAAGCTCCGGGAACGCCGTCCCTGCAGTCCCGCGGCACCGCGGCACGTCCTGCCCTCCGGAGAGCGCGGAGGGGAGGGCGGAGAGCGAGCCAGAGCCCAGCCATCAATTCCAAAATGATAATAAATTAATATATATATATATGTGTAATCGGGAAAATAGTCACCTGCTTCAAAGCCCCCCACCCCGAGGGACGGACGGAGGAGTCACGCCGCGGCTCTGAATTACTCGGGATCGCTTTCCTCGGGCTGATGATGAACCTTGTGCCGCGCTAGATCGGGGGGGTAAGAGGAAAAGGGAGATGGGAGGGGGGGGAACAGCCCCTGGGGTCTCCCTCCGGCCAGGGTTGTTCCCAGCGGGCACCTTGTTTACATTATTTAATCTTGCAAAAATGAATCCGTGCACTTGGATGTACCACGCTATCCCCTTCTGTATGAGTTTCTTCTCTTTTTCTTTTTTTTTTTTAATGTTGATGTCTTTGGATGTTGGGAAATTATATAAAATAGATATATATATATTTAATTTTAGTCACGTTTTAAGGTTCTCGAGGGGGAAAACCAAAACTTTTATAAAGGAAAGGCCTGAAGGAAGAATTGCTGGTTTATTTTTTAAAGCTTGTACTTGGTTGCTGTGAGCAAAGGGACAGATTTTATATGTATGGGGGGTGGGGGGGATGCTCAGCTTTTCTAACTACCATGCAGTCTGTAGTGTGGGTGATCTTGGTTTTTTCTTTTTTTTTTCCTTATATTGTGGCAGTTTCCTCTCTTTAATAGACTGTATTAAAACATATATATAAAAGAAATTATTTAATGTAATCACAAGAGTGCCAAACACTTGGAGATGCTGGAGGGCAGCGATTCCCTCCCCGAGATGAGCAGCACTCAGAGCTTTCTGCTCTTTCTAGGGCTCGGTCCGATCTCTCTCGTGGGGTTTTCTCTGACTTCTCTTTTCTAATCTTTCTTTTTAACTATTTTGCATGATGTGCATAAAAACAAAAGGGGAAAAAAAAGGGAGGGGGGGAACAAAAAGCGCCTCTGGCGCCCAGGCTTGGTTCTTGTTTCTGTTTGCGATTGACTGACAGACCTCAAGGCAGGTTTTTCTTTCCTCCTTTTCTTAAATATTGTGTATGTTGCACTTTTATCCACTACACAGGGCTATTTCTGCAATGTCCGAATAAAAAGGAAAATGAAACAAAACGGAAAAAAAAATCATAAATGCGGATCTGCCGTGTTTTCCCATGGGCTGCCAGGGCCCAGCGCTGTGAGCATCCCTCCCTGACCACCCAAATAATCCCAAAATAACTGAGGAAAACCTCCCCACTCTCTGGCACAGACCCCTGTTCATGCTGAATTACTAATTGTAATTAGTATTTATTTGTGGGATTTTTTTTGTTTGATGGGAAAATGCTTCAGGAGCACAAATTTAGTGGAAAAATTCAATGTTGGGTCCAGAGAGTGGCTGTTGGGGATGGGGAATAAAAGGTGGCTTCCCCTTCACTGATGGGAAAAGCTGGAGAAATTGGGCATTTTCATTCTAGTATTGCCTCCCTTCCCCGCAAACCCCAAATCCTGGTGTTAAAAAAGGCCATTTTCCCTTCTGCCCGCACCACCCAGGGCATGAGCCACACCATGAGCCAACCTTTGTGCCTGGGAAACAAGAATATAATCACGGGTGGGAAACAGGTCCAGGGGTGGGATTTTATTGCAAAGAAAATCACATATTGTAATAAAAGCAGGATGCTGCTGAGCTGGGATTTGTACAGGATGACCTGGGGGGGCAGATGGATTAATTTGGGGTGGCACAGGGAGCTGGTACCTCATTTTTGGGTGTGAAGGCTGCACAACGCTTCCCTCCCCACCACCTTTGCTATTTATTGCTCCGTTTTTAACCCACACAGGCTCTCCCACATTCAGGATACCATGAGGAGCTTTGCTAAATTGCTCCCTTGAAAAATCCCCAATTATTTTCAGTTTTTTCCCCAGCAAGTTCATCTCCGAGGTCGCGGCTGTGTGGGTTGGACTCAGCACACACGGTTTTACCCCCAGGATTTTCTATGCTGAAGGACCTGGTGCACCTCCAAAGCACGAGGTGACCCCCAGAAGGGAGTTTTTTTGTCCCAAACTAATGGGTTTTGCCCCAGTCAGCATGTGGGGGTGAGCCCAGGGCTCTGGGAGTGCAGACACAGCCAGAAGAGCGAAACATCCCACGTGTGCTGAGGATGCAGAGCTTGGCAGCTCGTTAGACACAAACCCACGGGCTGGATGCAGCACTAGGTTCATTAAGTTTATCAAAATCTCCCCTTTTTTGCGTAAAACCCTGATTTCTGGGTCTGCCAAAACCCAATTTCCCACTTTATTCCATACATCAAAAGACCTCTGAGCACCCTGAACCCCAGACCCATCTATGGGTGCTCCGAGGATGGAGCCCCGGGATCCTCCCCAAAAAAACACCTGGATGCCCGGGAGAGGCCGGTAATGAACCAGAGAAAGCCCGAAGCCAGAGGGGGAAGGGACGCTGAAAGAAGAGGAGATTCTGCTAAATTATAAACCGCTCTTTTATATGCATCTTTCATGCACGGCACATAAATAATGGAGCAGGAGAGCCCGGCGAGCTCGCGTGCGGGAGGATGCGGGATGGAGGGGCGAGGAGAGAGGGATTCAGGAGGGATGGGTGGGGAAAGATGCGCCCAAGAGACCAAGGCGGGCATCCCGCACGGCCGGGAGATGGTATTCTGAAGGAGGATTTAAGGATTAAGCTGGCCGCGGGGCAGGAGTTTATTGCATACATTATTTAACAGATGGCCCAACGCAGGCGGCGGCTGCCTGCGGTCTCCCCGGTGACCTTGGCTGGGAGATGCCGGAGCTGGGAAAGGGAGCCTGGTGCCATCACCACGCTCCGGTTACAGGGATCAGAGGGAAAAAAAAATAAATAAACGCGAACCAAACCCCAGGAGCCAGCACCCAGCAGCTCCAGAGCCAAATCCCCATGGAAACTGCAAAAATCCCCACCCAACCCTGCCCATATGGGCTGCTTGTTTTGGCAGGGGTGGGAAAAAAAAGAAAAAAAAAAAAAAAGAGGAAAAAATAAAATGTATAGAAAAGAGCTATTTGCAGGTTTATTTAGCAGAGGAAACTTGGCACCTTTGGGAGAGCAGGGTGCAGGAGGGACGAGAGAGGTGCAAAGGTCCCAGTGACACCCAGAGCACTCGTGAAATCCCACTCCCGTGCCCAAAGACAAGCTTTAATCCCATTTTCCCAGGGATTTTGGCGTTGGGGGAAGGTGCTAACATCGCTGCTCCTGCAGCAAAGCCAACCCTGACCGCTCACACCCAGGACCAGGGTGTGTCTTTATTCACCTCTAAAGCTGCTCCTTTTCCACAGCTTTAAGGCATCAGCCCCTGGAAGTCCCCCTGGCATGACACCAGTCCTGGGGGGGCTCAGAGCAAGGGACAACGATTTGAGGCAGGATCAGTGTCCCCACCACTCATTTCTCACATCACCCAAACAGTAACTCAGAAAAAAAGGAACCAAAATCGAGGGCAGTGTGTTGCAGCCAGGGCAAAGCAGAGCAGGGGGAGTGGGTGAGTCCCCCAAAGCTCTTCCCAAAAGGACACCCATGAAGCAACTGCCCAAAATAAATATTCTCTCTCTCTTTTTTTTTTCTTCTTTCCCCTCCTCCATCAAAACTAGGGCATGTTAAACTAGGCCAGCACTCCTAAAGTAATTTATTTATCATGGGGGGGGGAGAGAAAGGAGGGACAGCATGGGCTGCAGAAGTGGATGCTCCATCCTGCCCCCAAATGCCGTTTGGGTTTGGGGAATAAAATGGGTCAGTTCTTCCCTTGTTGAAAAATCACAATTACTCAGAAGGAAGCAGCTTTAGGGCCTCCTTTGGTGGAGAAGACACAAAAATGGTCATTTTAACGGTATCAAACCCTTTTTGATCCATTTGCTCAACTGTTTTCACTGCTGGGGGTTTGTGTTTTGTATTGTGGCATTAGACAGAAAACACTCTTTAGAAAAATGAAAAATGGAAAAAGATGTGAAAGAAATTTCACCCTCCTTAAAAACTTGGAGGTTTTCACCTGCTTTTTAACATAAGAATGAGAAAAACTCAGTGGCTGCCTGAAAATCTCTCCATCCATCCCTGCCAGGGAATGAGGATGGGATGGCCAAGAGAGATTGGGGATGCAGCACCATCCTGCACCTCACGGCCTTGGAGCTTTTTTGGGAGCTTTGCCTTTGGGTCTCCCCATGGGACGAGAGGCTTCTGGTGGGATGGAGCCCCAGTGATGCTTGTTTGGGGGGTTTGGGGGGGCTTTGGGTTCCCCTTCCCCGGGATCTTTGTCCCACAGCCACTAGAGGCCACTGAGGCTCTGTGCTCCCAGCTGATTTATGCAGGCAGGACATTTGGACACACACTGGCACCCAAAAAATCTGAAACGGGCAAACCCACAGAGGCAGCAAAGCTGGGGAAAGGCAGGGCAGAGCAGAGGAGCAGAGCAGGGTCGTCTCTGAGCTCTGTTGGTGTCTCCAGGGGCATCCCCACGCCAGGACCCCACGGGGAACAGGGGCACTTCTCCCAAATCTGGCCAAGCCACTCAGCTGCCCAGACTTGTGCTGAGCACTAGCAGGAATTTTGTGGGTCCTACCCCAAGTTAAACATCTCCAGAGGCCAGGGAAATGCTGCCCCACGTGCAGCAATCCTTCCTGGGCTCCTCAGGAATTTTACGGAGGGGTCAAAAAGACACTCCCATGATGTGGCATTCCTTACCTTGGGGATATTCTGCAAGAAAATCCCTAAACCCCTCCTGCTGCTGCTGCTGCTGCTGCCTCGGGGAGCCTGGGAGTGGAGCTGCCTGCCTCCCCAGGCTCCTCATTTTCATTTTGCCTGGAGTTATAGGATATTCTAAACAGCCGTTCCCACTTAGGAGGGAAACATCAGACATCTTCATTTACACACCGCTCCAGGTGTCAAACTGTTGCATGACAATAACAAGTGGGAGACACCTCACCCATAAAAAGCCGAGAGAAATTCCAGCTGGAGCCAAAAAGCAGCAGCAGATGCTCAGGCAAAACCCAAACCTGAGAACAGCACCAGGCTCTGCAACCCGGCCAAAGCCTTTCCAGAGAAATAATCAGTGTTTGGGAGGGGGATTGTATTTTTTGGGGAGGTTGGGATGTCTGTGCTGCCTCACATTTGGGTATTTTCAGATCCTCGGTGGGCAGATGAGAATGGCCACTGCCTTCTCAGGGCTGCCCCAGTTCCCAGCCTCACTGGCTTTGGAAGAAGATTCCCTGCCACAGATTTTTCCAAGACAATTCCTCCCCTGAGTTTCGGCAGGATGTGCCTGTGATAGCAATTGCCCTGTTAAATTCGTGCTGGTGATGCAACAGCAGGAACATGAAGGAATATGAAGAATAGGAGGAATTTGGGCTCCTCTCCACGCTACAACACCTCAATTATTAATATATATAGTATTACATTATATAATACTATATAATATTATGTAATATCTATGGTATTATATAATACATACAATAGTGTATATATATAATTTTGGCAGAGATAAATGTGACACCTGAGGAGCCCTTTCCTTTGCAGGAATCCCACCCTGCTCACCCTTTCCCATGGGCAAAGGGGAGCAAAGTGGGAACATCTCAGAGCCCCTGGAGCTTTGTGTGCACAAAACTCGAAGCATCAGCCCCTTCTCAGGGTGGGGGGGAAATAAAAGAAAATAAAGGAAAATAACCAAACCACAAAAATAAATCCCCAAACAGGCCATGTGACACAAGACTCCGAAATACCCGGTGGTGAGTCACGGGTGTGGAGATGGGGCTGATCCAGCTCTGACTCAGCCCGGGCAGCCGGTGCAGCCTGTTTGTGTCCCCCCACCCCCCACAACTCCTGTTTCCCATTTTTGCTCCAAACCTGCTCAAATATAAATAAATACTCTGTGACTAAGAGACACGTGGTGGGGCTCAGCCTTCAGCAGCCCCATTGAGCCCCCCGAATTCCTGATGGTTCCACAGGGGTTGGACACACCAGGATCCCACAAAAGCCAGGCCTGGGGACCTTGGGAGAATTAAAAGTGTTTTTTAAAATACGCATTTTTGGAGGAAGGAAGCACACACACACACAGAGGAGGTTCTTGCTGATGCCACGGCAAGGAAGCACTTGGGATTTTCCAGCCAGCTCTAATTAATTAGTACATTCTCAGCTTAGCATCGTTTTAAACATGAGGCACCAATTCCCGTCGGTCACAGACAAGGGAAGCCAACACAGAGCAGAGCAAGCCCAGGTGGGGAGAAGCCTCGTTTTTGGACACCACACAGGAGGGCACTGGGTGCTGGTGGAGCTGGGATCAGACTCAGTTCCCACCTGGGTGCAATCCAGTCCCAGCCCTTTCCAAGCCACAGCATCCTGCAATCTCCCCAGCGGGGTGGAAAACTGCATGAGATTGTCTGGGTTTGGAGGAGGTGCCTCAGAAAAGCTGCCCTTGGGTTATTCCCACTGGATCTGGACAAATGCACAGGGGTGGGACACCTTATAGCTGGGTTTAACCCCCTCACGGTGTTTAACCTCCCGGGTGGGGTTGATCCCAGCTTCATCCCGGGTTAAAGCAGCACCCCAGCACTGCAGGATAAGGAAAGGCAGAAAGCAGGATCAGGATGAGACCCTGGCAGCATCCTCAGCATCCCTAACCAGTTTCCATAGCAACAGGTTCAGCCCCAGCTCGGCAGCGGGAAGCAGGAACGGGGAGGGAGCTCGGGGGGACCCCAGGAGCAGCAAAAAACAGGGTTTGGTCCAGAAAATCACTTTGCACCTCGCTGCCTCGGGAGCCAGAGCAGGCTGAGCTGGGCTCTGGGAGCTGTGGCCCAACACAAACCCTCCAGGACGGGGAGGGCCCTTCCAGGGAGAGTGAGGAGCTGCCCCCATCCCACCATCCCTGCTCGGCACAAATCCCTGTCCAGGTGTATCAGCATTCCCAGTTTCATTCCCAGCTGGGAAACCAGGAGCTCTCCTCCACCTTTCCCTGGCTCTAGCCAGAGCAAACAGCCACGAGGGCCCAGAGCATCCATCCCACAGCGCTGAACGCCGGGACAACGCGCACCTGGGGAAGGATCCGGAGGGAGAGCCGGGATGGGGATGCTCGGGGCGTGCGGATGCCGCGGGGCCCTCGCCCCACCCCCGCGGCCGTGCCCCGCCCGCGGCACTGTTACACAAGGCTCCCGGCGCTTGCATAAGCGGCAGCAGCGTCTGCAGCCTCGAGGAGAGAGAGGAAAAGTGAGCAGGAGCCACGGCCCCGAAGCGTTGGGATGGGATCTGTGGCCAGAGTCCACATCTCATATCCCATATCCCATATCCCACATCCCACATCCCATATTCCATGTTCCATATCCCACATCCCATGTCCCATATCCCATATCCCATACCCCATATCTCATATTCCACATTCCATACCCCATATCCCACATCCCACATCCCATATTCCATACCCCATGTCCCATATCCCACATCCCACACCCCATACCCCATGTCCCATATCCCACATCCCACACCCCATACCCCACATCTCATACCCCACATCTCATAGCCCACATCCCACATCCCATACCCCATACCCCGTATCCCACATCCCACACCCCATACTCCATATCCCATATCCCACACCCCATATCCCACATCTCATACCCCACATCCCATACCCCATAGCCCACATCCCATATCCCACATCCCACACCCCATATCCCTTACCCCACATCCCACACCCCACAGGTGAGCCCTGTGGGGTCTGGAGCAGGGCCACTCCTAAACGAGGTGACACAACCCCCTGCAGCAGGACTGACCCCATCCCATCACCATCCTTGTAGAGAGACCAAAACCAGCAGGAATTCAACCCTTTATAGCCATAAAAATGCTGCTGGAAGCCCCACACCCAGCGAGCAGCCTGCACAGCAGCCCTACGGCATCCAATACTCACCTGCTGCCACCTTCCAGGCCTGGAATTGGGGTTAATCCCAGGGAAAGGCCATTTTTTCAAGCCTTTTAACCAAGCAGGTGCTGGGAAAGGATCTTGCAGGGCTTGGGCTCCTGGGGAGCCTCTGTGGAGCAGGGTGAGCATCAGCCCTCAGCTCCCAGTCCAGCCCTTGGGGAAAAGAAACATTGCCTCCAAACCAGCACCACATCAGCACCCAGGTGTGCCTTTGGCCAACCTCCTGGTAGTTTGGCATGGGGCAGCTCACCCTAAAACATGTTGTTCATGCCCTAAAACGTGTTGTTCATGCCCTAAAACGTGTTGTTCATGCCCTAAAATTGTTTCTGCCCACTGCAGTGCTTTGGATTTGGCTCAGCTCCGTGGCTGTCAATGAGCACGTGGCCAGAGAGGGTTGTAAGAACCTGCAGTGCCATCCAAGTCACCTTTCCCAAAGGATTTACACCCTTTACAGGCTTCCTTTCCAGGATTCCCAGGTGCTGTGCCCACTGCACTGGGGCTGATGTTTTGACTCCAACTCCTTCCCACTCCACATGCTCTCATTACCCACACCCCTGGTTTTCCTGCCTTGTACAAAGAAAGGATTAAAAACCACAACAAAAAGCTAAGAAACCCTCTAATTTAATGAGCAGAGAAGCCCACAGACCTCTAGCTTGGCTTTTTAAATAAAAGTAATATCATATCTGTGTCTTGAGGAGATCTAATGATTTTAACAACTGAAAGAACTCCCCCCCAAGAGGGTGCACATGGAGGGTACAAACACCTGCAGGATTCCTGTGCATCCCAGCCCAGCACAAACTTCCCATGGCAAAGGTAATTTTACAGTTACAGGCGGCACATTAAGAGAAAAGAGAAAGAGAAAACCAGAAAAGGTCATTGCACAAGAGGGGCTGATTCTCTGGATTTAATTACAACCCCCAAAACCCACACTGCAAAGCCACAGGCACACCCAGAGCCGAAGCAAACACTCACCAGGGACCACTGGGCAGCGATGCTGCTTCCTTGCAGGCAAGGGGAAAAACTTCCATCCTCCTTCTTTATACAGGGAATGACTCTGTGGGGACAGCAGCCACCCCAAAGGCACAACACTGGGACAACCAGCTCAGTGGCAGGGTCAGATACCCCAGCTCTGCACCCACCCCTCCTCTGAAACACCCCCAAACCTCAGCCTTAGGGATAAACAAACCCCAAAATCTTAGTGCAGCTGCCCTGGGAGGGGAAACAACACAAAAGGACACAAACCCCCCAGGTGCTTAGAGAGCTCCCAGCCCCAAGGTGAACATCCAAGTGTCTGATTGCCTCTCAAACCCATTGTTAAGGTGATTCTCAGCAGAGGGCACTTGTGGATCCCCCGAGTCTGTGCTGTGCTGGGGTGAAGCAGAGCTGCGGGAGGCAGCGAGGGCGATGTGTGAAATCGTGGGGCGGCCGGCAGCTATTTCTGCTCCGTGTCAGCACCCACTGACAGCACCACCCTGGGAACACAGCACAGCTCCAGGCGTCTTTTCTCCCAAGTGAAGTTCACCTGTACGTGACTGTGCTTCCACGTTAACCCCCAGCACTGCGAGGTGTGGAGCTCGCTGGGTGCAAAGCTGAGGGGTTTGGGGTCGAAGCCAGCTGCTAGCACCCTAAACATCTCCACTTAGGCATCCAAAATTCCCTCTTATCTGATGGGCAGAAGCTTCTACAAATCCCTTCTTCCTTCTGCTCAGGGTCACTTTTTTTTTCCCCTTAATTTCTTGGGACTTGAAGCGAGACCCAGGCGCATGCAACTGATTGTGTAACGTTTTGCTCAAAAAGCTTCTTAAACAGTCACATATTTCTATTGGATTTCCCTTGCCCTTCACTGCTGATTACTGGAGTATTTATATATAAATAGAAGCTGTCTTCCCCATAATCTGCTTGTTTCTCCTAATTAACTCGGGGCTGCTCTCCTTGGGCTGCTCAGCCCTTCGGTTTTGGGGGTGCCAGCACTCGTGGCACTCAGTGAACCCAAATCTGCCAAATTTCTGCTGAAATTGCTTTTTTTTTAGCTGGTTTTGAAGAAGCAAACCCCTCCTTTCCAAACTTTATGTACTCGGTATCTGCCCCATCCTCCCCAACCCCCAGCTCAGGGAAGCGCTCAAATGTGATTTCTTCATCTTCCCCCCTCCTCACAAAACTTTCCCCTAATTCAAGGAACGTCTCGATTTGATAATTATTTTAATCATTATTACTCATCTTTCCCCTTTCTTTCCCCCCCACCCCTCAAAACTTCGTCCTGGGCCTGTCAATCACTTTAATAGCTGTTTACAACCTATCATCAAGTCTTGCATAACATCCACATGACTTCACTCAGATGCCTCCGACACCCAAAAGCTGCCCCGGGGCTCTATTTCAGGAGTGATGGAGCCCACGGCACCAACTGGCTGCATCCCCCGCCGGCATGCCCGGGGTCCTGGGATGGGGGAAAATCAAAGCGAAAGACATGCCCGAAAGCAAAACTATTTTGTAGTTAACACAAGACAACCCCACGCTGCTCCCTGCTTCAGGTTTTTGGGGGGTGAGGGTGTGTCTGGTGGGCTCAGACCCCCTCCCCAGCATCGCAGGGATGTCGCATCCATTTGGAGGGATCGGGAGCTAAAAGCACCTGGAGCAGCCTCTGGATCGCAGCAGATGCTCCCGGGGGGGTGCGGCTGCATCGTGGCCTCTGACCCCTCGCTCTCCTCACAGCACTGGGACACAGGCACACCAAACACGGCAAAATTCTGTTTCAAATGTCGTTCCCGAGCAGTTTTCCACCCCGCGGCATCGCCCGTCGGCGGCGGGTTGGCGGGGGCCGGGGCAGAGGCGCAATCTGTGCAGGAACGGCTGCCAGCCCTTTTCCTTCGGCAGGGATGGCTGCTTTGTGGGGCGGGTGGGGGGGACACGACGGCTCTTTTTTAAGCTCTCCCGTCCTCCCCCTCTCCCTCAGGTTTCATAACCCTTCAAAGCACGAAAAGGCTCCTCCGGTTCCCGGCTAATGAGCCCCTGCGGAGGAGGAGCTGCAGGCCTGGCAAAGAGGGAAATTCGGCAGCAAAATCTCCCCACCGCGGGTGTGACACGGAGCCGACCCTGCGGGGTCTCGCCATAACCCCAATTTGGCCAGTTCTCTCCCCAAAACGCCCCTCGGCACGAAGCTGCCCGGGATGGGACGTCTCTCCCTTCCCCGTGCAGGCGCTGCGTGCAAATATTTATTTACACAGAATAAAGGGGGTTATTTATTAAGCCACAGCTGACAACTGTATTCAAACTAATTTCTCTTAATTAGGCACTAACGGTCACCCCGGCAACAGCACCGCAGCGACCTTCTTTAAGGAAAATACTTAATGGGGTGAAAATCCCCCTGGGTGCAAAGAGGGTGCTCTGAGAGGGCCTCTGGAGATACCAACCCCCTTCTTGGGAGATTTGCTCCATCCCCGGAGATGCAGTCCCGAGGGAGGAAATTGGGCCAGGAGTGTCTATTTTTTGGGATATATGTGTAGATACAGAGGTTACCAAAAGCAGGAGGGTGTCTGAGGGGGTCCTTGCTTGCCAAGGGGAAAATAAGGGATGGCAGAGCTCCTACGTCCTGCTTTGGATTGGAAAACACAATGACTGCTTTATTAATACCTGTAATTACAACACTAATTAAGGAAGGTGTGGGATGAAGGCAGGATTTCTGCTTCCTTGCACTGACCAAGGTGACAGGTTAAACTGTGCAAAGGCAGCAGAAGATTTCTCAGCTCCATCTCTGCCTCAGAGAATGATCAAACCCAATTTTCCCCTGGGTTTTAAAATCCTGGATCCATCAGTTTGCCAAATGCTGTGAAATCCAGGGTTTGCAAAACACAACTCCCCAAAACCTGAAGGAAGCTCCTTATCCCCTCTGAAACCCAGACCTAAACTCAGACACTAAATCATGATGGGGTTTTTTTGGGGGGGTATTTTACTGAACAGCCACACATTGCTCCAACCAGCTGGGGTGGCCCCAGGGAAACCCACCAAGAACCCACCCCAAAACAAAGGACTCACACTGGGAAGTAGAGCAGGCTGTGATTTACTGGGACAACACCACTTGTGCAACAACAGAGAACACGACTGTGCCAAGGCACCCAGCTGACAAACCTGCAGCACCACTGAGCACTGCCACACTGGGGACCTGGAGAGGTGACACCAGAGCAGACACCAGAGGGATGCCTGCAGTTCTGGGGGCCTCAGAGAGGTGACATCAAAGCAGACTGCAGGGATACTCGAGGTTCTGGGGAACCCAGAGAGCTGACACTGAGAGCAGAGACCAGAGGGAGGCTCATGGTCCTGGGACCTTGGCAAGGTGACACCAGAGCAGAGACCAGAGGGATGCTCATGGTCCTGGGGACCTTGGCAAGGTGACACCAGAGCAGAGACCAGAGGGATGCTCATGGTCCTGGGGACCTTGGCAAGGTGACACCAGAGCAGAGACCAGAGGGATGCTCATGGTCCTGGGGACCTTGGCAAGGTGACACC
>JBBMKD010000070.1:964562-989111 GCA_037834095.1 Argya squamiceps
CTCCATGTATGGACCTGCTCTGTCCCCTCTGATTCCATCTCCTCCATGCATGGGCCTGCTCTATCCCCATCTGTTCCATGCATGGACCTGTTCTGTCCTCTCTGATCCTCTCTGCTCCATGCACGGACCTGCTCTGTCCCATCTGTTCCATGCATGGACCTGTTCTGTCCCCTCTGATTCCATCTCCTCCATGCATGGACCTGCTCTGTCTCCTTTGATCCTGTCTACTCCCCGTTCAGACCTGCTCTGTCCTCTCTGATCCCATCTGCTCCATGCATGGCTCTGCTTTGTCCCCTCTGATCCTCTTTGCTCCATGCATGGCTCTGCTTTGTCCCCTCTGTTCCCCTCTGTTCCATGCATGGACCTGCTCTGTCCCATCTGATCCTGTCTGCTCCATGCATGGACCTGCTCTATCCCATCTGCTCCCTGCTCAGACCTGTTTTGTCCTCTCTGATCCTCTCTGCTCCATGAATGGACCTGCTCTGTCCCCTCTGATCCTGTCTGCTCAGACCTGCTCTGTCCCCTCTGATCCTGTCTGCTCCATGCATGGACCTGCTCTATCCCATCTCCTCCCTGCTCAGAGCTGCTCTGTCCCCTCTGTTCCCCTCTGCTCCATGCCTGACCCCAGTGAGGGATGCAATCACACAGGTCCTTCCCTCTGCCCGTTCCCAGCTGGGATCTGTGCCCAGACAAAGCCCTCCACCAGATCTCGGGGTGTCCCCAAGGGACCCTGGCCCCAGGGGCTCCTTCCCCAGACATGCAGAAGGTGAAATATGAGTTCCATCCCTCCAGACACTTTAATGACTTCACTTGGGAACCAAAGAAAAGAAGAGAGACAGAAAGATCAAGGACCAGTTGCTTAGTAACGAAAGGAGAGAGGCGCAGGGGATGGGAGAAAGGAATTTTTACCTTTTTATCTTTTTTTTCTTTTTTTCTTTTATGAGACTGTTTCTCCACTTTCAGGAGACATGAATCCACCACTCCAGCACCTCTGGTTCCACATCCCACACAGATGCTCCCCTCTGCAAGGTCTGGGTTTTATCCCTGTCCCCAGGGCTGTGGGAAGATCTGTCTAAAACAGACAGAACTGTATTCCCAGGACATCACCAGCAAGGAACAGAGGTGGTAGGAAGTGGTGGATGGAAGGACACTTCCTCTGAGGGACAGACAAGGATATGACCTCCACCACCACCACCTAAATTTTGTTGTTCTATGACACCACCAGCAAAATTGGGAGCCAGGCAGCTCCAGATGTGATTTACTCGGCTAATATTGACACATCCTGCCAGACCCTTTCCATTCCAAACCTGCTCCTTCTCCTGCCTGAGCTCTCCTCCCAGCCAGAGGAAGCCAGCTGGGAATGGAGCTGGGGGTTTAAGCTGCCTGTGGCTGGCACTGACCTTTCCTTCCCAGCATGGCAAGCGTGGAGATGAGCTGAAGGCTTGGCTTCACACCCCTGAAAATGTCAAGCCCTGGCAGCAGGACTGGGAGCTGGGAGAGCTGCTGGGAGCCCTGGCAGCAGGAGGGATAGCAAAACCAGGCTGCATTTAATTAAGAGCAGGCTGCATGCTGTTAACCATTTACTGCCCCCCAGAAGGGAGTCAGTTCCACCCCTGCCCACATGCCAAGGGCAGGAGGATGCTCTGGGGACCTTCCCAATACAGGGAATGTTGCCAGTAGCCCTAAAACCTGCTTGTTCTTGGTCACTGATGCTGTTCACCCTCCTCACTGCTGTAACCTGAGGGTAGAGGTCTCATCCCTCCCTGTGGAGCCCTGGCCCTGCTTTCCCCTTTGCCCCCACATCTCCCCTCCCACCCCTCACCCAGTGATCTCCAACCCACAGCAGAGGGGAAATGAAAGTCCCCATCATCCTGCTCCAAGTTTCCATGGGAACACAAGTGCTGCTGGTCCTCCCAGCCCTGCAGATGCTGATTGCAGAGCAGAGCATCCCTGCGATGCCAAGGATGAGAGAAAACTATCCCCATCCTTCCCACAGATCAGCTGAAAAATCTGCCCAAATTCCACCTGCTGCAGGCAGGGGACAAAACCCTGAGCAGCAGATGTTCATCACACAGGTTCACATCCCATCCCAACGCTGTGTAAGGCTGTGGATCCAGCTGGGAATCTGCTTTGGCTCCAAATTCCTTTTCCCTGCCGAGCACAGAAATGCCACAGCCACGGGGACAGTTTGAATCCTAAATTGTAGGGAGATAAAAAGGACCACAGGAGCAGCAAGGTGAAGCACAGGCCACTAAAGGGAAGGGGAGTAGGGTTCCATGGAGAGGAATCACTCTGGAGTATCAGGATGGCACTCTGCTCCCAGCTTGGCTTGTTTCCCCAGTGCTTGTGATGTGCTGCAGAGTTATATTGATAATCTATATCTATTTTCTATATCTATGATTATCTGTATCTATTATTTATATCTATTTTCTATATCTATTTTCTATATATCTATTTTCTATATCTATTATCTATCTCTATAATTATCTGTATATATTATCTATATCTATTATCTATGGTTATCTCTATAATTATATCTATTATCTATATCTATATCTATTATCTATTATCTATTATCTATAATTATCTATATCTATTATCTATATTTATATCTATAATTATCTCTATTATATATATCTATATCTATTATCTATATATCTGTTATCTGTATCAATATTTTAGGATTACTGTGAACCAGGCCCTTGCCCTCAGGCTTTTATCCACCTGATATTTTCCTGCTTTTCCTTGCTGGCTTCCACCTGCAAGGCAAAACCTCTTGGGGGATCACCT
The DNA here is from genome assembly GCA_037834095.1 of Argya squamiceps. Taxonomy (NCBI): domain Eukaryota; kingdom Metazoa; phylum Chordata; class Aves; order Passeriformes; family Leiothrichidae; genus Argya; species Argya squamiceps. The sequence goes on from JBBMKD010000070.1 coordinate 967,353, forward strand.
ACCTGGAAATCCACCTGCCAGGGCTCGGGGCTGAGCTGCTGCAGGTCCTGCAGGTGGGTTTTCCTGAGGGGGTTTTTCACCAGGGCTGTGCCAGGGTCGCTGGCTGTGGGCACCTTCCTGCGAGGCTCGTGGTCGGAGATTTGGGTGGTGCTGTAAGCCCTTCTCCTGGACAGAGCCTTCACATCCATTCCTGAGTGGCAGGAGAGAGGATCAGCTCCACTCTGGAGTGGGATCAGCCAGCACCACCCCCCTGGCTCAGGTGAGAGGCAGGGAACCCTCCCCAGGGTCCTGCCAAAGCTCAGGGGGCTACACTCAGCCCTGCAAAGTTTTAAGCAAAGCAACGAAACCACAAAAGGAAATAGAAACACTCAAAATTCCTGGGGATGTCAAGAGAGCAGGTTGGGAAAGGTTTTGTCTGAGGAGTTTTCAACCAAAAAAAGCCTGACTGCATTTCCCCAAACCTCCCTGGAGAAGACAAAGGGTTTACTAATGAAATTTAATTAGTGCAGACACGCTCCTGTCAGAGCAAGACGAAAATTTGCCTTGGAAAGACACGATTTCTCATTGCTTTTGACAAGTTTGAGGGGATGCACAGTACAGCTCCTCTTGGAATAAAAGGGAAGAACATCCCATGAGTAACAGAGGTTCCCCCAGCTCCGGGGTGCAACCAGCTGCTTTATGCCACATGCTGCTGAGACAAACACACAGCCAGGCCATGGTGGGGAGGAGTGACACCCTGGAGAGAAAGTTTGGATCCATTCTCCCCCTTTCCTGATTGAGAAGCTGCTTTGCAGCTACAGGGATGGTCTAGCAGAGCTACCCATTTGCTCACTCCACTCCTCCTCACACCACTTGGGAGGCTTGTAAATAATTATGTGGCTAAAGCTGCTTTGAAAATCTCCAGGGAACCCAGCTCACCAGGGCTTCCCTTGATTTCCTGACAGGTTTGGATAAAACATCCAAACCAAACAGACTTGCTCAAGCCTCAGGAGATCTGTCATCTCTCCTGCAAACTCCTCCAGCTCTTTGCAGCTGGAGACATGTATAAATCAGGCAAAAAACAAAATTGGGGGAGCAGTGACAGGAGCTTGATTAGAGAGACAGGGGCATCATCCCCCCCCTTGCAAATAGAGAGGAAAATCTGACCCGTGTCCGTGTCCGACTCTCCCCCAGGATCTCTGCCCACGCCCAGGTACTCGGGGGAGCGCTCGGCGGGGCAGGAGCCCTCCGAGTCTCTGGAGTGGTTCCAGCTCTCCAAGCCTGCTCCCTCCTCCTGGGAGTGAAAGAAAACAGAGCTGCCCGACTCCTGGGAATGCATCATGCTGTAGCGCCGCCTCTTGTCCTGGGGGGAAGCACAGAGAGGGAACAGGTCCCACTGTTGGGAAAGATGGGACAGGAAAAGCCCACAAATATGATTGCCTGGCAAGAGATACTGAGAATACAAAGCCTATGAATGAAATGAGAGCCAGCTTTGAGATGTGATCATGGCAGGCAGGAAGATGGTGATTGTAGCAAACAATGGGACACTGAGGGACCCAAGGGTGTAGCCCCACTCCAGCCTGCCAAGGTATCAGGGAAAAGAGAGATAAAAAGATGGTCTTTAGAGTTTAGAATACAGAGTGATATGGTAATAGAGCAGTTCTCATAGGCTGTGTGCAAAGTCTGTAGGTTTTGTATCTCGTGGAAGTTGGTCACTGTAAATTGGACCATGCAACACCTAAGGAGATATAATGTATTGTAACCAGGTTCTCTCCCGTTTTCTTTACCCTTCTTACTTTACCTCTCTTACCGGGCCCACCTCTTACCTCTGACCTCACCTCTCTTACCTTACCTCACTTACCCCTACTCTCTCTCTCTCTCTCTCTCTCTCTCTCTCTCTCTTTGGGACTTCCCCTCAGCCCAGGCTGTGGCTGAAGGCAAAAGGACCTTTTTACCCACCACCCTTGAAATAAACCCACGTGTTCTCTCAAAAGTGTCTCAGGTCTGCACAGTTCCCTCTCCCTGCTGTCCACAGATGCTCCTACATCCCACCACCGTGTCTGTCCACTGCCTCCCAGCTGAGACACCACCCTTAGCCACTCACTGCCCTCCAAACTCCCCCCCATCACCTCCCTCGAGGACACAGGAGACACCCCCTGAACATGCACAGAGCCAAGACTCTCATGCACACCCCAACAAACACCCCCTGCTCCTGGACCAGCCCCACAGACTCACAGATCTGGGGTTGGAGAGGTACAGGGAGGTGTCACAGATGACACTGTAGCTGACCAGGCGGTCCCCAGGGAACAGGCAGCTGGTGCTGACAGGGGACACCAGGACCTCAGTGCTCTCAGGAAAGACCCACTCCACGGACACGTCGCTCAGGACCGGCGCCATCGCCTTCTTCAGTGACCTGATCATCTGCAAAGGGCACAGGGGAGAGGTGCAACACCAGCTGGACATGGTGTGAGCCAGGGTGCACATGCAGGGAAGGGGAACATTCCCTCAGACAAACCCATCAGCTGATTCCTGTCCTCTCCTGACAATCTGCTTCCTCTTACTCTGCTCTGACACCCATCCCAGCACCCCCATCTCCTTGGCACAGTTATACCTGGGTTAATGGTTGTTCTTTTCCAACCTAAGTGACTCCATGATTCTGTAACTTTTTACCATGAGCAGAAGGTGATGGAGCACTGATCTCACACATGCTACAAGCTGGGAGCTCATGGCCTGAGGGATCTTTCTCTGAAATGAGGCAGCATCCTTTGCTCCCCTCCAGCACCCAGGAAATGCTGTCAGCCTTCACTGGTCTGAGCCCCAGCCCCAAGCCACTCATACACTGATATTTTTGCAACAGCTCGTTGCTGGCACAAGCCACTGCCAGAGATCAGCAATGCTCTGCCAGTTCCACATGTGGAGAAGACCAATATCTGTGAATACCTCATGGACAAACCTCCCAGGGAGCCATCTACACGAGCTTCCCTGCATGCCGAGGGAACTGAACACCAGATTTAGAGACAGAATAGCTCAAATATTCCCTATTGTTCCCTGCTTTTTCACAGGCTTGGGAAGACACACCAGGCTGTGTTTTATAAGGCCATTAATTGACGCCTCAGACTGCTGAAGGCACCGAGCTGCACAGCCTGCAAAGCTCTTATTAATAGCTCTTATTAAACACCTCTCTCTTCCCTGTCTTTGCTTTTAATTTACATCAGAAATGTTGATGCCGTTCTGTCTCAGAGAGGTTTTTGTGTGCTCCAGGCTCCTGCAGAGGGTGGAGTTGCCGAACTCCTCCTTGAGAGATCAAGCAGGTAGGAGCTGGCTTTTTGGAGATATTTAGGAGCTAAAGCCCCAATTCTCTCTGGGTTTAGTCAAGCAGCAGGTGACAGGCTGGGCTCTGTGCATTCAGCAGGGGGACAGAGCCATCCCCATGCCGGATTTGAAACACACGGTTTTACTCTTCATGGGGAGAGAGAGGGAACGGAGAGGCTTTAAAGTCAGCTTAATAAGCAAAGCCATCACGGCGCATTCCTCTCGCTCCGAGCCCGAGCCCTTCTCGCCTGAGCAATGCCAGGGCTGAGCCCGACTTCAAAACTAATTGGCTGCTTTGATGCCGGTCCCTCTGCCCTCGCCGAATCTGAGGCAGAGCTGCCTTTGAAGGCAGAGCTGCTGCATCGCGGTCCCCCAGCCCTGGGCGGAGGGGAACACACCCTCCTTCCCTCTCCCTCTCCCTCTCTCCCTCTCCCTCCCTCCCTCTCTCTCTCCCTCCCTCTCCCTCTCCTTCTCCCTCTCCCTGCCTCTCTCCCTCTCCCCCTCTCTCTCTCCCTCTCCCTCTCCCTCTCTCCCTCTCCTCCCTCTCTCTCTCCCTCTCCCGTTCCCTCTCCTTCTCCCTCTCCCCCTCCCTCTCTCTCTCCCTCTCCCTCTCCCCCTCTCCCTCCGCCGGCCGGACACGGAGATGCTCTTCCATCCCCTCCCTCTCGCCCACCTGCTTCGAGAGGGGTGGGAAGGCAGAGCCAGGATGGGGAATGACCCCGCCGGGAGCCCCTCGCTGACCCAGGGCATCGTTAGAGCCCCGCGGGGAGTGGGGCCGTACCTTGGGCTGCAGCCTCTCCCCCTCCGTCAGGAACTCGGAGACGCCCCGGGACACGGCAGCCAGACCCCGGACCAGCCTCCTGCAGGCGTTTGGCCCCACGCCAAAGCTGTAGCACCTGCAAAGGGACGGGGAGAATCGGGATGCAAAGGAAAATCCAACCCGCCCCAGCCCCGTGTATCTCACACACTCCCTCAGGCAGAAATTCCCCTGGCTTAATCCCACTGCTTTGTCCAGAGGAATAAACCAGCCCCTCTTTTGGGTGGCAGGAGGGTTGGGAAACCTCCCAGTGCCTAAAGGGGCTCCAAGAGAGATGGAGAAGGACTTTGGACATGGTCATGGAGCGACAGGACAAGGAGGAATGGCTTCCTACTGCCAGAGGGCAGGGTTAGACTGGATGTTGGGAAGAAATTCATCCTTGTGAGGGAGGCCCTGGCACAAGGTGCCCAGAGAAGCTGTGGCTGCCCCTGGATCCCTGGAAGTGCCCAAGGCCAGGTTGGACACTGGGGTTTGGAGCACCCTGGGACAGTGGAAGGTGTCCCTGCCCATGGCAGGGGTGTGGAATTAGATGAGTTTTAAGGTCCCTTGGAATCCAAACAATTCTGGGGTTCTATAGACCACCAGCCCCCTCCTCTCAGCAGACCTCAAACCCCTTCCCCAAAGAAGCCTCCAGCAGTGGCACACAGGGGTTCCCAGCAGGACCTCAAGCCTTCCCCTCCTCTGCAAACACAAACAAGCTGCTTTGCTCTCAGTTCAGCTCTTTTCCCTGCTGGCTGTGGTCAATAGCACTAATTATCCAGTAATTATCTCTGCATGCAATGAAAATAAACGTTTTCCCAAGGAAGGAGGATCGAGGCAGGTCAGACTGCTCCCCCTGACTCCCAGGTCTGAGAATCAGGATTTGGTTTGGGCTGAAGGCTGGAAGTTGAGCTGGAGCCCAGGCAGGGAGGGTAGTGCTAGGTGGGGATGGATGTGCCAGGGGGATGGGAATGGGTGGGATATGGCATTTGGGCAGGGCAGTGCATTGCTGAGAAAGAAAGCACCCTCAGCAGCAAACTGCATCTGCACAAGGGGCTTTTCTCTTGGAGGGTTTTAATCCTCAGCTGGCTGCAAATACTAGGCCAGTTCACACCCCTCCTAAATAAGGCTCTGATCTCCTTTTTAGACTGGCCATGGCCAGGATTCTCCCTTCCAGGGTCACACAAGACCACACTCCAGCTCTGATTGCATTTAACCCTCCCCTCCAGCTCGGGGAGAGCGAGGGGTGGGATGGTGGGATGCCCTCTACACTGGGAAACAATCAGACCTCTGTGCTGTTACAAACCCACAGAGCAGCTTCCCTGATAACCCCAAAGCCTGAGAGATGGAAGAGGAATTAGGATTTCTTACATTTTTCTCATGTTTTGTGCCCCTTAAAGAGGCAGAGGAGAAACCAGAACAGGCTGTGATCAGGGCTGGGGAGCCAGGCTGGGAGCTCATGCACAAATTAGCTGCTTTTTACATTGCTCCCTTTCAGCATATTCAATTCTGCACAGCCCCATCCTGGAAGCAGCTGGGGCCAGTCCCAGATGTGCTTGAAAATAAAAAAAATTTTAAAAAAAAGCAAGGAAGATTGTTGGCGTGTCAATCTCTCCTAGCAGGAAGCATCAGCCGAGAGCTGTGAAGTTGTCAGCTCAATTATCCTCCTTTTGATTGTTTAAAAAGCATCTGAACTTCTGGGATCCGTTCCAAATCCTTTGAGGTTCTCCCATGGCTCAGAGCAGCAATCTCTCCTGCCTCTGTCTCTGAAGTGGGGACGTCTGTGAGATGGAGCTGTGCTCCAGGGGAGGCACATCCCAGCCTCTGCCGGGTTCCTGGCCCTGCAGGGGTCAGTCTGTGCCAGTTTCAGGCACACAAAGGACGAGGCAGGCACAGCAGGTCAAGGGAAACCTTCTCTATGTTAATTATGTGACTCCAATACTTATATACATTTGTGCAGAGGTCAAGAGATTGGCTACACAGGTTGCCAACTCTTCAACCTCGATGGTGAACATCACCATCCATCACATTCCTCCTCCCAGAGCAGAAATATATAAACAATAAATAATTTCTAAAAATATACATTGTATTCTTGAAGCCCCGTGAGAATCTGCACTGCAAGGTTTCAAACACTTCCAAACAAGAAAACTGAAAGCAACAGTGAGTGTGTACCTGGTGGAGCAGGAGTGGCCCCGCAGCAGCTCCAGAACCTTCCCGGGGTTGCTGATGGCTCCTCCTGTCAGCAGGAAGAGCAGCCGGGGGTGGCCCCTGTGGATGGGCTGCCGAGTGACCCATTTCAGGGGGGATAAGAGGTTGATGCTGCCCATATCAGCCTGGATCCTCCTGATGCTCTGGCAGGCGATGGCCAGGCTCTCCTGTCCAAAGGAGCAGTGGAATTGTCAGCACCAGCACCCTCCAAACACCAAGGAGAACCATAGGAGAGGCTGAGGGAGGGGAGGCTGCTCATCCTGGTGAAGGGAAGGCTCTGGGGAGACCTTAAAGCCCCTTCCAGTGCTTAAAGGGGCTCCAAGAGAGCTGGAGAGGGACTTGGGACAAGGGCCTGGAGCGACAGGACAAGGGGGAATGGCTTTAAGCTGAGAAAGGGCACGGTTAGATTTGGTATTATAAGGACATTATTTGTTTTAAGGGTGGGGATGCTCTGGCACAGGGTGCCCAGAGAAGCTGTGGCTGCCCCTGGATCCCTGGAAGAGTCCAAGGCCAGGTTGGACAGGGCTTGGAGCACCCAGGGGTAGTGGAAGGTGTCCCTGCCCATGGCAGGTAAGATCCCTCCCCACACAAACCAGTCTGTGATTCTGTGGGCTCTGGGCTCACCCACCTCACAATAGGCCTGGCTGACAGGGAAGAGGGTCTTGAAGGTGGATCCAAACCCAATGATGTTGAAAAGGCACGCTGGCATCAGGCTCTTGAGGATGACCAACAGGGCATCCTGAGGGGTGGAAAGCAAACAGGCATCAGCACACTTGGACTCTCCCTGGCTGCCCCAACTTCACCAGTAAAAGCTCTGCCCAGAGCCATCCCATCCTATTCCCACCTTCATCTGACAACAAACCAACTGCTTCTTTCCCATGCCTCCATATGACTCTGCTCTTTTCAAAGTCCCTTGATGACTTTTTGGGACCTGAAGCAGTGAGGAAAATGGGGAGTCTTTGGGGGAAAAAAAAAAAAGACAACAAAGAACTGAACAATTTTTTTCTGTTTGTTTTTAAGGGATTCAATTTGTGCTGGCAACACAGTGCTGCAGCACAGAGCTGGTGGGTGAGAAGCAGAGTGTGAAATTGAGAAGTGCGACACGCAATGCATCTCAATGCCTAAACTTGCAGAAAATAAACAAACAGCTTAAAGTTATACAAAAGGAAAAGCCTCCCCCATCCCCAATTCTCTTGTATTCATAGCTGGCTTTAATTAAAATAACTGTGAGACGACAGTTTTAAGCTATTTTCTTTACCAGAGGTGGTTATCTAACGTGCCTATTCCTGGGCTTTACATAAGGCAAGAACAACTTGAATTGTCACAGTGATGTTGTGGACAAGTCCAGGACAGAGCTGGTGATCAGAGCAACCGGGCAAGAGCTGCCTGAGGAGCTCTTGAGCTTGTAGGAGCAATTATGTGGCAGGAGAGGAGGCCCATTTAAAGCAAAGTGTTTATTTAAAGCAAAATGTAAAGCAAAGTGTTCAGGAGCAGCTCAGTTCTATTTAAATGCTGATCAAGGCAGACTCCTGCCAGTCTGCGGAGGGCAGCAAAAAGCCTCGAGCCAGCAGCCCCTGGAGGAGCTGCCAAGGTCAAACGAGCAAGAAGAGCCTCTTTGGGTTGTCCTAGCAGTGGCAAAGACCAAGTGAGCACGGAGGGACACAGAGAACCCCCTGCCTGGGTCCAGCAGGGATGTGATGCCAGGTCAACCCAGCTCCCCAAAGCCTGTAAGACTCAGCGGCAACACAGAGCTGGAGCACTGAAAATCAGTGGAATAATGTGCAAGAACAGGGCTGCCCTTTAACAGGCTCTGGAGTGCTTGAATGCAAGCTGTTATCTCAAACCTACGAGGATATATTTATACCACTGCTCCCAGATGGCTCCCGGGATGCTGGCTCTTCCAGATCTCACTGCTGACATCCCATCTTGGAACTCATTACAAGGGAAAAAATACAAATTTCCAAATATTTCTCTTAAAGCACTTCCCAAAATGGGCAACCAATGCCTGCTTGCTATTTCAGCAAGCAGAAAGATTTATTGCTCCTTATGGTAAATATTGATCTTGATCCTGTTGCACTCCATAGCTATATGGCAACTCAATAAGGAGGGATGTTTGCTTCTAGAAAAGTCAATTCCCAGTTATTAGTGCAGTTTTGCCAGTGAGCACTATCACAGCCTGGCTCTTCTCCCTGGCTGCATCAGGGTGGGAAAGGAACTGGCTGCAGGGAATTTAAATCCCTGAATTTTCCACTCCAGCTGCTTTGGACGGGTGCCCTCCTGCTCTGCACAGGCCCTTCCACCCCATCCCTGAGTGCATCTTGAGGCTGCACAGCTCCAAGACCTGTCATGCCATGCATCCAGCCAACTGAGGATGATGCAGAAGGTTCCAGCAACCAAAACCCACCCAAACCCTCTCAATACAGCCCCTGCTATGATGTCCCTGGTGTCTGCAAGTGACAAACAAGGATGGGATACTCAAAAGAGGGACAGTGGGTTTCTCCCTTGAGGTATCTCCTCCAAAATCTCCCTCAAAATATTTTTTCCTGAAGGGGAACAGCCTTTTTTTCCTGTTTCTACAGCCCTCCTGTGATGGGGTTTCCATTTCAGGACCTCTCAGGGAAAGCCTCTGATCCTGAAGGTTCCCATCCCCAGGGGACAATCCTGCCTCCACAGAGGCTGCAGAGACTGTGGTGCCCAAACCCAGCCATGCTGGGAGTTGGAAAGCAAAAATCCACCCCAGGACAAGATTCCCAGACTCCTGAAGATGTTGGGGGAAGGGGGTACAACCCCAGAGATATCCTGTTCCCCTTGGGAACAGCCTCCCTCTCCCAGGGGATGTGCTGCAGTGATCTGCAGGTTCCCCAGCATCCCAATCCTTGTTGCTGAAGGTGTCTGTCCTTCTTCAGCAGTTCCCATGGAAACTGGAGACAGATGGGAGAAGAGATGTGCTGGAGGATGGACAAGCTCAGGAGTGGGTCCGTGGGAACCTCCTGAGGTTCAACAGACCAAGTGCAGGGTCCTGCACTAGGGCTGGCCCTGGGTAAGAGCCACATCTGACAGGGGAGCCTCAGACCCACAAAATACCCTGACAATGCTATTTTTTATCCAGAGGTCTCAATGTAACCATCCACCAGGCTGCTGGTGCTCATTTGTGTTTGGAAAAGGGATGTCTCATGTTTAAATCATTTCTGTGGGTTCACAGAGGTGCCCATCAGCAAAACCTCTCCTAATGCATGGTCAGTACCTTGCTCCCTTTGGAGCTCCCTGGAGGTTTCCTCCAAGCAGCCATCACCCAAAGCCCGCCAGGAGACAGGGAGGAGTGGGAAAGGGATGCACAAAACATGTCAGCAAGAGAGGGAAAGAACAGAATTTTGCATTTTACGTGCTGGTAGGAAGAAGGGGAAGAGAACGGGGGAGAGTCCCTTTGTTGCAGGTACCGAACAAACACACCATGGTTGAGATGACTAAAATACAGCCTGTAATTACCCCCCATCCCTGATAATGAACACTTATGCTCTCAGCACCCCCACTGCTCCCTCTCATTCATTCATCCCTGTTGACAGGCAGGTGCTTCTCCTCCTGCAGGTACCTTGGCACGGGTGATGTTCACACCACTCATGCTCCTGCTGCAGTCCACCAGGAAGATGAACTCCCCCTGGGCTTTCCTAAGGCCTGGCTGCACAGCCCTCAGGTCAGGGCAGAAGTTGAGCATGACGACAGCGTGGTGGGGGATGTCCTTGTTCAGTCTCTTCCTGATGATTTCCGTCTGAAAGAAAGCAGGAGAGAGCTCCAGAGGTTGATTTTGCCAAGCTGTTTCAACTCGAGGGGAATGAGAGCAGGGTTAAAAATGTGAGTGCAGGGCTTTTTGTGGACCAGAATCTGCTTTTTCTGGCCCCAGAGGTGACAACACCAGGGTGGGCCAATGTCCAGGTGTCCTGTTCTGTCCATACCCACAGTATTCACCATCCCTGCAAGTGTCCAAGGCCAGGCTGGATGGGGCTTGGAGCAAGCTGGGATTGTGAAAGGTGTCCCTGCCCACGGGAGGGACAAGATAAGCTTTAAGGTCCTTTCCACCACACCATTCTGGGATTATTTGGAGCAACTGCACACTCAGATAAAAGCCTGGAGAAGAAATCAAAAGACCTGGCTCTACCCAGCACCTTGCAAAACTGATTCTCCAAACATTTCATTAGATCCTTCCCGAAAACCTGGTTCATTAGCACAGCTTAGCATCCCACCCAGGCACACCAGACGTTTTCTCCATGGTCACTCACTAATGAAGTGTGAGATGCAGCCCTTGATCTGCTGCATTCAGCACTCCAATTCATTCCTGCCACCTCTGGTTTGCTGCTTGCTCTGCCCATTCCTTTCATCACTTTTCTTTGTAGGGATTGAAAGGCTTTGGAAAGCTGAGCTGGCCGTGGTTTGATAGGAACCTGCATGATCTCTGCACTGCACACAGCTCCAGTGGCTCTCTGCATTTTCTCTCCTTCTATTTCAAGTATTCATTACAAATGGGATAAAATTAAACCGGCAAAAAACTCTTGTGATGGGTTTATAATGTGCTGTTACGTGTGTATCAAGCAGTAACGGGTTCAGGGCCTCAGCTGCTTTGGAGGGAGCTCCAGGACCCCACATCACCCAGGCTTTGGCCTTTTGTCCCTGGGTCTGAGTATGGAAACAACTCCTCAACAGCACCTCGATCCTCAGGGGCTTTGTTTGCCTCTTTTCTCCTCTTTCTGGCTGCTTTTCTCGTTGGTTTCTCAGGGACTAAACCAGACCCCAGATAACTGGGCTTGTTTTCTCCAGCCATGAGTCACACTCCTCAGTCTATGAGCTGATGACCAACCTTTGCTTTCTAAAACTTCCTAACTCCCTGTGGCTCAAACACACACACACACAGAGCTTTCAGCTCCTCTGCCTGAGTGCTGCTTCTCTGACCCAGTGAAAAATCAGGTCCCACTCACAGGAATGAGCCAAGCTCCCACTCATCCTCCTGCCTTTCCCTTCTATGCTATGGGGTGTAAATTAATCAGCTGCTGAGCAATCAAAGGGCTTTTTCCATTTCCATTTCCCTCCAGCCACATGACATTATTTTCTTTAACAACTTTTCCAGTTTATCACATTCCAGACTAGAGTGTTCCCTGCTGCCTCTGTCCAAATACTGAATCGTGGCCCTGGACTTGCCCACAGAACTCCCTGGAATGCTCTTGGGTATCCATGGCATAAATTTCCTCTGTGATCAGGGTGAGCCCATATTTTGGGATTTCTGACTGACTGGAGGCAATTTTACAGGCAAATCTTCACTAAACAGCTTCAGAGGAGCTGCTACAGGTCAGCCAGAAAAGAAAACACCTCCTCACCTCCCTTCCATTCCCCTTCACCCATTATCTAATTACAGTAAACTCATCAGATTTTGTCGAGGAAAGTTGATTCCAGTGTGCATCCATCCCCCCCAACCTGCAGCTGACAGCATCCAAGCCTTTTGCATAACAAACTGAGGGAGGAGAATGAATTATCATTTACTGCTGAAATTCCTGGGCTAATTTAATTTAAGCCAAGAAGTGGCCAGTGTCCTGCTCTGAGCAGCAGCAATTCCTGCCCGTCATCTACCTCAGGAATTCCAGGCATTTTCTCTGCTCCCTGCAGTTGTTTCCCAGTCCTCCTGGGGCACAGGTGGCTTTCCTGCGGGGAAATGTCTCCAGAATGATCCTTCCTCAGATAATTTGACATGCTAAAGATGCAGAAATAATTAGGGAGCCATCTGAGGCATAGTGTGGGAGTTTCATCTCGTTCCACCTGCCACACACGGAACACAATTAGAGGAGATGCCTGCAGAGCCCCAGCCCTGCGAGGGAGAGTGGTGGGCAAAGGGAGGGGAGGGGAGGAGGATTGACAAGTCTCTGGTGAAAGGAGAAATCTCAGCAGCACGGGGAGGCACCCCTGCAGTGGGTCTGGGATGTCTGCCAAGAGGGACCCAGGATCAGACAGGTGGGGAAGGAGTTTAGGGGGAATGAGCATCCCTGGGCAGCATCCCTCATTGTGTAAAACAGGAGCTGACTCCATCAGCCTCAGCTGTGGCCACACAAAAACAACCTGTCCCACAGGGGAAGAGCCCACCCTGGAAATCCAGAGGGCTCTGAGCTGTCTGCTCCTCTCTGCTGATCCCAGACACGCCGAAGTGCTGGGCTGTCACTCATTCCTTCAGAACTGCTGGAAGATGAGGCACAAATCCCAGCACAGATATTTTCCTCTTTGCTGCTCAGCAGAACAAAGAGAAGTCTCTCCTACCTTGCCTTCAGTTCAGCTCATTATTCCCAGGAAAATCGCTTCTTTCGCTCTGACAGCTACCCAGAAACAGTAAACATTTACAGAGCAATTAAAAGAATATTTTATTCTATGTCATTGCAATAATTATAATACCCTTAATGTTATCACAATGCACCTCTCTAATTATGCTATGCTAGACTAGCACTAATTATACACACAATAACCATCTCAGAGCTCCTTCCCCTCTCAGTTTACCAGCAGCACTGCTGAATTTTCCCCTCTTCCTCCACACAAGCCCCTCTCTGAGGGAGGAGGCTGCAGGTCTCATTGGGACAGTGTAATACCTGATGCTGGAAACAAGGAATCATGTCGTAGCTCATCTCCAGTCCATGGAAAGCCTCAGCTAACACCTGCAGCTTGCGTTTCTCACCTTTTTCTTGGCACTGGGATCTTTCTTAGTGCCTTTAATGAAATCATTCTTCCCCTTCAGGTGTTGTTCGTACTCTGCAGGGGTCATGTCACCCTCTTCCATTAAGACATGGGGCATGTGGGGCTCTGGAAATGCAGAGAATTGTGTGAAGGACAGCAGTGGTTACACTTTGGGTGTGGCAGAGATGCAGTTACCCTTGGTTGGGAAAACAGCAGGATCTGTGAGCTTGGGGAGCTCAGCAAACCCTCAGAGGGGGCAGGATAAGCTGGGAAGCCCAACCTTGACAATATTTGCAAACCCAGTGCTAATCCAGCTGTCTCCAGAGCTACAGGTGAGGATCTGAGGAAGGGGCAAGACCAGAAGAGGGGAAGCAGAGCCCACCTACCACTTGGATGGATCAGGATCTCCACGGGTCTGTCAAAGGTGTGTTTGTTGGCCAGAGTGATCACGATGCTCTTGGCACAGCGAGCCGAGGGGTCGGCGTCTGCCCGGATCTCGTGTGTGGGGCTCTCCACTCCTGCCAGGGTAAACCGAGGTGTAGGTAGGGATTGAGGATGGGGGGAGACCAGGGAGAATAGTTAACAAGGTGGGAGAGGACAGGAACCCACGTTAGCATCGACTTTGTACTGGTAAATCCACCCCAGCACAGTTAAGTTGCCAACACAGATTTACATTGAGAAGGAGTGTGGATATTGCCTCGGGGAGGTGATAAATGAACCTTGTGCTGCAGGACAGCCCCAGGGCTCCTACCTGCCAGCAAACACGGCCCCCGGATCTCCAGGTGGAAGCTGAACTCGTACTCAAAGGGGTTGGTAGCCTCAATGTCCAGCAGCTGAGCCAGGCAGAACCTGCTCCCTTGCTCCGGGCTCCCTGATCCACAGAGGAGCTTGTCCCTGCCAGTGAAATGAATCCAAATAAACCCTGTGAACATGTTCTACCTCCCCAGGAACTGCAGGTCTGCCAGAGGTAAAGCCAGAAGCCACTCTCCAGGCACCTGCAGCTCCTGCTCAGCCAGCCCTGCATTCACCAGGATCAATCCCAGACAGAGAACCACCCCGTGGTTTCCCATACGTTTGGAGCTGGTGGCTGGAAAAGCTGCTGGCATTCTCCAGGCTGGGCTGGGGGACCTTGGGGACACACACAGCTGGCAGAAGGACCCTCACCACCCCGCTGGGCAGTGTCTGCAGCTCAGAGGAGGTGCTGATGAAGATGGAGACACTTTCCAGGGGAGGAATCATGCCCAGGTTGGCCACAAAAACGATCCTCTCCAGGTCCTCATCCATCATAATCCTCCCTGCACAGAGATTGGACCATGCCAGGCATTGCAATCATGGAAAATGCTCCTTTCCAGGCCTCCCCACAACCCCCAGCCCTGGATCAAATACCCAAAGCCACCCCCACTGCACACATCAGCTTTCTCCAAAGAGCCCCAGCTTCCTCATCACTGCTTTGGCTGCCCAGAAGCAGCAGTGCTTTCCAAGATGGATAAGACTGACACTTTTGGCATGAGCACCACAACCCCTCATCCTCCCAAAATGAGCCCCCTTGGTGCCACAGCATTCACCAGCCAACCATCCCCTGTCACCTCCCCACTCCCCTTCCCCTCCTTTTCCCCCCACACTCCCTAAAACACCCTCAACCCCCTCACCACTTCCATCACCAGCTCTTCCAGGAGGGAGGCTGCAGATGGCAAAGAAGGTGTCATCTATCTTGGCTTTGTCTTTGATCTGCACTGTCACGGTGCGCCGGGACACGGCCGCCTCGAAGCCCACCACAGTTGTGGCCTCATCCAAGGGGTACACAAAGAGACCTGCCAGGCAGGAGGGGTGTTAGCAACACCCACCTCTCCCCTGGACCCACCAGCCAGGTCCTTCTTGGGGAAAAAAATCTCATTTGTGGGATTTTTCACATCTAAAAAAGTTGGGCACAATACATTTGGCTGCGCTTCCCACCAGCATCTAAAGGTTGAAGGCATGCACAGAAACCCAGCACTGCCATATCCTGATTTTAAAGTTCACATTCCAAGCTTCACTCCTTAAGACTTGCCTTCCAAAGCCTGGGGGTCTGGGTTGTGGTAGGTGAGCAGGGCTGTCATCCCAAAGGCATAGCCACTGACGCAGGATGTCACCTCGGACGCAATGAGGGGCAGCTGGCAGAGGGTCACCCGGTTCATCAGCCCTGGCATCTTCCTGGGGGCCTCTGGGGGATGCTGGGGAGCTGGAGAGAGAAAGGTGAGAATGGATGTAGAGCCCCAAGTGCCCAAAATGATTGCAAGGCTCTGAGGACAGAAAGATGAGTGACCTGGGAAAGGACGAGACCTGGGTTTGGTGACTGCAGTGATGGGGATGGAGCAAGACCCTGCTGGGAGGACACAAGGAAAACCCTTGCCCCAAATCCCCACTGGCACAAGGGAGGAGGTTCAGACTAAACCTCCCTGGCTGGGGACAGACAGCCCTGGATGTCCATAGTCCCCAGCTCCCACACTGCTGGGAAGAACAACTTAACATCTTTTTCTGTCCCTCTTTCTCCTCATTATGCTCCAAACCAACAACTTCCTCCAGGATAAGACTATGCTCATCAGAGTTTTCCTTTCTTCTGGGGAAGGAAGAGTAGGCAGGCAGAGCCAGCCAGCCTCCTGCCCTCCCATGCCCTTGCCCATCCTCATCGTGGCTGATTTCAGGGAGGTGCCACTGCTCTGCTGTCCTGCATCTCCAGATCCTTCCTGCACTCAGGGCTGACTCATCCCTCCCTGTGCTCAGCCGACACATTCAGATGCAAAGTGACTCCTTCTGCCAATTACACTCCAACTCTTTTCCCTAAGCAGGTTCTCCTCCCTTACAGCTCCTCTGCCCCAAGCCTCAGGGTTTTAAAGGAGACTTTTCAGGTGGATTTTAGGGCCACATCCCGCTCCCCCGGGGAACTGGCAGAAGTTGCTAGGCAGCAGTTCTCCCTGGCTGGCTCTGCAACGCTTTATGCAGTGATTTACGAGGCCCAGGAGAAGCCAGCAGCACTGAAACACATCAGTTTCTCATTCCCTACCAGTCCTGCGTTATTAAAACCCACCTTCACATGCAAATGGCACAGAAGACATCAAGGCCACGAGCTCGTTGAGTGCTCGGGCAGGAAAACGGCGTTCAGAAAGGAGAAAAGGAGAGCCAGGGAGAGCAAGAAGGGCTGTCCGGGGTGGGGGAGAATCCGAGCACAGGGAGAGCAGCGAAGATGATGATGGAGGGCAGTAATCCCAAGGCACGCCCCTGAATCCCGGCCAAAAAACCTCAGCCATTCCCGATTTAATCCATCACAAATGCTGCTCATGCCGGGAGCAGCCCAGGGAGATCGGGGATGCATCCATGGGGATGCAGCCCCCAGTCGGGGGATGAACGGGAGTCCTGCCTGAGCCAGGGGGGCCCATCCCACACCGGGATGCTCTAAAAGGGCTTGGGAAGTCAGGAGGTGGCAAGAATTCACCTGCCACAGGGAGAGATAATGAAGGTGCCCTCACTTTGAGGTGTGGCAGAGGCCATCAAGGTGTTGGGAAGTGATTAAATGCCAGGAGGGGAAATGATTTTACCTTAGGGAAGAAATAATAATGGGAAGAAGCTCTCTACCAGATTGGCACAACAGCAATTCATTATGTGGCTACCAGAGGGGTGAATTTGGGCTCCAGGAGCTTGACTTCAGCTTGGAAGTGGGGACTTAGTGCAGAGATCCAAACTCCTCACATCTCCTGCACCCATGGAAGGTTGGGGGCATAGCTCCTATGGAACTGCTCTGCCAGCAGGGATTTCTGCATCTCTGGGCCAGGACAAGCCCCAAGCGACCCTTGGTGAGATGCAGAGCCCTGTCCCATGTCCTGTTTAATCCAGCCAGGAAAGGTACACCTCTTCTGCAGCTCCGAGGTGGCTCAGAGGAGCCTGGCACCAGCCCTCACTGTTGTGCCGGCCAAAAAATCGGCACCACAAAGACAGGGTGGGCTCTTCCCGGCAAAAAAACCCCTCTGATAGGGGATGCTGCCAGCAGAGCCATGGGGCTGCTCCACACAGCTCGTGTCACCAACGCCATCAAGTGACTGACTGCAGCATGGAAAGGGAGAGCAGCGGAGAGGCTGGAGTGAGGGAGAGCAGTGGGAAGGCTGGAATCTCCCCCCTGTGCCCCCCAGGAGCTCAGCACCGGGTCCTTGCCTGCTCCCCATCCTGCCTTTGCTGCTCTGGGATGTGGGCTCAGTCTGTTCAAGCCACAGGGCTGGAATCTCAGGACGGGACCTGGCAGGACCCAAAAAAATTACCCACAGCTTGATGCTGCACAGGGTACCCCTAGACCCACCCAGTCCTCAGAGTGTCCCCTCACTGCCACCAAACGTGTCCTGCCTCCCACACACAGCAGGCACGGGGCCACCCCTCTGGCCAGATCCTCCTGCCCTCACACTGCACCAGGCCCCCCAGGAAAAAGGGAAATCACTGGGTAATACCTTCAGCCCTCAAAACACACTTGTAATCCCATCAGCTAGGGAGCACCTCAGGGCTGGGGACAGACACTGTCCCATGGCCACCTCTCCCGCTGCTCTCCCAAAGCACGAGGCTCAAACCTAGCCAGGAAACTGGGATCAACCCCCAAAATATCCCTAGGAAGCACCAGGAGGAAATGGGGTTTGAAAGAGCACCCATAGCACTGTCCTGTCTGGAAAAGCCTGTCTGGACCTGGCACACCACGCTGCTACTGCATCGATTTTTTTTTTTTTTTTTCTCTTCATTTGTAAGCGTCCTTTCCATGACAATCCACTGCTCTTCCCGGCCGTGGAGGGGAGGGAGACACGGAAAACGTGATCACCCCACTCCAGGCAATCCCCTCGGCCAATTCCCGTGCCCGCCTGACGGGGACGGCGCTGACGGTCCCTGTGACGCGCAGGGCTGCGAGCCGGAGCACAGCCTCTGTCCCAGCGCTCCCGAGAGGATGGGGCTGGGTTTTATGGGATGGGAAAAGGTGTTTGTGTGCCTGAAAAACGGGGGTGGTGCCTGGAGCACTGCTTGGAGCTGCCTCGGTGTCCGTCTGTGTCTCTTAAGCAGCACTGATGTGCCCTCAAAAAAAAATCTGTGGAGTAAAGATAGGGGCAGAATGATGCTCTTCTGAGGTGTGTTTTGGTGTATTGAAAGGGAAAATAGAGGAAATCTGTGAGCACAGAGCCTGGATCCTGGCAGGACCCAATCCCAGGAGTGGGTTGGGGTCCCAGCTGTACCACACCACAGGAACAGCAGGATAGGGAGGGCCAAAGCAGGAGCTGGGATAAAACTCGACACAACTCCACCCGGCCCTGAAGGGCAGAAATCAGGGGCAGCCAGGCTGCTTCCATCCCCAGGACGGGAAGGCAGTGGTGTGCAGCCACACCTTGTGTCACACACATTTTTGAGCAGATAAATCACTGTCCCGCCCTGCTGTCACCCCTGATCGGCCACAAACGGCTTCCCGTGGAGATCTCACCTCCAGGTCCGTGCTAGACCCGGGGCACATCCCCACTGCTCAGAGGGTTTTCTGCAGCTGGGTAAAATATTCCTTCCACGTCGTCTGTCTCAATCAACACTGACATCCAGTGGCTCGCCGGGATGACGACAGCCGGAGCGATCTGAGGGATGTGCAGGTTGGGCAGAGCTGGCCAAGGATGCCTGTTGCACCACAGCCTCCCATCAGCATTCCTGGGCAATCACCACGGGGAAAACAAACTCCCTCCTGTTTGTAAATCCAAAACAGGAGAAGCCTTGCACTTCCCAAACTTTCAGGGCTCTCCAGTAGAGTCACCCTTGGGAATTCTGTCTGGTTTTCAGGGGCAGCAAGGCTCAGGGAGCTGCTGAGGGAGCCCTGACTTCACCTACCTGACCCACATCACTGCAGGTCATGACTAAGACATGCAGGAGCTCTCCAGCTGCTTTCTCCCAAAGCACGAAGCTCAAACCTGGTCAGGAAACTGGGATCAACCCCCAAAATATGTCTAGGAAGCACCAGGAGGAAATGAGGTTTGAAAGAGCACCCATAGCACTGTCCTGTATGGAAGAGCCATGGCTCCACCATGGCAGAGCTGAGATACCCTCAGAAAAAGCTACATGAACTGTTCTCCCATCTCCAGCCTCCCCTTGCCAGCAGAATATCCCACTTGATGGAAAACTAGGAAAACTGCAGGCCCCCAAAAGGTGACAACATTGTCACTGCCACAGCAGTGACAAGGATTGCTGGCCCCAAGGACACCCTGAGGCCTCAGATATGGAAATGGGGGAAAAGTTGGGAAGCAGCTGCTCCTGCCAGAGACCAGTGGAAGCAACCAGGTCCCCCCTCCCGAGGTGACACTTGCCAGGGTTACGGCTGACAGTCCCCAAAATCTGGGACATGACTGACAGCCCTGGCAGAGACAGATTTTGGGGACTGTCAACCAAAACCCTGGCAGGAGTCTTGGACCACCAGCCTGGCCCCAGAGTTGGGTCTCAGAGATCTAGATTCATGTCCCAAGCCCCTTCCTAGAGCTGTTAATCACATATTTCTGACACAGGGGTTAGTTAACCCCCACCTTGCTGGGCTCAGAGATGGGAGGAAGATCCCTGGGCTGAGCCAGAGGGGAGGTGCTGGTCCAGACACCACTCAGCTGGGCTAAACCTGCTTCCTGCTTGGGGTGCAGCCAGCTCCAAGGAGACACACAGGGCCCCCAGGAGCAGCACAGCCCCTCTCCATCCACCCCTGTCCTGCCCTGTCCTGTCCTGTCCTGTCCTGTCCTACCCAGTGTGGTGGATTCCAGCCAGCTCTCAGTGTTTTGACCCTTACCAGGGGGATCAGCCCCCCTCACCCTGCCAAGGTCACTCCTCCTTCCCCAAACAGCATGTCCACAGATGGATTATCCCACTTTGGCTGCCCAGGACAGCAACAGCCCATCACCCCCAGCATCATCCCCTCCATCCATCCCTGTCCTCTGCCTGCACAGTCACCCCTAACGTCTGTACAATTTTGGGGGAGGGATGGGATGTTCCAGGACTCACCATCCAGCTGAGAAAAAGCAAGGCTGGCAAGCAGCAGCTTGCAAAGTGTGGGCTTGTTGCCTGCACAAATATTATGACAGGGATCTCTTCAGCGAGCGGCTTTTGTGCTGGGACCGTGCACAGCCTTGGGAAGTGACACACACACACACACACACCCCTCACACCCACCCCTGCGGAGCTAAAAAGGTGCAGGAGCAACTGGAGAGTAGCCGCTGCTTTTCTTACCTTTCCTGGGAGAGAGGAGGAGGAGAAGGAAGAAGGGGATGGGGGGGTTGGAGCAACTTCACCCAGTCTTGCGGCCCCTCTGCGGCTGGGCTGGGGGGGCAGGAGGGGCAGGAGGAATCCCGGAGGCGACAGGCACGGCTGCGGAGCGCTGTCTCTGGAAGACAAGCGAGAGAGGGAGATGAGGAGAGAGGGAAAGGGAGGGAGAGAGGGAGAGGAGCAAGCGCCGGGGCTTGGGGTGGGGGAGCGCTGCACCACCAGCCACCTCAGCAACCGGTGGCTTCACCCCCCGGACCCTCCCCAGCGGGCAGCGGGGCTGGGGGA
The DNA here is from genome assembly GCA_037834095.1 of Argya squamiceps. Classification (NCBI taxonomy): domain Eukaryota; kingdom Metazoa; phylum Chordata; class Aves; order Passeriformes; family Leiothrichidae; genus Argya; species Argya squamiceps. Next base: position 987,907 of record JBBMKD010000070.1, read on the forward strand.
AACCGGGGGGTCCCGGGGGGGCGAGGAAGGGTCTTACCGAACCGGCTGCAGCAACATGTGCCCCGGCGGGGAGGCTCTGCCCGGAGCCGGGAGGGTGTCTGGCTCCCCTGGGATGGGGGGCTTCTGGATCCCCAGGGTGGATCTCTCGCCCCCCCACCGCTGTCTCAAAGTGTCCGGAGCTGTCTGGGTGACCATCATCATCATCATCATCATCATCACCACTCAGTGGAGCCATTTGTTTTGCCAGGGAGGTAACCATGACAATGTCCTGAAACACCCTGGCGGTTCCCCCTCCCCTCGCTCCCCTCCTGAGCCCGGGGTCTGCAGGGGAGGGAAAGGGTGAGGGGCGAAGCTCTTCCGAGCAGAGGAGATGCCCCCGAGCTGGGCAGGCTGGTGGAAAAACGAGGCTGCGAACTCCCCTTACCCATCCCCACGGCTTGTCTCCCCGGGATTTTCTGCAGCAGCTGCTGGGAGGAGAAGAACCCACCGCATTCACCTTTGTCATCCCCTTCCTCTTTCAAAGAAAGGAAAGCACCTTAAAGCCCCCCAAAATCAGGATGCATCACCACTCACTGGCCTCCTCTGCAGCCCTCGGCTGGATCTCTTTTCCACCCTTGCTGTTGTCCCTGTTCCCATCTCAGCTCATGCACCTTCTCCTCCCCAGGGCACCCAAAGCCCCTCAACCACAGCCCCCACGCGTGGGGGTCCAGAAGGACCCTCCCCACAGGAGCAATGCTGTCACTGAGGGGTGCCCCTGGTGGGATACAGCCCTGAGCAACTTACACTTAAACCCAGGCAAAACCACTTGTAGAAAGGGGAAACTGAGGCAGCTGGAGGGGCACAGGCTTGGACATTGTCCCAGAGCAGAGCTGGACATGAGCCTGGGTCAGAGCATACTGAGGGTAAAGCTCCTCTTTCTCCCCTGGCCTCCAAGTACACGTCTATGCTGCAGGATTGAGATGACCAGACATGTGGCATCACTAATGACCCATCTTGTCCCCCAAGAACAGTGTGTTTTAGAAGAAATGGCAAGAAACTCCACAAACAAATGCCTGTGAGACATTAATTTTTAAGAATTAAAGACTTTAGTTAAACTAGATATTGCTGAGGTGAGATAGATAAACTTTCCTCTACTAACAGAAGCCGGATTTAAGGAACTGATAAATCATGAGGCCTGTTTATGTATCCTGACTAATCAATAGACT
>JBBMKD010000070.1:993976-1004538 GCA_037834095.1 Argya squamiceps
CTCAGCCGGCTCACAGAAAACAGCGGTCGCAGAATCCCTTTTTTCGCCTTTTTTTTTTTTTTTTTTTTTTGCCGTGGGGGGCAGGGAAGGTTCGGGGTATCCGATTGTCCCTGGGCTTGGGTTCTTCCTTTATAAGCAAACCCACAGTTTATGTTTATTTATTTACTTATTTACTTACTTACCAGTATTTTTAAAATTTCTTATCCTTCATCCATTTTTTGCGTATCCAAAGGGCAAAGACATCCCTGCGGTCCCCCTCACCCTCCGTCCAGACACTGCACCGCTTCAGGCACTCAGCTCTGTCTTCCAGCATTAAAAAAAAAATCCCTCTTTCTTTCATGTTTTTTTTAAATGAAAAATGTAACTTCGTACCTCAGGAAAATTTTTCTCTATTTTTTCTGTGCTTGGGCACAGAACACTCACTGAGTCCCTGGATGTGGGGAAGACCGTCGGGTCTCCCTGCACATCTCAGGTGATGAAACAAAGTCATCCTGGGGCAGCTTGTGCTGGCCAGGACAGTGCATGGAGCCTGTTTCCATCCTGGAATGCTGATTTTCTTCCATTTTCCATCCACAGAGCTATTGGGGAGTGGAGGCTGCAGGACAGAAAACAACCCCTTCACTGTGTTGTCTTCACAGCTTAGAAAAACTTGTATTTCTGTTAAAACTCCTGCTTAGAAATAGTTGTATTAAAACTCTTCAATCTTGTATCTTCACCCCTTCCAGTTGAGCAGAGTTTGTGCAATACTTGATAAATCCAAAGCTCGGGTTTTCCTGGCTGGAATATAGAGATCTATATTTGAATTTCTCTGATTTTGTGGGGTTTTTTTCCTTATTTCTAGCTGAGCACTTTACACCTGAAGGATGAAAAAACCAAACCAGATGCCAATGGTGAGTTCCAGCTGCTCAGGTGGGCTTTGGAAAGGGTGGAATGTTTCCCTGTGGGGTTCAAAGCACTGCTGCCAAAGTAATTTCATGATAAATCATGAGATCCCAGAAGAGCTGAGATTAAGCAGCAGCACAGACTGAATGTTTTGGTGTCTCAGAACATTTGGTGTCTCAAAACATTTAATGTCTCAGGGAGCTGAGTGAGCAGAATCCCTCGATGTGGTTGCTAAACTCCACTCGGAGCTGGAGCTTGGGTTTCTTCTGCACAGCAGGGGAGCAGGGCAGTTCTGCTGAGGAAAATGAGCTGTTTTTGTAGCTTTTCCCAGGATATTCCAGAGCTGTGGGGGTGTGGGCTGTCCCTGAGGCCTGAGCTCACCTGTGCCCCCCTGGTGTGTTTTGATTCAGGTGCCGTTGTCAAGGCAGATGACAATGTGGAGAAGACAGAGGATGAGGAGAAGGGTGAGTGCCTTCCTGAAAAAAAAAAACAGCTTTGGCAAGGAAATTAATTTAATTTTAATTATATTGATTTAATATATACTTAAAGTAAGTCTGCCTTGTGTCTCAGGACTGCTGATCTTGTATCCTGCCCCAAGGACTTAACTGTAAGACATGTCCTTCCTCCATAACACTTTTAAAGGCATTGTGCCCTGTAATAACTTGGGAGACTCCTGGATTAGAGTGGAGAGAAATAAGGGGATAGCAGTATCCTCAAGGCAGGACTGGATACAGGAGCAGTTGGATAACCTGGAGCTGGCATTGCTGTAGCAACCAACAAGTTGCCTTTATGCAGTGGCTCTTCAGAGGTGGGTAAAGGCTCAGATTCTTTCTGAAGGTGGTTGTAGGAAACAGATTCAGTAGCAAAACCCCAAAGTGCAGCAGTTTAACCTCGTTTGGATCTCCCTTATCCTCAGCCCTTGTGTTTCAGCTCTGAAATATTTTAAAGTACCGTTTAGCCTCAAACTTTCCTTAAAAATAAAACCCTAGGAGGTGTGTGCCCTAAACAGAGCTGGAGAGAAAGTGAGAGAGAAACAGAGTGAGAGAGAAACAGAGTGAGAGAGAAACAAAGAGAAGCAGAGTGAGAGAGAAGCAGAGTGAGAGAGAAACAGAGAGAAGCAGAGTTAGAGAGAAACAGAGTTAGAGAGAAACAGAGAGATACAGAGAGAAACAGAGTTAGAAACAGAGAAGCACAGTTAGTGAGAAACATGTCAGGTTGAGGAGGCCTTACCCTGTCCCAGGCAGATGCTAAGCTAAAATAATCTTAAGTAAGCAGAGATCTGGATCTGTTGAAGTCCCCCTTAGAACTGTGCTTGGTTGATTTGTTTTCCTGGGTATTAATGGGGGAATCTCTGGGATCTCTTGATATTTCATCCAGGAGGTTTGGGCTCTCGAAACCATTACACTCTAATGAAGAATTTTGGGATGGAAAAGGGATTTTGTCCCTTTTCAGCTGGCTCAGGGGTTGAGTGGGAGCAAGCCCTGGAGCAGGCTGTGACTGATGGGTTTGTGTTTCTCCTCCTTCCCCAGAGGACAGAGCTGCCCAGTCGTTGCTGAACAAGCTGATCCGCAGTAACCTGGTCGACACCACGAACCAGGTGGAGGTGCTGCAGAGGGACCCCACGTCCCCCCTCTACTCTGTCAAGTCTTTCGAGGAGCTGCGCCTGTAAGTGCCTGAATGAGTGGGAATGAAGTGCTGGGATGAGCCAGAGCTTGCTCTATGTGGAGCTCTTAAATCCTGGCATCAGATGTGTTAAATAGGCTCCCTTATAACTGGGTTTTTCAGTTTGTCATGGGGAGTCTTAGTCTTAAACTCAGGGAGAGAGAGTTTTGCTACAACTGCCAGAGCTGATGCGGGTTTGGAGCCCATCAGGGAGTTGGAATCTCTCCTCACATCCTGAAAAATTCTCTAGTTGCAGAGGAGATACCACTTAAAAGTACATGGGTTTGTATTTCAGGCTACTGCCAACCTGTCATTAATAAGTGAGTATATAATTTGTATTATTTAAATGCAAGGAGAGTTGGTTTATCTGGGTGCCTGGTGGGGGTTTCTATCTGAAACAGCAGCAGTGAACAGCACAAAGGGAAAAAAGCTTATCTTTTCCAGCAATTCTGCATTTATGTACTGGAGAGACCAGTATTTTCTGACTTCCTTCCCACTGAAAACCTCCACCAGTGCAGCTTTCAAGGGCTGATGACTGTATTTAAGGCACAATTGATGGATATATGTATTCATATGCTGAAAATGCATCCTGTTGGGATTGTTGTGCTTGCTCTGATCTCAGGTTTGTTGCTCTACAAGCTCTGCAGGAAAATGGGAGCTGAAGAGCCTTCTCCCCATGAAATGCCAGGATGTTTTGCTTTGTTAGTGTCCGTGGTTGAATGTCTGCAAAGAGAAGCTGAGGTCCTGCAGTGCCTGTTTGACTAATTCATTCCTGTGTTTCAAAAGGCAAACAATCCCAGGGAGTTAATGACAGGACAGCCAGCCTAATTGAGTCTTCATTTTGTTATGACTCTGGGTATCCTTGGTAACTGGTGCAGAGTTGGGCTTTTGTCTGTCCTTGCTTGGAGCAGCACAAGGTTACGTTTTCAAAGAGCTTTTGTTCTGCCCATCGTTGGAAAGCAATAGAGGATTTTTGCAAAAGCATCTTGTGCTGAAAAGGAAGTCACTGCACTGGGAAGTGTGGGCAGGAGACCTGTAACCTGCTTTGAAAGGAGAGCTCTGCTGAGAGCACTCAGAGCTCTTGGGGGTCATCAGCTGAGAGTTTCCAGCACCATCACCTGGATTTAGGTTGTTCTGGGGTCTCCTTGTCTGCACAAGTGTCTGCTGAGAGTAGAAACCTCCCTCAAGAGAAAAAGTAGATGAGAGTTTGCTGGGCAGCAGTGTCAGCACACAGTTATGGTGTGAGGGCTGGTTTGCAGCCACGGATCACAAGGTGTAGTCACAGCAAACTGAGCTAATTCTCAGTCATTTACCTGAGCCAGCATCACTCAGCTGTGTTACAGAATCCACACGACTTCCTGCAGTCCTTGCAAGGATCCCATGACCATCCTGTTCCTCACGCTTTGTCCTGCCTTTGAGTCGTGCAGGAGTGATAATTTTGGCACCAAGATTAGGCGTGGCTGAGGAGATGGGATTGGCCTGAAGGGCAGGATTAATGCTTTCTGCTCTGGGATTCCTGGATTGTCTGAAAAGCTGCTTTGGAGCAAGCAGTGCTGGCCTTAGACACAGGCTTTGCCCTCGAGCTGGGCAGGCAGGCTGACTTACTAAATCCAAGGGTTTTTGCAAAGGTTCCTGTCCAGACTTCCTGCTGCTGTCACTTCCAGATGCTGACCACAGTTGTTTCATGGGTGGGATTGTAGCAGGGACAGCTCTAGGATGTCTTCTCGAGGGTTTTTCTCACCTTCTTGTACACAAATGAAAACTAAATGGACTTAAATAGGTCATGATATAAAAATTTCTCTTTTCAGGAAACCACAGCTCCTGCAAGGAGTCTATGCCATGGGCTTCAACAGACCATCTAAGATCCAAGAGAATGCCCTGCCCATGATGCTTGCTGAACCGTATGTACACCTTCTTCCCACTCCCTAGCAGAATAGAAGGATTTGAAAGGTTCAGTGTGCTGCTCCTGAATTTTGGATGGGAGGAGGGTGAAGGAGAAACTCTCAGGGTATGGAGAAAGGGTTCCCATGCCCTTTCTGTGTTTCTGTGGTTATTAACTATGGGGCAGCAGCCTTTTCCTAGGGCTGGTACTGAGCATGCAGTGCTGTGGGGTTTGGGAAGTCATTTTCCTCATTTGTTTGGGAAGAAATAATACAAAAGAGCTCACAATCCTGGGTGGGTAGGAGTAGCTGAGGTGCTGATTTTCCTCTCCACAACTCTGAGCTGGAATGTGTGAGGTACTGAGACACTGGGGAAGATGTGTGAAATGGGAAATTACTGAGAGATAACCACAGTTCTCCTTCCAAATCTCCATAACTGAGAAACACTGAAGGAAAGTGTTGGGCAGGAAATAATTCCTGCCCCGTGGAGTGCAGCTGGTGAGGTTTCCATGGATCCAGAGCAGGGGTAAATGTGACAGAATTCAAATGCCACCATGGTGCTTCACACTCTGAGCTGTGCTTGCTGTGCCCCCAGCCCACAGAACCTCATCGCACAGTCACAGTCTGGTACTGGCAAGACAGCTGCCTTCGTCCTGGCCATGCTCAGCAGGGTTGAGCCTGGAAACAAGTATCCACAGGTAAAGTTTGTGGGATGTGGCTGTTTCTGGGCGTTCTCTGGTGGTGCAGTGCCATCTAGTGAAGAGCCTGAGCTGCTGGGAGGCCTTCAGATGTAAATTCGTGGCTTGATGGAGCCATGGTGTTACTTCTTTAAACTGCTGGGATGGAGGTTTTTAACTTCTTTGAAAGGGGATGGAGGTTTGGGGATTTATCAAAATGCCTTCAGTGCTAAAGGTGTGGATTTTGCTCAAAGCTTGTTCCTGTTAGTCCTTCCTGTGCATCACACAGGATGCCATTGCTCTGTGAGGAGATAAATCTTTCTGGGAGGACTTAAAGCAGAGAAATAGTGCTGCCTGAAGGGGGTTGGATAAGTGGGTTTGGGGTGGAAGAGAAGGTGACTGTGACAACAGAGCAGACAATGCCTGGAGAAGGACTTTTAAAATCAGATTTCCTCATGGGATGGTTGAGAAACTGTTCAGCCACTTGCATGTTCATCTTAAAGAAAACTTCCAACAAGGATTTTGAAAAGCAAGTGTGATAGTGTTGCCCTGGATGTTGATCACCTCACTCACTATCCTTCTGTTCCTCCAGTGTTTGTGCCTTTCCCCAACATATGAGCTGGCACTTCAAACAGGGAAAGTGATTGAACAGATGGGAAACTTCTACCCAGACCTGAAACTTGCCTATGCTGTCCGAGGCAACAAATGTGAGTAAGGGGAAACACCACGAGCAGGAGTGAGGGAATGATGCTCCTCAGGTGCACCAGAGCCGTCAGGTGGTGAAATAGCTGGGTCAGAGAGGGCCAGAGCATTTCCCTGTCTGCACAGCCCCCCTAGAGCAGCCCCTCCTTGTGTCTCTGCAGTGGAGAGAGGGCAGAAGATCTCGGAGCAGATCGTCATCGGCACCCCCGGCACCGTGCTGGACTGGTGTTCCAAACTGAAATTCATAGATCCCAAGAAGATCAAGGTGTTTGTGTTGGATGAGGCTGATGTGATGATTGCCACCCAGGGCCACCAGGACCAGAGCATCCGCATTCAGAGGTACAGAGGGGACCATGGGGACAGCAGGGCTGCAGGGGGAACCCGTGACCTCACTGATGGAACAACAAGATGGAAATGATAGATCAGATCTAGTCCAGGGGTGACACTCTGATGCAAAAGTCTTTGGATTGTTTTTACTCTTGAACTAGAGTTTCTCACACAGCTTCACAAAAACAATATGTATTTTTAGCATTTATCTATTGTTTACATTTTTCTCCTCTGGGAGGAGAAATGTGATGGACAGTGGTGTTCACCATCCAGGTTGAAGAGGTGACAACCTGTGTAGCCAATCTCTTGACCTCTGTACAAATGTATATAAATGATGGAGTCAGATAATTAGAAGAGAATAAAGAACCAAAAGCCTTCCCTTGACCTGCTGCGTGCCTGCGTCTGTCTCGTGTTCCTTCGAACCCTGCTAATGCCAGACAGGGGGTTCATGGAGGCACAGTGTCAGGGCATGACAAGCAGTTTCATTTCCTTACAGAATAAAAATCCTGTCCCTGGAGCAGGGTTTATTCCTTTTTAAGAAGGTAATTCTGGATGCCTGTGGTTCATGAGGGAACGATCATGGGTGGGTAAGATTGGGTTTCTTTCCAGCCACTGAAATAACTGGTTCCAGGGTGTCGCTGTAGGACACAAAAGAAAGACTCCCAAGTATTTCAGAAGGCAAAGAGCATAGAAAAAGGCAGCTTTATTTTCTAATTCTTTCTACCTTTTATAAGGTGTTCCAATACAGACTTAACATGATTAGTGAATAGGAACGACACCTCTGTAATCTTACTGGTTAACTAGAGAAACAGCAAAACACCACCTGGAGAAAGATTGTTCTGAGGAAGGAGAGTTGTTTGCCAAGATTGTTTTGAGAAGAAATTTTCTTGAGAAATTTTTCCTTGGGAAAACGTTAGCAGCTGCCAGCAGGCTAAAATCTCTCAGGCCCACACCAGGGTTATGGTTTTCCTTTAGCATGAATTCCATCAGGATATCAGGAGATGACAGTGTTGTGTGGGAACCCTCCCTATTTCTCTCTCTCTCTTTCAGAATGCTCCCCAGGGACTGCCAGATGCTCCTGTTTTCGGCCACTTTTGAGGACTCTGTGTGGAAGTTTGCTCAGAAAGTTGTTCCTGACCCCAACATCATCAAGCTGAAGCGTGAGGAGGAGACCCTGGACACCATCAAGCAGTATTATGTCCTGTGCAATAACAGAGATGAGAAGTTCCGGGCTCTGTGTAACATCTACGGCGCCATCACCATCGCCCAGGCCATGATCTTCTGCCACGTGAGTGCTGCCAGGGAATCTTAGTCCCAGTCACCCCCTCAGAGTCTGCAAGTGCTGAAACCAAGCCAGAAAGGAACTGAGAACAAAATTCCCCTTTTTGGCTTCTCTGGCTCCATTTTTGAGAGAAATCTTGAAAGCCACCTTAGCCCTCGCTGGTTTGATTCTCTGGGTTTGTCCATCCAGGAGACAACATTGGACTTTTTTATTCCTGAATGGTCATTGTTATTTATCCCTGAAGTCCTCTGAAGCAAAGGTCAGAGTGATGCACGTTTTTCCAAAACTCAACTACTCCAAAAAAAAAAAAAAGTGGTGTTGGAAAATGGATGAGAATAGGGCAGAATGAGGGATTGGGAAGTCTTTTGCTTCTCTAGCTGATACAGAGCTGTTCCTGGGACTTCATTTCCCTCAGATAACTGAGGATACCTGGGATCTCACTGTGAATCATACTGAGGTTTGGTTTTCTTTTTCTGGAAGCTGACATAATCATTTTTAGGGAAAAATCAGTGCTTACAGCACAGAGCAGCCAGGCAAAGTGAGCTCAGACAGGATGAAAGTGTTTGGAGTCTGCTGCAGCAGTTTGCTTTTAGGCTGTCTTAATTGGAGCTCAAAAAACTGTTTAATTGAAGGCTGTGCAGAGCCTCTGTGGGATTTCACACCTCCATTCAGGTCTGACCCTGCCATGTTCCAAACTGAGTAGTTGTAGTTTTGTGACAATTTTCATGAGTTGTCAGTGTACACGTGTAGTGTCACTCTCCAGCAGAGTGAAATCCAAGGAGCAGAGCCCAAAAAAAAAGTGTCCTTTTTTAATCAAGGGCTCCTGTGGAGGCTGAGGAGCACAGCAGGAGTGTTTGGTGTAGCATCACTTGGAATTATGATCTGCTGCCTGTGACAGGAGCAGAATAAATCAGGCAGTGTTTGCTGGCTGCCTGGATAGTGCTTGAAGGGGATGTTCCAGGGTTGGGTGTCACCCTGAATTTTCCTGCTTTCCAGTGTTTGCAGTTTGTAGTGGAGGTTCTCACTCAGCTTCATATAAACTGTGGAGATAATTAGAACTTATCTATCTTGTTTACATAGTTCTCCTCTCAGGGGAGGAATGTGATTGATGGTGATGTTCACCAATGAGGTCAAGAAGGTGACGACTGGTTTAGCCAATCTTTTGCCTTCTGGCCAAAATGTATATAAGAATGGAGTCAGATAATTAAAATAGAGGAGCTTCCCCTTGACCTGCTGTGCCTGCCTCGTCCTTGGTGTGTCCAAAACTGTGGCAGTTGGGTAACACTGGATCAGATGGGCCTTTGATAAAAGGAAACAGCTGTATTGTCTTCCTCCTGATACACTTTGTAAGGGAGACAACAACTGAGCAGCCACGGAGCTTCCAGTGGGGCCCCTAGGGAGGTTTATTGCTGCTTTCTCAGCATGAAAACCCCCTTCCAGTCATGTGTGTCTTGGCTGTGTGTTGCAGACTCGGAAGACAGCAGGGTGGCTGGCAGCAGAGCTGTCCAGGGAGGGCCATCAGGTGGCCCTGCTCAGCGGGGAGATGATGGTGGAGCAGAGAGCCGCCGTCATCGAGCGCTTCCGAGAGGGCAAGGAGAAGGTGCTGGTGACCACCAACGTCTGTGCCAGAGGTAGGACACCAGGGGATGGGGCCAGGTGATGCCTTGGGGTTTTAGTTTTCATATTTTTCAGCTATTTGTAATCCTTTAGTGTATTACTCTAAACTCCACACACAGTGTCAGCTGCTGCTCTCCCGTTTTGGTCAGACACAGCAATTCCTCTCTGGGCCTGGGAATCAAGGACACTTCACTGCCTCAGGCCCCTTCTGTAACCAAAACTAACCAAAAGTGAGCTGGGGGGAGCAAACTTGTGGTAAATGACTTCATTACCTTCTTAATTGGAAGATTAACCCCCAATATTCAAATACACCAAAAAGTGTGTAACCCATGACCCGTGGTCCATTTTTGGGTGTAGCCCCTGGGGGGTTTTGTGTGCCTGAAATGTACCTGAGGGCCCTTCAGTAAATACAAGCACTTTTTATTCCCTTAATTTTACCTGGCCTCTGTTTTTAGGGAGCCCCAAAAGGCATCTCTGGGAGGGCTGGAAGCAGCAGTTCCTAAGATACCACATACCCTCAGCCAGCCTGCAGGATGAATTTGTATCCTTGGGTGTTCCAGTTGGGAGAAATTGGTGTCCTTCCACTGTATGCCTGTGGGCAAACACAGGATTTCTTGTTGGCTTCCTGCTGCTTGAGATGGAAAAGTCCATCCTGTGGGAGTCTGGCACCAAGGCTGCCTTGTGCTCCTGACATTCAGGGTTTGCAGTGAACGTGTGTACAGAAAACTGAAAAATAGCAAAATCCAGTTCACTACCCCAATAGGAATTTGTGGTGTAATTTGACATCCTGGAACAGTTAAGACAGGATCATACTTGGAAAAAAGCAAGTGGTCTTTAGAGCTTTGCAGGGAAGGAGAGAGTTTCCGAAATATTTAACTGCTGGTAGAATTTCCAAAATATTTAAGTGCCTTTGGCTGTTTCAGTGGGACTCTGAACAACAGATCAATAGTTCTTACTTCCAAGCACCCCATGAGGATATTGTGAAAAAGCTCCATTTCAGACTCTGAGGAGGCTGTTCCTGCTCTAAAAAGATTCAAGTGAACTTGTGTAACCCGATGCTTTCTTTTTGTCAGGGATTGACGTGGAGCAGGTGTCTGTTGTTATCAATTTTGACCTGCCTGTGGACAAGGATGGCAATCCAGACAACGAGACCTACCTGCACCGCATCGGCCGCACCGGCCGCTTCGGCAAGCGCGGGCTGGCCATCAACATGGTGGACAGCAAGCACAGCATGAACATCCTCAACAGAATCCAGGAACATTTCAGTACGTACCCTCAGCCTTCCTCCTTTCTTTCAGCTGTTGAATGGCTGCAGGATTTGACTCTGTAACTTCCTGGAGGGGGGTTGTAGACAGCTGGGGGTTGGGCTCTTTCTCCAAGCAGCACTGACAGAAGGAGAGGACACAGCCTTAAGCTGCATCAGGGGAAATATAGGTTGGATATTAGGAAGAAGTTCTTCACTGAAAGAATGATTAAATACTGGAATGGTTTGCCCAGGGAGGTGGTGGAGTCACCATCCCTGGATGTGTTTAA
>JBBMKD010000070.1:1013608-1035067 GCA_037834095.1 Argya squamiceps
GAATGGGGAATGGGGAATGGGGAAGGGGGAATGGGGAATGGGAATGGGAGTGGGGAATGGGAATGGGGATGGGGAATGGGGAATGGGGAATGGGGAATGGGAATGGGGATGGGGAATGGGAAATGGGAACGGGAATGGGAATGGGGAATGGGAATGGGGAATGGGGAATGGGGAATGGGGAATGGTAGTGGGTAATGGGAACGGGGAATGGGAAATAGGGACGGGAATGGGGAATGGGAATGGGGAATGTGGATGGGGAATGGGGAATGGGAACCAGGAATGGGGAATGGGAATGGGGACGGGAATGGGAACAGAGGGAATGGGCAATGGGAACGGGAATAGGGAATGGGAACAGGAACAGAGGGAATGGGGATGGGAATGGGGAATGGGGAAGAAGAACGGGAATGGGGAACGGGAACAGGGATGGTAATAGGGATGGGAAGGGGGATGTGAATGGAGACGGGGATGGACGGGAATGGAAATGGCAATGGGAATGTGAAAGGGAACAGGGGTGGGAACGGGGATGGACGGGAATGGAAATGGCAATGGGAATGTGAAAGGGAACAGGGGTGGGAACGGGGATGGATGGGAATGGATGTGGAACAGGCAGGAGTGGGGCAGCTGGGATGTCCCGGGATGGATCCAGGGACAGATCCAGGAATGGAACAGCTGGGATGTTCCAGGATGAACCCAGGGCTGGGAATGGGGGGGAACAGCTGGGATGTCCCAGGATGGATCCAGGGATGGGGACAACCAGGCTGTCCCAGGGTGGACGGAACCAGGGCTGAGAACAGCTGTGATGTCCCAGTGTGGTCCTGGGGGTGTCCCCAGGCTCAGGGACAGCTGTGACCTGCTGTGGGCTCTGCACAGGGTGGTGACATGGCCTCAGCATGGCACAGCAGCAGCCCCATGACAATCTTGGGAAGATTCCAGAGGCTTTGTCCTGATGGACACAAAGGAATGAGGGGAGCAGGGGGTGGCTCAGGGGCCTCTCACAAATTCCACCCATGGGTGACCGTGATACCCAGGGTGTCCCAGCCCTCCCACAGGAATTCCCATTCCCTCAACCCACCCAAAGGAAAACCACCATGGTGTCACCCGACTGAAATACCCAAATCTTTGGGGTTTAGCCCTAACAGTTTAAAACCAAGCCCGTCCTGAGCAAAGGCAGCAGGATGGGAGCACATTACAGAGTTTAACCTCCCTGTGACATTATTCAGTGACCACTGAATCAAACCAGACAAATAAGCCCCAGATTTGTGAATTGTGCTGAAAGCACCTTTTTAAAATTACAATTTATACACAAGATCACATGGGGACCTAAACCAACTCTTTTGGGGAACTTTCCTTGTACTGGGAAAGCTGCAGCTGGGAGGGAGGGGGAGTCCCCCTGATCCCCCCCAGCTACAAATGATCCCTGAGTCAATTTTCCTTCTGGGAACACCCCACACAACACTGACCTTGCCCATCTCTCCCCATTAATCCCTTTCTAAACCCACTCCTACTTAAGCAGCTGCTGCTCCCACTAACAGATGCCCATCGAAGGCAGCAAGAAGCAAGCAATAAATATCCACCATAAACTTGGGGTCTCCACCCTGCAGGGTGGGAGGATCAAGGCCAACCGGTGCACTAAAAATAAATAAAATAAGTAGGGAAATAGTTTCCTATCAGCTCTCCCCAGCCCAGGATGTTTAGCAATGTTGCAGATCAAAGCACATGGGGTATTTACACTTCAATAAGGCCCTGAGCAAACAGAGGGTGGGTGATACCTGGCTCTCCTTGATCCATAGGAAGGCTGAAAAGTTCCACATTTCCAAAGAAATAATAACTTCCACAAGTGGTTTTTAAGCCCTCGAGTTTGTGGGTTAGTTAGAGAAAGGGTTTTGCTTCATGTGGGCATTCCCATGAGTGGATCCTCCACAGAGAGGCAGGGCTTAAAATGAGAGCATTTGGTTAAAACCATGTGTGGATCCCAAATCCACATGATCCCAGCCCTCTGCTCTCCATTTATGTCTCTGGACAATGCTTTTCACGCAGATTTATCCAAACTCTACAGCAAAACCCCAGATTTCCCCCATAAATCCCAAGGGCCTGCAATGCCAAAGCAGGAGCAACCCAGACAACAACTACCACAGTGGGGAAAATCTTCTGCAATGGAAGTATTTTGTGGAGGAGGTGGGAAAGAGATTGATTATTTATTATTAGGGATGTCCTGGTTTTAAAAGTCAGGTGGGGAAAGCAGGGGTTGGGGTGGTCACTGTGATATTTTGAAGTGGTTTCTTTGCAGATGGCGAGTGGGGAGGCAGCTGAGATGTCACTCCCCGCCCTCACCAGGCTTGGATGGGGTTTTATTCCACTTGCAGCAGGAAATAAAAGGTTAGAGGGCAGGAAAACCCTGGGACAGACAGCTCTGCCACCTTGGAGGGCAGCCAGGAGGTGACATCCCTTCCCGTGTCAGCTTTGGTGGCTCTCAGAAATTTCAACAAAGGTTTTTCTTGACTCCAGACCAGTCAGTCATTTCTTTACAATTCCCAACCCTGAATTCCCTTCCCTAGGAAGGAATTCAGGAGCGTGGTTAATCCCTGAGGGTGGGGCCCTGCATATCGCCTGATTACCTGCATTTGTGTCTGTGTTTGCTCTTGGCCCCACGGTTTCAAGGGAAAACAACAGCTTTTGTTCGTTATCTCCTCTGGCTTTCTGTCTCCCCCGTGTCTCTGTATCGTGTTTTGGGTTATGGTAATTAAATAAACTGTATTCCCAAAGCATTCCAAGTTGGATTTCATGGCTTTTCCAGCATTTGCTGCTGGTGGTTTAATTTCACAAACCCCTTTCCCCCTGGGCAGACAGGAAAACCTGAGGGTAAAACAGGACAGGAAAACTGCAGACCCAGGAATTGCAGTCCTGGTGTTTGCTGTTGTCCCTTGCAATTTGGCACAGCTGGATTTGAATGCAGCCATGGATTTGGGGGGGAAATTGCAAGGAAGGAGCCAAGGGGAGTCTTCTTTGAGGCTTCAGGGGGTGAACTGGCAAAACTGAGGGAACACTGAGCCCAAAGTGCTGCCTCTACACCTGGAACAAGGATTCAGCAGCCTCTGAGGTGCCTTCCTGGGTGTAAATCACTTTTATCCCATTTCTCCAGCCACCAAATCCCATGGATTTTAAAACCATGGGATTTTGGCCTCACTCAGGGATGGAGCCAGCCCTGTGCCTGGTGATGAGTGAGATGATGGACGAAGCATTGGTGCTCACTGCTGTGGGAAAACTCGTGGTTTTGGGGGAAGAGAAGGATGGGAATCAGCTCCCTGGTCCAGGCAAGCCTAGTTTAGGACCATCAGCACAGATAAAGGAGGGGGGTGGGCCTGCCAGGGATATAAACCCACCCCGCTGAGCTGGGAGCATTGGAGCTGCAGATCCAGGCAGGGTAAGGAGAGGGGATTTCACTGCCCTGGTGCTCATCAGGCACCTCAGGGCAGGGGGGGAAGGCTGCAGGCCCAGGCAGGACAAGCCACTGTGTCCCTGCCAAGCCCCACATCCCAAAACTGAGATACAGAACCATCAGGATTCCCTCAGTGATGCCTCAGAGCACTGTGTGTCCACAGTGACACAAATGTCACCTGAGGCACAGCCCAGGTGACCCAGCTGGTTCCATCTCCCTGGTGTGGGCACTGCAGAGGCTTCTGTCCTGCCCCTGGATCATCACCAATCCTTGTTGTTCCCTCTGCAGGGCAGTCCCAAGATGAGGAATCTCCTCCTTGCCGTGCTCTTGGCTTGTGGTAAGTGCCCTGCTGTCCCTGACAAAGCCTCAGTCTTTGTGCACAGTTCAGGTTTTTGTTTAAATCTGGCACTTTCTCTCTAGTGCTTCGTGTAGAACTGCTGCAATCCTGGAGAGCTTGGTGATGGGGAGGCTTTGGGATGAGATCCATATTTATTTTGGGAGGCCCTGGAACCTGTTGTCACCTTTCCTGCCTGTGCCAAGCCCATGGCTGATCCTAGTGATGGGGGATTGCAGTTTACAGCACAGCAGAGCCAGTCCAGAGGGCAAAATATCTTGTGCCAGACCAACTCCAGAGGCTGTAAAAGCCAGACTGAAAAAGCTGAGAGGATGGCCCTGGCACAGGTTGCCCAGAGAAGCTGTGGCTGCCCCAATCCTAGAAGTGTCCACAGCCAGGTTGGATGGGTCTTGGAGCATCGTGGGATAGTGGAAGGTGTGGAACAAGGGAGCGGAACAAGGCAGCCTTTGAGGTCCCTTCCAGCCCAAACCATTCCATGATTCTAAGATTCCACAATTCTAGAGGAGGGGAAAAGCTTCTCGTGGTTCAAATCCTGAAAGTGCAATGCCAGACCGAGTTAATGTCCGTGCAAGGTGCAGGGAATGCCCCGGGGCTCCGTCCCTGCCCTGCCCCGGCCCCAGCCCGTGCCGTGTCCCCGCAGGGCTGCTCCCGGCGGGCAGCAGCGTGCTGGAGCTGGAGAGGATGATCCGGGCGGCCACGGGCAGGAGCGCCCTGCTCTCCTACAGCTGGTACGGCTGTTTCTGCGGCATGGGCGGCTCCGGGACCCCCGTGGACCCCACCGACCGGTGAGTACTCAGAACGGCATCACCGCTCCCAGCCCCGGGTCCCTAAAAATCCCTCGCTGGCATCCTTCCAGCGCTGGGATATGGGGGGGGGAGTGTTTTACACCGTTCCCCAGCCAAATCCCGCTGTTGCCTTGCCGCCTCCTCTTTTTGGTCGCCTTAAATTGGAGGCAGGACCTTCCCCTGCCCTCCAGGTGTGGCGAGGGAGGGTTTGGGGGCCGCGGTTTGACGCGGTGTCCCCGCAGGTGCTGCCAAGCCCACGACTGCTGCTACAGGAGGCTGAGGGAGGGCGAGTGCAGCCCCCTGACCACCCGGTACAGATTCACCTCCAGCGACGGGCACATCGCCTGCGGTGAGTTCTGCTCCCCGAGACACCCCATCCCCGGAGCACGGCACACAGGAGAGCATCCCCTGGGTGAATCCAACCCAAATTCCCGGCCGGCTGGGATAATTAAATGGGCATTTTGAGACTGGGGAGGGCAAGCACTGGTACACGCTGCTCTTTCCCCTTTCCCCGTGGTGGCTCCGGCCAGGAAAGGCACCGCAGGGCTCCGTGTTTCCCTCCCTGTTCCGCAGGTGATGAGCAGAGCTGGTGCGAGAGGGAGACGTGCCTGTGTGACACTGCGGTGGCGTCGTGCTTCGCCAGCACCCTGCACTCCTACAACAACTCCTACCGCTTCTACTTCAAGCTCAAATGCCAAGGAAGCAAGCTCCAGTGCTGAGGAGGGCGAATCTGCACACAGAGGTCCAGATTTTGGCCGGTTTTCCCCAGCAAGAAAAGCCTGGGTTGGGGGCTCAGAAAAGGGAAAGCCCCCGAGGCTCCCCGTGAGATGCTGCTCAGGGTGAGAAAGGCTCACACACCATGGATGGAGATCCACCAGTTCCTGGAAAGACACAGCAGCTTCCTCTTCTTTGTGCCTTCTTCCTCTTGTTTTCATTTCCCAGCAATGAGAATAAAGAGATACAATAAAAGGGATGCAAACTGGTTCTCCATGGTGTTTTTCTGTGAGGGCTGCTGAGATTGAGACACTGCAATGGTGGTTGCTGGGTTTGGGGAGCACCTCTGCATTCCACACCTCAGCCACACCATTTCCCTGGAACCCCAACATTTCCATGGTCCTGACAGGGCTGTAATTCACACATCCATCCCAATGGGGAGCAATAAGTTTGGGGAACAAGTTGCCCAGAGAAGCTGTGGGCAAATCCCTACAAGTGTCCAAGGCCAGGCTGGACTGGGCTGGGAGCAGTCTGGGACAGTGGAAGGTGTCCCTGCCCATGGCAGAGGGCCACTGGATGAGCTTTAAGATCCTCTCCAGCCCAAACCAACCTGGGATTCCATGAATTTCTAATTCCTAGCTCAGAAGGCACATCCAGACAGCTTTGTGAGGAACACTAACAAAACAGTCCTGGGAATACAACAAGAGGTTTCACACCACAGCGAGTATTAAGTTGTAAATAATTTTTGTGTTCCTCTTGTCCAGAGTCAGGACAAGCTGAACCACAGCTCAGCACAGGGAGAAGCTCACAGGAGTAGCCCCAGTATCTTCTGGGATGTTTTGGCCTCAATTTTACTAAGAATGACACAACTGTTCTTTTACATCTATTTCCTGCTATAAACGATGCCATACAAAGCATTTTATATAAATATAATATATATTTTCTTATGCAAACACTAAAAGCAGAAAAACAGTGTGAGTACATAAATCCATTGCAAATGATTAATGAGGCAGTAATTAGCCTGAGGAGCATTAATGGGCTATGAGCAATTCAGATAAGCACAAGTCACAAGCCAGCCAGGGAGCATCACTCGTGACACCAAAGTGGAGCTGGAATCAGGGCTTGGCTGAAAACTTTGTCAGGACAACAAAACTTTGGAGGACAACAAAAAACTGTTTTTCCAGCATGTAAGACAAAAAACACAGACAGATCACCTTCCTTCCTTCACGCCCCTCACAAACCAAATCATTCTGGTCATAACTCTTGGAAATAAGGGTTGGAGAATAATCATCCACAGAGGAAGGAAGATTTCAAGGTTTTGACACATTATTCAAGTGCTAATTTAGGAGGGCAATCGATGACTGGATGGTTCCTGCGGAAGGGTGTAATGAGGGGGTGGAAATACCACAAGGAGAGAAATAAAGGGAAGCTGCACTTTCTCACCTCAGAATATTAATTTTGCTTCTGTTTTCTCATGGTGAGTGAGGGTGTAATCATCCAGTGTCTGCCCAACCTCGTGTTTCTGGGAACTGCACATTTAAAGATGCTTTCATTGTTGCCCATAGACTTTTCCCAAAGAAGTGTTAACTCTCCTTGAGCACCTTACCCCTCCTTGAAAGCCCCAAACTTGTTGTGTCCATGCCCAGCCTGAAGTAGAGCTGTTCTTTCCCCCCTGGTGCAGCTCCTCGGTGCTGGGAAGGGCAGAGGAAAAGACTCTTGGGCATCTCTGACCGAGGCAGAGTGTGTTTGCTTCCTCCTCAGGCTGGAAGTGACTCTGCTTTCCCACCTCTTTCTACCCAGCACCCACCCCCTGTGTGGGGTGCAGAGCTGGGGCGTTAGGGGATTTTTGACATTCCTCAGAAGGGGAAGGATGGCACCTTCTCCTTTACAGGGAAACCCAGTCAGCAAGATTTGGGTGAAAGGAGCCCCAGGCTCCCCAGGCAGATGGGAACAAACTATATAAAGCAAGCCCAGTTGGCTGCAAGGCACTACAAGCCAGCATGGCTTTCCCAAGGTAAGTGAGGGTGGAGGATTGATTTCCTTCTTTTCCTCCTTTCACCAGAAGCTGTGGTGCAAGTGGGGAGTGAATGCCAAGCTGGGGAAGCAGGATTGAAGGAGATGCTGCCTGAAAACACCAGCCCAGAAGAAGAGCAGTGGGTGCAGCCCTTGAGAGCTGAACATCCCTCCAATTTTTTCTCCCTTTCTCCTGATTTTGCTTTTCCCACCCTCTCCCATCTGATTCCCATGGCTTCCCATCCCTGACGCTTTGTGCTGAAACAATGGGCTCATCCTTACCCCCCTCATTACCCCCAGTCCCTGGAGAGAGGGAGAACCTCTGCTCCTGGATGATGAGGAGAGAAAGAAGAAGGTGGTTGGTGTAACAGAGAATGGTTTGGTTTTCTCCCCCAGAGCTGTCAGATGGATGAGCACTCTCCTCGGCCTGTCTGTGCTGTTTGTGTGGGGTAAGTGTCCCCTCTCAGCCCTCAGGCTCTCTGTGCACTTACACCCATTGAAATCAGCCTGGTGATTTCTTCACCTCTCCCCATCACCAGCTCTCCCAGACATGCAACAACGCTCCTGTGCCAAGCTGGGAACACATTTCCTCTCCATTGTAATCATTTCTAAGACATCCTGGCACCACCCTGGTGCCAATTTGGGGGCTGGAGGGATGGAGCTGCTGTTTGGGGGGCAGGGAATCAGCGTGATCTCCCTGATTTCCCCCCTCCAGGCTTGTCCCCAGCCCACGGGAGCCTCTTGGAGCTGCACCAGATGATCTCAGAGGCGACAGGGAAAAATGCTCTTCTCTATTACGGCTTCTATGGCTGCTACTGTGGCCTGGGGGGCAAGGGGCAGCCCAAGGATGCCACAGACAGGTGAGAATTCACTTTAAAACCCCCTTCTTGAATAGTTTTAAATTTCTGGGGTGAAGGGGAGAAAATTCCATCCCCTAAAGCTTCAATCTCCTGTGCAGATGCTGTCAGCTGCACGATGCTTGCTACCAAAGCCTCCTGAACTACCACTGTGATGCCAAGACACGGCCCTACCACTACAGCTGGCACCGTGGCCAGCCCTCCTGCAGTGAGTAGGGCCCTGGAAAAGGGGTTGTCACCTCCCCTAAAGCCGGGGCTGATCCTGGGCTCCCCTCGTCCCGCAGGGCAGGGCTCCCGGTGCTCCTATTTGTGCTGTGAATGTGACCGCAGCCTGGCGCTGTGCCTGAGGAGGAACGGCAGGAGCTACAGGAAACTCTATCAGTTTTATCCCAACACACTGTGCCGGTGATGGGAGCTGGAGCACGAAGGGGTCGGTGCCGGGATCGCCCCTTCATCCCTGCCCGTGCCGACCACACCAGAGCTGCTGTAAATTAAAACAACGCGGAAATAAACGATGTTCTTGTTGAACGTCCCCGGTCTTCTGAGAGCTGCTGCCGGGCAGGGAGAGAAATCCCCGTAAATAATCAACGTCTTCCCAAAAACTTTCCAAGAATTCGGTCTCGGCCCCTGCGTCACTCGAGGCTGCAGCCCACGGGGAGAGGGGGGCTGGCCGGGGGGGAAGGGGCGTAGCAGTCCCTGGGTTTGGGACAGACGAGTCATTTTGGAGCTTCCACTCGGAGCTCGCGGGCTGGACACGGAGGGCAGGCTCTCCCCGGGAGGACAGACTGACAGCGAGGAAAATTCTTGGTGAGCAACTTCCCCCCACACCTGACCCCGGTGCTGTGGGAAGGAAAACGCGGGGGGATGTTGGGAGGAGGCAGCGGGAGCGGCCCGTGGCTGCAGGAAAAGTGTGATCGCTTCCAAATGGAAACACAGCCGGGAGGCTGCGCTGCGCGGGGAGAGAGACGGGCACTGCCGGCCAAAAGCGGTGGGACGGGAGGTGAGAAATGCTGGAGGGGTGGGACAGGAGCTGGGGCAGCTTCACAAACCACCTGCTCTCCGCCAAGAGGCAGCAACACTGATGTGAGGGGGTACAGTTGCTTTCCTCCGTCCAGATTTTGGGGGTTGATCCGATTTCGGAGGAAGCTTCTCACGGCAGCTCCTGTCAAAGTGGCCACGCTGCCTGGCTGAGCCTGCCCCCTGTCTCTCCTCCCAGGCCCAGGTGAGAGGATGATGAAGGTCCTGCTGGTGCTGACAGTGCTGCTTGCCTGCAGTAAGTGCATTCCTGACCCACAGAAGGGAGCCACGCTCATCCCCAAACTCCTGTGCACTCCTCAGGAAGACTCCCAGCAAAGTCTCCTTCCCTCCCCAGCTCCTCAGGCCTAATTTCTGCACATAACTTACAAAAAAAGGCATAATTCTGACATTTTATGGTCACTATAGGTGTGTTCACAGCCCACGGGAAGCACCCACGCACTTTTACACCGGGACTCGAGGGAAGCACCGTAGGAAACCTGACTGCCCATGGATGCTACTCGGGATTAGGCACCTCGAGGGCTTCAGTGGATCGGTACAGGCAACGCTGCCCCACAGGGCTAACGCTGGTCCCAGGGGGCTAACGCTGGCCCCGGGGTAACCCCGGGGCTCTGCACAACCCCAGCAGCCCCCCTATAAGCTTTGCAAAATGCAGAGCAGGTGCTTGGCAGCAGCAGGAAGGGATCAGCTTTTCGGGAAGCAAAGACAGTGAGGCAATGCTCACCCCTAATTCCATCCCGGAGTCAGCAGGGTGGTGCCAGCGACCGGTCCGTGGGATGGCACCAGCGGAGAGGGACGGTCCTGCAGATGGGATGTGGGGCAGGGCTTGCACGGGGAGGGGAGGCAGCGGCTTGGCGTGGGAACGGGCAGGACAGAGAAGCTTCTGGGTGATCCAGAGCAGGAGGATGCAGAGCTGGCGGCTCTTCCCTGCCGGCTCGCAGAGCCTGTATCAGGAGGGGCAGAAGCAGCCGGTGCCACATTGCCGGCGAGTCCAGGCTCTCCTCCTCCCTCCGCAGGTGCTGCCTGCTCCGAGCCTGCTGCTATGCCAAGCTGGCAGCGCGGCGGTGCCGCGTGGGACCCCCGCAGCCCCTCGCTGCGCCCCAGGCAGGGATCCCCACCTGCAGTGAGTGCTCGGGTGCCCCTTTCCAGGCCATCCCCTTTCCCTCGGGAGCTGCCCTTTCCCGGGGGTGTCGGGGAAGGTCTCAGGTGCGCTGTCGGTGCCCGCAGGGTCGGGGACGTGGTGCCAGCGAGGCGCCTGCAGGTGCGAGCGGGCGGCGCGGCTGTGCCGGGCTCAGCTCCGCTGGGCTCAGCTCCGCCGCCCCGCTCGCTGCCGGGGACGAGCCGGGCGCTGCTGAAGCAAAAATTCCCTTTGCAAAACCATCTCCGGGCTGAACGGCGACGGGACGGCGCTTCTCAGCCCTGGCGAGTCTCCTCCTCGGGGCCTTTTGGCTTCGAGGAGAGGACAACAACCCTCCGGTCAAGTCGCGTCACGGGATGCGAGGAGGGGGAGCTGACGCGATGTTCCAGCACGGCAAAAACAAGGGAGGAGTGGATACCTGCCCCTCGTCCCCCGTGGGGGGCGGGATGGGAAGCGTCCCCCTTGGCAGCCTGTCTGCTCCCTCCGCTTCCTGCTTCACAGCAAATTCCCTCCTGTTGCTCCAAAATAAAACCTGAGAGCCCAAAGCACCGGTTCCCAGCGTGCCGTGACTCAGCTGAGCCCAGAGATCACCCCTCAACTCACAGACAGGTTTCCTGTTGAAGTATTCAGCAAAAATGACACTTGAGAGGTGACACAACTCACCCCTGAGCTGCCCTAACTTAGCTCTAAACCTTCAGGCTCTGAACATTTCCAGTTTTCCTAAAGGGATGGAGAAGTGGAAGCTGCTGGAAGGGCTGGGGGCAGGCACGATGGTGTGGGAGGGCTGGGCTTGGACTTCGATGATCCTTGTGGATCCCTTCCAGCTCGGGATATTGTGTGATCCCCCCAATCTCTGCTGTGACAGGACAGCTTGCCTCACACCCAGTGCTGAACAAAACAGAGTTCTCACCAGAAAAGAATGTTTTGGCCCAATTCTGCAACAACCCTGAGCACATCCCTTAGGAAAAGGCAGTCTAGGCAAGTGGCTGCTCCCCCCACTTCAGCATCCCCAGGTTTTGTGCCTTTGCGGTGTTGACCCCGGCAGGTCTCCATGCTCCAAACCTCCTTACTAGAGGGGCTCAGCAATGAAATAAAGCCACAGAAACAGCAATAAAACACTGTTTCCTCAGGGGCTGATGCCCACCCTGGATTGCCCCATAGCTGAGATCAATGGCACAAGGAAATAGGCCTAAAATCAGGGATGTTTCTGCCAGCTGTCACCCGGGAATCCGGCCCTCCCACCCTCCTCCAGCTGTGTGCAATCCTGGGGGAGATGGGGAAGGAGCCCTTTGCCCAGCAGATGATGATTGCAGGGCATAAATCAAGGATCAAATCCTCACCGAGAGGATGGATAACCCAGACAGATTGCAGGCTGGGAGAAACTGAATCACACTCTCCCTTTGTAAATTCTGGGTGAATTTTAACCATCCATCCATGAATCTTCCTGCTTGGACATCTGGCTGTACAAAGCCATTCATACAAATAATCCTCCAAATGCTGACGGTTTGGCTCAGATGCTGCACCCCCTCGGAGCATTGAAATAAACTGTGCTGCAAGAGTTGTGGTTTTCATACTATGAAACAAAACCCACAGCTTCCCAGGAGGCATTTAGCTTTGGGAGGGCTTATTTCCCATTTGGAGAAGGGATCCTGCAAACCTGCCACAGGTAGAGAGGCTGGGGTGAGGTGGAGAGGCTTTCAGTGGAGCTCAGCCAGTTTGATGGACGAGAAAATCCCTTATTCCCATAATAAAACTGGTCGTGGACTTGGAAAATCCTGAATTATGGCAAATCCTGGTTTAGCCAATTAACTCCATCCCAGGGGACTAATTAAATTAGCCCAGAGAGCTGATGAAGCAAAGGGCCCATGCCAGAGGGGGGGAAGAGATTTTGCTGAGTTCTCTTTTCTCAGCATCTCTCTGATTCCCACACAAGTCGCATCCTTGTTCCCTGCCTCAGTTTCCCTGCCAGCCCTGGTGGGGATTTCCTCCCCTGCCTCAGTGCCTGCCCATGCTGGGGTTCCTCAAAAAACAGCACAGAGCAGCTGCAATCTCTGCCAGAAGATACCAGCCAAATGATTGTTCTGTACCACCAATTTAATCAGAGATTCTCCCTGAGCAAATGACACAAGCAGCCTCTTTCCCTCCACCTTCCATCATACATCACTTGCATTTTTTCTTCCTTGTCACTTGCCTTATTTTGCCTCTAAATCAAAGTGAATCACACACCTCATGCCATGAGGTATTTGAGAGCAAAACACAATGCCCAGCATACATGGGGAGAGGGATAGAGCATGCAGGGGTCATCTGGGCACTGAGAAAGTCCCACTATCAAGAAAACCACCAAACATGGTCTCTGCTCAGCTCTATCTCCAGCCACAGCCATCCTGGAGACCACGGGATCATCCCCCACTCCCAATGCTGCATCTCACCCACTCTGGTAAGTTGGGAGGATACTTTGCACTGCCCAGGTAAGTCAGGATGGAAACAGTAAGACACAGAGCAATGTTTTCTAGCCAAGACATCAAAAAACTGTCATCCAGGAAGAAAGTGGATCATGGAATCACAGACTCCTCAGACAACGGGACACCTTATACTACTAAGTGGTTCCTGCTCTCCCTCAAGTTCTCTCATTTTACTCAGGGAAGCACTGGGAATGCTGAGACACCCAGAGACATGCACAGACTCGACCCCAGGCTGCCCCACACATCCAAAAACCTCCTGCTAAGAGCTCCACCATAAAAGGCATCCCACAAACCAGGGCCTCCAGCAGTGTCAGGAGACCTGCACAGCAGCAGGACCAGTATGGGGAGGACTGTCAATATTTGCCCACTTTGGGCTCTCCGGAGGAGGGGCCCTGCTGAGGGTGCAGGGCCATAAAAGGTGTGACCAGCAGCACCTGGGGCTCACCAAACCCCAGAGCTGCCACCACCACAATGAAGCTCCTCTCGCTGCTCCTCTTCTGTGAGTACCCCCAGCAAAGCTCCCAGGTCCTGTCCATACACAGATGGGGAGGGTGAAATGCTCTTTTTTTGCTGTGGAAAGGGTGGGATGGGAGGCTGCTTCTCCTGGTGCTCCTAACCCCACTTTCTCCAGTCCTAGGACTGGCCCTTGCCAGCTGCAACTTGGCCCAGTTTGGAGTGATGATTACACAAAAGACTGGGAAGTCACCTCTGGCTTACAATGGATACGGCTGTTACTGTGGCTGGGGGGGATCCAAACAGCCCGTGGATGCCACTGACAGGTAGGTTGGGATGGGGTTGTTCTAGACAATCCGTAGCTAATTTGATATCAAGTAATTTTATTTTGCCATTTGAAATCAAATCTGGGGCAGCCACAATAAAAGAGACAACTTTGATCCCCAGGGTACTGAGGTTGGGTGAAGGCAGGGACAGCCTCAACTGAGCTGATCCCCCCCCATTCACAGACTCTTGGGTTCAGGCTACAGCTTTTATACAGTTTTTGGGTTTTTTTTTGAGGCAATTTTATTGTGAGTCTTTGTCCAGTGTGCATATTCATACACTTCTTTCTTTGGCTTGTTTGGTTTTTGAAAGCTTTTCTTGGCATGGTCAGGACTTGAATGGGGTTTCTGGAACTGGGCATTGGGATGCTGATCTGGGCAATGTCCAGGTTCTCCTTACCCAGATCTGTATCAGGTGTTGATCATCAGAGAAGTGGTGGGTCCACCTTTGATGATCTCTTGTTCAGCCAGATCTTTTTTGTTGTAAATTTTGGCTTTGCCCTGCTATTGTCTGAGATTTTTTACAGTTGCAAATGGCTTTCATCGGTGGGAGACGCCTTTACAATTTTTGGAAACTTAAACTTGTACTACAGTCTCATTTTATAACATATAATATACTTGATACACGAATTTATTTTAGAACATATATCACAGTCTGAAAGCAGAGCAGGTGCCCCCAGCCCTCCTCACCTCCCTGGGTACAGCAACTGAAATCTTGTTCCTGCTCCTGGGGGTGGAAATAGCAATGAGAAAATTGTTGCTTGTCCTTGAAGCCTCTTTAGAAGTGGTTCAGCAGCAGCTGCTGACAGCAAAGATGCACATTGTTGATGTTCTGCAGTATTGTCCCAACTGTCCCCTGCCCTGACCTTGACTCTCGTGCCTCCAGGTGCTGCCACGCCCACGACTGCTGCTACAAGAAATTGGTTTCCTCCCACTGCAACCCCAAAATAGCCACCTACAAATACACCTTCCGAGGAGGCCAAATAACCTGTGGTGAGAGTGGGGTGGGGACAGAGCTCTGAGCAGGGGGGAACAGCCACCCACACTCCTGGGGGGAGCTTGATTTCCAAAATCCCCTTTAGACCATCCTGGCCTGGAAACCACACACAGTGAAGAGGGAGGAAATACAGGGAAAGTGCCAGGAATAAGGCAAATAAGTATCTGCTGGATTATGGTGAAGTTTAGAGCTTGGAGACTTCCCTGAGTAGGGGCTTTGTCCTTCCCAAGAGGCCAAACACCAAGGGTTTGGGATCACCCTGGGTGGGGAACTGGCACAGCCACCCTGATTCCCCCACAGCAAACTCATTGTTCCAAAGTAAAGCCTGATCCAGGCAAATATCCAGACACAGCAGAGAGAAAGTGAAGGAAATGTTCCCTCCAGGGCCAGGTGGCTCCACACCCCGGACATGAGACCACCTCAAACCCAACAGAGGGGCTGTGGGGATGGTCAAAAAACACTCTCACACCCTTCACCTGCCTCCATCTCCCCCAATTTTCTTCCAGGAAGTGGGAATAGGTGCCAAAGAGAGACCTGTGCATGTGACAAGAGGGCAGTGGAGTGTTTCCAGAGGGCAGCCAGCTCCTACCGCAAATCCTACGACAACTACCCCAAATCCAAGTGCAAGGGCAGAACCCCCTCCTGCTGAACACGCCTGCCTGGGGCTCCAAACCTGACACAAACCAGCAGAACTGGGGGGTTCTGCCTTCCCTGGGGCACCAAAAAGGTGCCCAGCAGCTTTCCCCAGAGCCTTAGCATGGAGAAAACTTGCTTCCCGTGGTTAAATAACTCATAAAAATGAGATAAACTCTGCAAATAAAGATATGTTTTTAAATTGTGACCAGTGTTGTGTTTTGGGAATCAGTGGTGGAAGGGGGTAGGTAACAGCATGGAGCTTGAGGGCTGATTGTTTTGAAGAAAATGTTCCTGCACACATTTTTTCTTTAAAAATGACCAGAAGTGACATTTTAGCAGCCAACCAGTAAATCTTAAGAGCTCCAGAGGGAAAAAAAAAAGCCCACAGAACCAGCAAGTGGCTGCTGCACCTCAACCCCAAAGCAGGCTCCAAGGCCAGCTTCTCTCCAGGAGCTCAGCCTCAATCCACAACCCAGCCCCAACCCACTTCTAATGACTGTGTAAGCAGTTAATACTCACTGAGGGCACAGGGGAGCCCAGTGGTGAGGTCTCAGAGGTTTGGGGGGCTCTTTCTTGCAGGCAGATGTCTCCTCAGGCTGTACCTGTCCCACACCTCAGCTGCACATGATCCCAAATTAGCCTTAATTACCTCTAACAAGTACCCTGAGCCTCGATGAAGGCACCTCCATCTGTAATACTGCCTATGGAGATGTGGTCTGCCTAAAATAAAGGAGTTTTAAGGGTGATTTGTTTGACTTCCACCTCAGTGCTGAGGGTTCCTGCCTGACTTGGTGTTAAGTGTTTCATTACAAGCAACAACATCCCTACCTCATGTTCCTCCAATAAATGTGGTATCTTCATAACTCCAAACCACTCATTTCTTCTCATTTTCTACAGCCAGTGAGGATTCTAGAAGCTGAGACAGAGCCAATGCTGCCTTCTAAGGCTGGTGCCTGCACCCAGGAAGCTCCAAGGAATCACCCCACAGCACAAACCATCTTCCTTTCATCCAACACTGGATTATGGCTCGTTCTTCATGCCCAATTTCACTCCCTTTCTGCAGTTCCCAGAGCTCTGCAGACATGGGTGATGTGGCAAAGCTGTGAGATAAACCATAAGCTCCCCTCAGTGGGAACAAGGGACAGGAGACACAGCAGCACAGGCAGAAAACCCTTCCCATACACAGACACGCTTATGGAGGTCAGCCAGAACCTGCCTAAATGCCCAAAACCTCCAGTTCAACTGAATTCCTGCCCTGCAGGGGCAGCATTTGGGAAAATAAGTCCAGGGAAGATGATGGTGGGAAATAGGATGCAGGAAAAGTGGCTTCCTCCATCTTCCTGCTGTGTATTCATCCTTGAGAGGCTCACAGAGGCTCACCCTGCTGCAGAAAACAGCCAAAACACCCTCAAATTTGTCAGCCAGCAGCTCAGAACAAACAGTCATCCTCCCCAAAGCCCAGGGGAATATATCCAGTGCTCATTGTCCATCCTTGGACACTTGGACAGAGCACTCAGCTCCACCAAGGAGTAAACACACACTGTGTATGAATCATGGTGTTGTTCTCTTGTTTCTTGCCTCCCTTCCTCCTCCCAGGAAAATCCACGACCTGTTTACAAAGCAAATTCGCTGCCTAAACTCAGTTCTGTGAAGAAAGTTGGACAAAGATTCCCTAGGAAAAAAAAATATATATACATTGGGAAGGTGGAAATTTCAATGGGGAAAAAGTGAAACAGATAAAATCAGTTTTGACATCTTTGGATATGGAATGGCTGTGCAGGCACAAAGCCACCCTGGCAAGATAAAGGGAATCTGAATGGTTTGTCAAGATTTATGAACCCAGCACATTAAGAGTTTATTTTAATCATATTGCACTCAGAAATGAAAGCACTTTCAGCCCCAGATTTTGTTCCATGAATCAGAGGCCAGTCTCTCCCTCTGCTGTTTGTGCTGCTGTTGCAGACCCCCCTCTTTCACCCTGCACACGATGGGGTGAGGTTTGAGCTCCCACCTCAGCCTCCAGGACAATTAATTCCCTTCACAACTCTCAGGCTCCAGCCAAGAACAAATCTCTTATCAGCTCTGGCTCCAGAGGACAAAAACCCAATTCATTAAAATCAAACCTTTTATTCACAGTGCACAACTTGCAAATTCTTATCTTTTAAAACCTGCAGAACAGACCTGCCTTTCAGACCAAAATACAGGGCAGGGCAGGACACAGGTGACACAGCTACACCTACACTGCCTTGCCAAACCTGCTGTCACAACTCCTCACCCCCTGAAGGAACTTGCACTCTCTCCCCACTGAGCTGTGACTCACCTCTTTCCACTACTGTAAAAATGACTGTCTTGGAGAAAAAGGAATTCCTACATCACCAGTTCTGCCAGGAGAGCTCCTTTCTTTTTATTCTTCAAGTAACAGCAGCAGAGCACACCAAGTGCCAGCCCAATCCTTCACAGTTCAGTAAAAAAACCTATTTATATTTCTATGCTGATTTATAAACTTTACAGCACAGACAAATTTTTCAAATGCAGCACTCCTTAGTTTTAAAAAATCCCTTTCACCTCTGCCCTGGCTGATGAGGTGTCTCCTGTGTGTGTAAGTGCACATGTGCTTTCTTCAAGCCTAGTGCTTGTTACAAGCCCAAAAACCTGAGTGGAGCTGAAACACTGTGAGCCATAAATCAAAGCTGGGTCCCCCAGTCCTTTCACCTCGATCCAAATTCTGTCCTACAGTGAAAAACATCACAGGAGTCAAGCTGTACATCCTACTTGGTGACCTCACCAAAATGGAATTTAAGACGGAAAAAAACCTTGCCCTGAAAAAAGCTTGATTTATGAAGTGAAACAAGCAGGTTTCCCAGGGATCACTGCTGCTTGGAAGCTTCTTCCCAGGACTCTTGGTCCTTTGGCTGTACTAATTTCATTTGGAGACTAACACCTATCCAGCTCCTGGCTTGGACTAAAGCCCTGGAGTAGCCCAAAAACTCTGGAAGAGGGAAAAGGGGATGAGATTCCAGGTGGCCAAGTACCAACATTCACCAGAAACTACAAGCTTGTTCCTCTCACATTTTATCAGATTGGAAGAATCAGCTCTGCATTCTCATGAGTCCACTGGGATTGTGTTTTTCCCTCTACATCTTAAAGGAGCTGATCCCAAAGCTCAGCAAGCATGGATGCAGCAATCCCCATCTCCCTCCATGTACCCATCACTTCTGAACCAGTGCAATGCCAGCAGTTCCAGTGAGATTAAAACTTGTCACTGCATTCCTGCCTGGCAAACAAAAGAGGAATGTCATGTTTGAGACAGTGCTGGCTGACACACTTTGCTTTGGAAAGGATTCTGTTCCCTTACTTTATTTGAATTTAAATAGAAAAATATTTACCATCAGAGATTATTCCTGAGTTGAGATTTGTTAAGCTTTCCCTGATAGCAAGGTAAAATAAAGCTCCTCCAGGGATAAACAAATAAAAGGAAAAAAAAAAAGACCAGGCACATCAAGATATGTCAAAATAAATCTGACACCGTTGTGTGTAGAAAAGATTCTCACCTTCATCTAACACCAAGATTATAGACACAAGTCTCTATTTCCTGTTAAGTGTAAACAACTCTTCTCACCCCAGGCTGATGCAGAATCAATGAGCAATTGTCATCCTCCCAAGCAAAGGAAGAGGAAGTTCTCCTGTGCCTGGAAATCCCAGCAGAGATGGATTTGAAGATAACCACGGGCTGCCTGGAAATTCTCCCGGGGGAGTTTTGTCTTTATCAGTTTTATTTGCTTTTCTCATCAGAGCACTGAGTCATATGTTCAGGGCTGCCATGGCCTTCACCAGGGTGACCTGGTTGGCTGGGTCTGGCTCTGGCTCTGTCCTGGGGTCTGCACTGTCCCTCTTGGTGGCCAGGACCTTCTGCCTGTGCCTCTCCTCCTGCCTCTTCTTCTTCTCCAGCCGCTGCTGCTCCTTCCTTTGTTTCTTGGCCACCTGAAAGGGGAGGGTGAAAACACAAAGTTCAAACCACAAGTGCTCTGCTCAGCTGGGGAAGTGCAATAAAGGAGACAAGCAGATACCAAGGCAGCTGCCAGAGGACATTCCTGACTATTTATCAGGATTTTATTCTGAGCTGTTTTGGGAAGTGCTGCATGTCACCAGGAAATGTTTGTGGCAGAGCAGTCTCAGCTGCAGCAGTGACAAAATGCAGTGACAAAATGCTCATTTTAACTGAAAGGAGAAGAGAGGTGTTGAGTAAGCCATGCTGAGGCATCCCCCAGTCATTGAAGGGTGCTCACATTGCTGCCAAACCCCTCACACACCTTTGGGTTTCTGCTGGCTCGGTTCTCCTCCCTGGGTGCAGCTTTTCCCTTGTCGTTTTCTGCTTCACCTTGATGCAAGCTCTGATTTCCAAAGATTCTTGAACCAGTTCCATTCTCTTCCCACAGTGTACTGCTGCAGGATTTCTGCTCCCTGCCTGGGGGCTCCTGCTGCTCCTCAGTACCTGCCAACAGCAGAGGTTTTCCTCAGACATGTCTACCCAGGAGCTGTCACACCATCAGACATTTCCTTTCCCCAGAAGTCCTGGGGATTTTTGGAAGCTGCATTGAAGCTGCTCTCACTAACAACCTTCCTGAGCACAAAAGGCTGAGGTGGCAGCACACAAACCCCACCTGTCCTGCTGCTGTCCCCAAAACCAACATCAGGGTCACCCAAAGGCCCAGGTGACAAACTGTGCACTCACCTATTCCTTCCCCTTCCATCACCTGCAAGATGGCAAGTACTGCAGACTCCACGTTGTAGTCCTCCACTTCCAGAATGTGGCTTACCAAATCTATGTCCTGTCCACAAGAGGGGAAGGAGAACACAGAAGAAGCTCAAATCTCTGACCTACATTCACTTAACAACACCTGCACCACAGAGAGGGGGTTGCTGCTTTTATGATCATTGGTCTGTGCTTCATTACTGAAAGGGTGAGGGGGAAAACCTTAAATTCCTGAAGATATCAGAAAAAAGGAATACTGTTTTCAGTCTAAGTTTCCTTCTTGGCCCTTTGTGTTCTAGGCACCTGCACAGTGCCAAGAGCCAAGAGTCACAGATTACCCACTTATCTGGGATCTTCAATGCCCCCAGAGGATTCCAGAACTCACAGGATTTGTTTCTAAGTGAATTTTAGGAGAGCTGCAAGACAAACCTTCCAAAATTATTAGGCATCCACAAAAAAGTTGGTATTTCACCTGCATTTAAGGGCTGATTCTAGGATGAGATGCACCCTGATTGATGGCTGTGGCACTCAAGTTTGTACAAGATGAGTGTTTCTTACAGTTTTTCCCAGGACTACCTCCATGCATGGAGGAGGTTTGAACATGAAGCACAGAAAGGCTCCTCAATACTTACTGAACACCCAGTTGCATTGCAGACTTTTTGTACAGCATCTTCCATCTCCACTTCAGGCTCATCTTCAGAGTCACCCTTCTGTGGCCTCACTTCCTCTGCCTTATTCAAATCATTCTTGTTAAGCATCTGAAGAAGAGCAAAGCCCAGCAGATCACACAAGCATGCAATCCAGAAAAGTCTGACATCCTAATAAAAGTAATATCATGGCACACTTTTCTCAGGAACATCCCATGTCAAACCATCCTGGAAACTGTGTAACTTCCACCATCACTGAGAGTCTCCCACATCTCCTGCACTGCTGAACAGTTCCAGTGTACTACAGCATCATGAATCCCAATAAATGAGCTTTTAAATTGATTATTTTTAATACAACACCACAGCTCAGCTGTGTGCAGAGAACCTCAAGCACAGCACAATTACTCCTCAACATCAAAACAGGAGATGTGAAGAGGACAACTACATCCAGCTGTTGCATTTCCAGCTCTTTCCTCCCTTCCCTTTGTTTTTCCATTTGAGGTGCATGACTACATCATTTAGATGAGGCTGCTTCCATATCACAGCATCAGCTTTGGATTCATTTCCAGCCCACAGGCTGACATCTTCCTTCACAGCCCCTCCCAGGACAGCCAGCAGCATGAGCTGCAACAACCTCAGGGCTTTGCTCTCCCAGCACAACAGAGACACAGCTCTTCCCTCCACCCCAAATGAGACTGGAAATCAACTGGCAGCACTCCTCAGTGAGGAGTCCCTCATGCCATTAAAGGAATTCCCAACTGCCCTTCCCTGGAAAAGTGAAGATTAAAGATCCCCCAGGTGTAAAGAAGGCTTCTCCCCCATGGACCCTTGCAGACACTGTGCAATCTTCTCTCT
>JBBMKD010000070.1:1041445-1070776 GCA_037834095.1 Argya squamiceps
CGGGTGTCACGTGACAGCGGCACCGGGACGGGGTCACGTGAGCGCCCGCCGGCATAGGGGATCCCGGAGGAGGAGGAGGAGGAAGGGGAGGAAGCGCAGAGGGCACAGAGGGATCCCCGGAGGGAGACTGAGGCCGGGGAGGGAACCGAAAAGCGGGAGCGGACGACGCAGCCAAGCGCCGGGAGCGGCGTGTCCGCGGGAAAAGGCTGCGGAAATCACAAATCACCGCTGTTGTACCGAAAGCTGCCGGATTCCGGCTAATTGGCCTCTGTGCTAATTGCGCTCCCGCCGCTCAGGAGCATTCCTCTGCTGCCCGGCACAGCTCCCGGCCCTCACACCGTGACCACCCGCCCTGGGCTCACGGGTGGGCGCTTTCTCCTGCCGCTCTGCACCAGGACCACAGGGTCCTGGACACTCCATCCCCGACCGTGTGTGCTGAACCCCAAACCACCGCTGCGAAAGGAACTCGCAGCAATTCCGGGAGGTGAGCAGATGGACTTACCCGCGAGGTGGCACCAGGAGAACGGGGCTGAGAGCAGCGGCGGGGCAGGAGCGGAGCTGAGACAGCAGCGATCAATTAAATGTGATAAGTGTAATAAACGGAACCTCCACGTCTTGCTTCCTCTGGCACTGAGGGAGACTCCTCACAGGATGCTGGAAAAAGGGCACAGCGAGATGGGTGATTTGTGTGGAGCAGGGCTCTTGGGGAGGATTTCCTGCCATCCTCCTGCTCTTTGGCTCTTCCACTTGTCCCACAGCACCCGGTTAAAGGAATCACCCAGCAGCAGCACCCACCAGGGCGTCACTGTGCCCATAACTGGTTTTCTCTGCTGGTATCGTGACAGAAACTGCCCGATCCTGTCAGAATTGCTGCACGTCGGCCAAGTCCAGAGGAGGCCAAATTGAGGAGAGGGATGGAGCACTTCACCCATGAGGGAAGGCAGGGGGAATTGGGATTGTTCAGTTTGGGGAAAAGAAGGCTTCGGGGTCACCTAATTGCAGCTTTTCAGTACCTTTCTTGTCAGGGAGCTGACAGGAAAGATGGAGAGAGACTGTGGACAAGGGCCTGGAGTGCCAGGAGAAGAGGGAATGGCTTCCCACTGCCAGAGGGCAGGGTTAGATGGGATATTGGGAAGAAATTCCTCCCTGTGAGGGTGAGGAGGCCCTGGCACAGGGTGCCCAGAGAAGCTGTGGCTACCTCTGGATCCCTGGAAGTGTCCAAGGCCAGGCTGGATGGGATTTGGAGCAGTCTGGGATAGTGGAAGGTGTCCCTGCCTGTGGCAGGGGGGGCACTGGATGAGCTTTAAGATCCTCTCCAGCCCAAACCAGCCTGGGATTCCATGAATTTCTAATTTCTAGCTCAGAGGGCACATCCAGACAGCTTTTGAGGAACACTAACAAAACAGTCCTGGGAATACAGCAGGAGGCTTCACATCACAGTGAGTTTTAAGTTGTAAATAATTTTTCTGTTCCTCTTGTCCAGAGTCAGGACAAGCTGAACCACAGCTCAGCACAGGGAGAAGCTCACAGGAGTATCTTCTGGGATGTTTGGCTTCTGACACATGAGGATTTACTAGGAATGACACAACTGCTCTTTTGTATCTATTTCCTGCTATAAATGATTCCATACAAAGCATTTCATATAAACATATTTTGTTATGCAAACACACTAAAAGCGGGAAAGCTGCGTGAGTATATAAACTGATTGCAAATGATTAATGAGGCAGTAATTAGCCTGAGGAGCCTTAATGGGCTATGAGCAATTCAGATAAGCACAAGGCACATGCCAGCCAGGGAGCATCACTCGTGACACCAGAGACAAAGCGGAACTGGAATCGGGGCTTGGCTGGAAACTTTGTCAATGGAGGACAACAAAAAAAGTGTTTTTCCAGCATGTAAAACAAAAGACACAGACAAGTCACCCCACCCACTGAACAGATGGACATGGAGCATAGATTCATCCCAACTAGTTTTAAACTTTTTGTGTTAGGAGTGTAGTTGCCCCTCTTGGTGTCTGTTCCAAATTCAAACATCTGCAAGGTGTTTTTGTATTGTTCTAATAATTAGGAATCAGGAAATTTTAAGACATTTCCATTTTGGACATGGGAATTGACAGAGCAAATCTGAAGCTTCTAAACTATTGAAGTAGTGGCAAGTCTGTTTTCTACTTTCCCAGATCTTTTTAACAGCATGAACTTGCTGACAAAGAGTTATGTAAAATGCAAAAGAAAATTCTCTTTTTAAAGATAAACGAGTCTTGCAGTTCACCAGCCTACTTGCAGACATTTCTGCACTTTGATATCAACTTCTGCAACTGAGAGATACTCAGGCTCCTAAAATTTGGGGTCATGCAAAAGTCCATCAAGCACCACCACATGCCATGTCAGCAGAAACAGTGCTCAGGCACTTTGACGAAGTTTGCTTACGACAAACCTCCTATTTCTCAGCAAATAAGTTCTCACCTCATCCCCCCCTCCAGCAAGTTCATGAGATTAGAGCCTTCCTGAACTCCTTGCCCTCCTCATCTGCAGTTGTTTCATTTCTTTCTGCTGCTCCTCTCTGGCAGGGAAGGGCTGGGACATGGGGGCACAGGCAGTGTGAGCATTCAGGTGCACACTGTGGTACTGTGTGTCTTCTGTTGGTAACACTGACCTCATCTAGCTTTTTGGGATCAGTGATCCTTCCCTTCCTTCTTTCATTCCTTCCTTCTGTGGGATTCTTGCTGAGGAACCATCTGTATTTTACTCCTCAAATAAAAAGGCAGAGAGAAATTAGAGACTGAGGGATTTTGTTCAGGCGTTTGTTTTCAGATGAGATGAATATTCACAAAACCACTCAGCAAGGGCATTCCCAAGTGTGTGAGGTTGTTTGGTGACCACCACAGGAAAGAAGATGGTCCCACCATCTAGGACACTGCTCTTGCTTTTAGTTTCCAGATCTCTCTCATGGACTCTGAGATACTCTCTGTGGGCTTCAGTCATGCTTCAGTTTGTACGGGAAACCTTCTGATGACTAAAACAATCAGGATAAAAGAGTTATTCTAGGATGAAAAAAGAGATACCCTAGAATAAAAGAGCTAATAACAATTGGACATTCAACAGTCAAATTAATAACTTCTATCTCATTCTTCACTCGGTGCTGTAGGGTAGCAAGTATTTCTAAACCAACAGCAAACTTCCTACCCAGAGAGCTCAAAACTGGTGATGCTGATGCTCTAACCAAAGCACTGCATTCAGCACACCAATGTTAGAAACAGTTAATTCCCCCAAGCCTGTCACTGTCCACCAAAGCACTGTTTAGAGAACAATGAAATTGCTTTCAACTAAGAGAGTTCCAATTTAATAATAATGGTAGTGTCTGGCTGTCAGAGTGGTCTGCTAATGCCATGGAGTCTGCTTCCAGACAGGAATTGCCCACTGATATTATCAGTTGTTGTAAACTGTCTTGGCTGGGAAGTCAATCATTAACTCTGGGCCCCATGTCATAAAAACATCGTATTGTAAGAGCACGGACTCGCTTAAGGCTCTCATTAATCAGTCAGGAATACAGCAGCACATAAAAGGAGCCAGAGACTCAGGAAATCTTTCAGCTAAGGGGAGACAAGCTGCACCGAGGTTTATCTCCATGGAGAACTCCACTGACAAGCCAAACAAGGAAAACAGATCGTCAGCTCCTGGAGTACTGCAGGCTGAGGGTCCCGTGCCCGTGGCGGGAGGTGCTGCAGAAAGGAGCAGAGCAGGATCCGTAACACAAAACTCACAACACAAGAAGAGAGTGCTGTTCACTGAAGAGTGTACTGAAGAAATGGAGAGACCTTCAGGAACAGAGGGAGACAGTCCTGCTGCTTTTACACCAGCAATTTTGGAACAAGACTCTCCAAACCCGGGACCACTTGCTGTACTAACCAACACAAACCCTCCCAAAATGAGCACGTTGGAACTGAACCACCAGTGCCCAGACACAGCCACCCTGGATATGGACTGCATGATCTGCTTCAACAAGTACAGCATCTACAGAGTCCCAAAGCTCCTGGACTGCCAGCACACCTTCTGCGCCGTCTGCCTCAAGCTGATCCTCAGGAAAGAGGAGAACACCTGGATAATCACCTGCCCTCTCTGCAGAAAACCCACCTTCGTGTCAGGAGGGCTCATCCGCACGCTCCAGAACAAAGAAGACATCCTGGAGCGCCTGGAGAACCTCGATTCACACCCTGATGTGTACATCTATGCCATGGGGCTGGATGGCAATAGCTGGACTCCCAGCAGCCAAGACATTTTAAACACAGAGGAAAACAGCCCAGGACACACCAGCCTGGTTGTGCAGAGACTCCTGCTGCTCCTGCTGCTCGGAGTGATCCTCACCATACTCATCCTCCCCTTTATGTACTCAGGGAAGGTGAAATGGGTAATTTGTCTCCTGCTTACTTTGGGGTTGCTCATGTCTTTGATGCTTTGCTGCACTCCTAAATTCCACTGCAGGTGCAGGAAGGACTCTCCCAGCTCCTGTGACAAGGAGATCCACGTTGTTACTGTTGCCTGAAACAATTAACCTGTGAGTCCCAGCGATCAGGGACTGGGCCAACATGCACGCTGGGCACACCAGTGAGTTATGGACTTAAAAACAATCTGTCAGAGAATAAATTCAACAGTTGGCTGAGCTGGCTCGATGCCAATGCGCGGTGTTGTTGAATCTCATTACTGCAAACAAAATGAACTATTTATATGTTGATATTTATATGTTTTCCAAACGATTTTTATCCCAGACTGGTAATTGTGGTGGTTTGTTTTGGCATTTTGTTCATGTCTGTGTCCCCTCCTGATCAGCCCTGCAGGATGTTTTCTGGGACACCTGGGAGGTGATGTCCTGCAAAACCCAGCAGTTGCTGTTCCAGCTCTTTGCACACACAGACTCCTTTCCCTGGAACAGTGTGGGAAATAAGGCTGCTAAATCAGGGAGTGGATGTTTGGAAGAGAGTCATTTTAGCCCAGATTATCACCTTAATCCCTGGCAGGGATGAGAAAAGGACTGGGAAAAGGGATGCCAGTTGATGCCGTTTAAAGTTACACACAAAATTGGAGAGAAGAGGCAAAACCAACACTCCGAATCTTGAGTCTGTGGCTTGCAAAGGGCAAGGCTCAAAAACCTCATGACCCTCCAAATTCCCCACATTATTTGGCACAGAAATTGCTCCTCTCACCTGCATTCCTTTATCTGGCAACCTGCAGGACCTCTCTTCTTGCCCCCTTTACATTGCCCTTGGAGATGCTCACAGAGGTAAACAGAAATCCATTGACTGCTGCGCCACACCATGTGTGATATTTTTATATGGAATGTCTCCATTAAATTTAAAATAATATCAGTTGCTCATTGACTTCTTTGTTTCAATTCCTCATGGACAATTCACGTCAAAACAATTTCTAGTTTCCTTGTTGTCAGGAATTGCAGCTGACAAAGAGTATTAGGGAGTCTGCAGAGCTGAGCTGGTGAGTAAAGCAAAGCAGTAATATGTTGGAGTGTTCCTTCATTTAAAAAAAATACTTAGTTGCTAAGAAAATACCCTGAAACCTGACTAAAATTAAACCGAGGAAAAAAAATAGGTTTCTCTAGTTAAACTGAATGTTTAAGAGTGTCAAGGATCTCAGGAGACCTTGGATCAGGTAAATATTTGTGTTTGATAAGGATGGAAACTGATGTCCTGCAGTTGCTCAGTATATAAATGTACAGAGTGTTTCACAGCAGATAAAGCAGATTAGACTGAGAGGGTAGGAGCTCTTGTGCTTCTAAAGCCTTGGAAAACACAGGTTTGTTTTAGGCCAGGAATGGGAACTTTCAGGGGAACTAAATCCTTTGGGTTTCCTCATCTCTTTGGACAGCAACAGGCTTACTGCAGACTATATACAACATTTGCTACTAACCAACCAGAAAAAAAGCTTTCCAGATAGGAAAAAGGCAGGTACTTTTAAACCCAAATAGTATATTATTCCAAACAGAAAGACTGGACCAGATATTTGGCTGCACTGAAAATAATTTCAGAAACACTGGGCATGTCTTTCAGCTCACAGACAATATTCTTGTCGAGTTCCCTTCACCAACACCAGCAGGTGACTGGTACTGTAAAGGTCTCTAACAGATTTATTAATATTGACTTGAACAGATCACTCACAAGGGATCCTGCCAGCCCACGTATGTTTTCAGCCCATGGGTGTGAAGAAATGAAAACAGAATGAACATGATCAGTAAAATCTTTTATTATGCTTCTTCCAAAAGAATTGTTTTATTACACTACTTTCTACAGAGCCAAGAAAACAAGGTCGACAGGAAAGGGCAGCATACAGAAGTGTGATTTCCAGGGAAAGACTGTCTCTCTGAAAGAATCCCTATGGATCCACAGAGTTATGGAGCAGCACCTTCCAAGTTTTCCTTCAGCAGTTCTATTGAAATGTTTTTCAGCCTGAGAGCCACTAACACCCGGTGATTCAGAGTTCACAGATGCTGGTGGCACTCATGAGGCTCTGGAACCTGGTATCTTTTGAACAGATTCCCATCTGACAAGATAAGGCTCAATAACCATGCAAGACTTTGAAGCTGCAATTAAGTTTATAGAGGGAAAGGCTAATGGTATTATATTCCCATTCCAAAATGTAAAGGATTTGCTCGTTCTCACGTTTAATTCATGCTGGTCATTTTGTTAAGCAAGTTTCAGCTTTGAACTCCCGTGCCTTCCTTATCTCACCTGACTAGCTCCTGATTTTATATAGTGACTGGGTAATGCACTGTGGCCTAGAGAGAGGGGATTATAATGAATAAAGGGGCTAGGCAGCATCCCCTCATGCCGCAGCATCCCCTCATGCCGCAGCATCCCCTCATCCCTCACCATCCCCTCAGACAATCCCGGGGTCAGCTCGGTTGGTCGGAGCATGGTGCTGACAACACCAAGATCGTGCGTTTGATCCCTTCTATGGACCATTCATTAAGGAGTTAGACTTCATGATCCCTGTGGGTCCCTTCCAATTCGGAATATTCTGTGATTCCCTCAGCGCCCTCCATCCCCTCAGCCCAGCAGCTTCCACCCTCCCTCCGCGCTCGGCTGTGCCGATGGCGCAGTGCCGGCGGACAGGCATGGCCGGGCCGGGCAGGGCAGGGCAGGAAGGGGCGGGCGCCGGCGGCGGTAGTTGCTGCTCGGTTCCCGGTTCACGGTGTCCGCTTCCCGGTGCTCGGTGCTCGGCCGGGTCGGCGGCAGGTCGGGCCGGACCGGGCGGGTGTGAGAGGGGCTGGGCGGGGGCAGCGCCGCGGGGCTGAGGGATGAGCGGGCGGAACCCTCCCCTCAAGCCGCTCCCTTCCCCTGGGCGCTGCTTTCCACCCGTCAGCGGGGCCAGAAGCGCTGCTATCTGTGAATAAGTGCCTGTGTTGGATCAGCAGAGACTTCGGACATGAAGGATTTGTGGTAAAAGTGACCACGGGCAGCTGTGGCGGTGTCTGCCCTCACAGCTTCCCCAGCTTCGGTGGTGCCGTCACGCTTCTCAGTGTGCTGTTCCCTGTCCGCGGCTTTGCTCGCTTCACTGTGAGGACATCGCTTCTCAGCCGCTGCTGTGCAAACCTTAGGATTAACCGAACTAAACACTTTTCCAACTACTTAAGCTTTGAGCCTCTCCATGTCCCTGTGCGCTCCGTTTCTGATCCTCGTGGCCTATCTATATCGCATTTGTGTGTTCTTGCATTGAGACAGAACTGAATTAACAGCATTCCGTGTTCATACCTCATATCTACGGATTAAAAGGAGAGGCCGTGGTGCTCCCAGCACCTCTGGAGCCATGCGCAGGTCCCCAAAAAATCTCTTTTGCCCAAATGTTTCCACACTCACAGTGCTGTGTGCAACTGTAACCACAGTGCTGTCCACACTGTGCCTTACACGGAACTCTTTGGCCAGCCCCGTCTGAATAAATACCTACAACCACTTCTCTGAAGTTAATGAGATGCCTCATTAACTTTGGGGAGGTGTGGAGATGATGTTTTGGTCACTTTTGTCACAGTTCAGGAGAAATGCGATGCCACCTTTCTCTATTTGCTCTTTCAGCTGCAGGGAGCATATGTATTGTACAGCTTTAGATCCCCAAGGGAATTATCTTTCTGCCTTCCAAACAGGATTGTTTAAGCTGCTGTATAAAATACACTATCTCTCAAGAAAACAAAGGGTTTTGTGTAAAAAATGAGAGCAGGAAGTGATAAAAAATTCTCTTTCAAGTGACAGTTCAGATTATGGCAATGCTGTTGATTGCTGAACCGCATTGATCAAGGCAGGGATGGGAATTCCAGTGCCATGAGACTTGAAAACTTTCGGAATAAATAACTTTTGGAATATGTTTCTAACTCTCAGTTCTCTCATCTTGGATCTGTGGCAAAAGTTCTTGGCCCAAATTTTATTTAGGAAATCACACATTGCCCTTTTTTTATGCTGTATGTCTGAAAATCCCAAGCCCAGTTTTTCCTACATGTTTATAAGGAAAAAGATACCTGTGTAGAGGGAAGTATATGAATCTGAGCATCTTCAGAGCAAAGTCTTCCAGAAACTTTCTCTGGGTATTTTAGCTGCTCAGCACTCTGAATTATTTGTTGCATGCCAGGAGCCACCATGGTGTTGCTCCATTATTACTCCATATTTCATGTTATTAGGAAATTAGGTTAAACAGTTGTGCTGCTCATGGGTCTTTTTTAGCTGCTTCACTTTTCATATGAGCCCAAGTTAACAAATCAATAAATCTGTCAGGGAAGGGGGTTTTATTTTCAGTGCTGTCTCCCATAATGTTTCCAGACATGGCAAATAATTGTAAAATTATTGAAATTTTAGCTTTAGATTATTCCTGGGAAAATTGGTCTGGAAGTTTGGATGTTTAGAGTTTCTGGGTGGGAAGGCAGGACAGACACCTTTTCTAAAGGACCATGACAGGTGGCATGCAGAAAATAAAATTCCTTTAAAAAGAGCAGCTCCTGTTGCAGTTCTTTCTTTTAGGGCTCTAAAACGATCCATAAATGGTGTCTGCATCCCCTGGGAATCACTTGTAGTGTCACGGGCTCCTAATTCCTATTTAGCCAGGGTGTGGAAGAAAGGAAAGATTTTAATTTGAACTATAAAATGAAATGGATACTCAAACTATAAAATTATTTTGGGCCCCTTAGAAACGGATTGGATCTTAAGGAAATCAGTAGAAATTCCAGGTGATGGCAGTGAGCCCTGGAGCAGGTTGTTACCCAGGTTGAATTTGAAATGAGCTGTTGTCACCTCTGCCTGAAGCCTCAGTTTGCTGCTGGCACCATCAGGGGAGCAGCTGGGAGCCCTTCACTTGGAAGTGTGCACAGCTACACTCTAAAAAATAATATCTTGGCCCACCCAAGGTCCGTGTGGTGCGGGGATCTTATTTTTAGCGAAAGAGCAGTGGCAGGTTGTATAGAGGAGGAATATTACAAGCCAGCACAGCAATGACCATGGGACACATCAAAGCCCTCAGAGGCTGCAGCTGGACTCAACTTTCCTAATGCTGTCAGCAAAAAACACCAGGAGCAATTTGGGCTGAGGATGAGGGAGGAAAATTATTTCCCAGGCAGCTGTACTTGTCACTGTACC
Organism: Argya squamiceps; assembly: GCA_037834095.1. Taxonomy (NCBI): domain Eukaryota; kingdom Metazoa; phylum Chordata; class Aves; order Passeriformes; family Leiothrichidae; genus Argya; species Argya squamiceps. The sequence goes on from JBBMKD010000070.1 coordinate 1,051,065, forward strand.
TGGTGTAGAGCTTTTATTTTCATCCTATTTTTGCAATAAATGTGGGACTGATAGGTCTGAATGGAGCCCGGTCCTTTTGCATCCCAAAGGAAACTTGTCCTTTTGCAGGTTGAAATATTTGTTGTCAGCTAATTGTGTGCAAAACATTTGAGAATCAGTGAACTGTTCATCTGTGTCCTGTTTCCGTGTCTTCTTTGGTCACAGCAGTGTGTTGGGGGCAATAGACAAGCTAGAGCTGGTCTAGACTTGATTTAATTCCAGTACCAAGTGTGGCAGTAAAAACAAAGGCAAATTTGTCTCCTCATTTCCTGGTTTACAACTGTTTGTTGATGGGTTGGTTTTTTTTCTGCTGCTTTTTCCTCCTTGAACTTGCAGGTGAAAATGGCTGCGGAGGAGAAGTGGAAAGGCTGGGCTCCGAAACAGCAAAAAGCAGCTGAGCGTGGTGGGGAGAGGGAGCCGGGCGTGCTCCCGGGCCGGCAGCTGGGAGAGCCCGGGAGATTCGCCTACGCGGCGCTGTGTGGGATTTCCCTGGCCCGCCTGTTCCCTGAAAACGAGCAAAGGTACAAGTGGAGCCAGAGCTGGGCGGGGCAGGTGGGTTTTGGGGGGTGGCTCAGCCAGAGTTGGTATCAGACTCTGTGCCGGGTCGTCTGAAGTTGGGGGAGTGGAAGGTCCTTTCTCTCTGGCACCTGTAAGACTTTTAAAATTCAGCACAAAGCATCCGTTAACACTGCAGACATCAAAGCATGTTGTGAAGCAAGGTCTAGCCCCACTCAGATTGTTTCCTTGTTTATTTAGCTAGTTTGTTTGGCAATTCACCTTCTGTTGACTCCTGATGCTTTGATTTTTGTCTGAACCAATGTTTGAATCCAAGGACTGCTCAAAGCTCCAAAAATACCCAGTTGTGGAGCCTTGAAATACCCACGTGTGAAGCCTTAACTGCTTCTGTTGCCTTACAGCTCCTTCAGGGCAGAATTCATCAAGGGCTTTGTGAAGTGGCTGGACCTGCCTGATGCTGTCTTACCTGCCATGACAGCCTTTGCTGATGGCTTAGGAGGTGAGGGCACAGAAACTTTCACTGAGATTTTGCTGAAGGATCCCATCTTGAAAGAAAATCCACTTCTCATTACCCAGGTTAGTCCATGTGCTTCCCTCACCCATGTTTGCTTTGCAAAAGGGATTTGTCATATCTGTCTGTAGCTGAAGTGCTGTTTGTGCAGTCAGGGAAATAAAGTCAATATTTCTGATATTTATTTATAAGCAACTGTGGGGGGACTGGCAGTCTATCCATAAAGAGCTCATGGAAATGATGAACATGTAGCATGGTCACTCTCTGCTGAGTTGTGTCTTTGATGGTTTCACTCTACAGAGCAGAGAACTGACAAAGTTTTTACTTTGATTTTGTTACTGCAGTGGTCTCCATTCATACTCCTGTTGTACAGGTTTTAGTGACACCCTTGACACAGTAGACCTGATTTTCACTTGTTTAAAAGCCCCTTCACTATATGTATCACAAACCACCTCCACATCCAAGGAGCACAATGTCCAGAGTCTTTTTCCCAGCATACACTTTGACCAGAAAGAAATTACTGTGACTTTATTTTTTCACTGAGGAAGTGAAACTGGGATTGTTCCAAAATGTTCTGCTGTAAAAGCTGATGGATGGATAAAAGAGGTGAAGCATTTTGGCAGCATTTGCTTTTGCTGGGGAAGATCTCATCCAACCTCATGTCATGCCATGCAGGGTGAAGAGAGCTGCTGCTGGTGGCACACAGAACGTGGGCACTGTCACCCTGTGCTGTGTCACCCTGTCCCAGACAGTCTGCATGCAGCCAGTGCTCTGGTATTGACTGATTAAGGGTTATCACACACTCACCTTGACCAATGGCCTGGCAGAGCAGCAGATGTGAGAACTCAGCCGTGTTAGGGGAGATAAGAGAGCAGGGAACTTCTCTGGTCTTCATGACCAGCTCCCAGTTCCTCAGCCACCTTTTTCTGTCTCCTGTCAGTCCATGAAATGCATCAGAGGATCTGCTCCTGGTCCAAATGTTCCAGTGCCCAAAGTCCTACAACAGCACAAGGACAGCAAAAGAGATCTTAATTAATAATTTAGAGCAGATCTTTTAAAATAAAAGTGGCTCTTTGGATGCTGTTTCCTCAAATTCAATACATGCACACTCATTCTTTCTGCCTTGATGTGCTTCCTGTGTCATTTCCCTCATTCTCTGTGCCTCAGGATGGATTCTCTGCATTGAGGCAGGTTTTCTTACATTGCTGCTGAATTTATTAAGGCTGAAATTTGGCTTGTGCTTGCTCCAAGTTTATGCTGCATGAGGGCTCCATGTGCTTGTACAAAAGTGGCTGTGGATCAGCAGAAACACACAGGATTTTGCTGTGATCAGGAAACTGAGGATATTCCCTGGATTTGGGTGAAATACAGAAACCAGAGACAACTTGGATCAGCTGAAAGCAAAGATGAGGAGTAACTGTCAGTCTAATGCCACAGCAGCAATCCCTTACACAGTCATCTGCATGTGGGCAAGGTGATTGATTTTGCCTGAGGAGAGACAGAAGGAAAGGCTTCAGCAGAGCAAGGCAGCAGAGGTGTGTCTGGAAAAACACCCTGCTGTGTGGGAAATGTCAGTGGTAAGCTGAGAGCAGCTTTTTCCTCCTTACCTGGAAATAAACCAGTCACGGACAAAGCTTTATGAATTATTGACCTTTTGCTTTATGGTGCTTGTGCTTCTTTGTATTCAGCTGCTGCTGACGAGTTATTTACTGTTTATTAAATGTCTGCTTTAACTGCTCGACGTGTTCAGTGGCAGGGCCTTGCTGTCACTCATGCTGCATTCTTGCAGGCCCTTCATCGCAAAGGAGCTGAAGGGATGATCCATGAAGTCAGGAGATTAGATGTGAGCTCACCATTGATTCAATGAACATCTGAGGATTATGGATTGTTATCTTTGTTTTCAATGCAGATGACTAATACAGGCAGATGGTGGTAACTGAATCCTTTAAAGACAGTAGTCATAGCAGGCTGTGGGTGTGGTATGGGAAGGCGATGCAATAAAAGAGGTGTGGAAGTGGTGATAGGTGATAAAATGTTGAAAATTCTTACTATGAATATATTTTTTTTCTCTCAACATGCTTAGAATGCCCATTTTCCAGTGATTTTCTCCCCACATTCACTGCAGTGTGGATTTGGGGCTCTCTGTTGTTAAGGAAATGGGTTTTGAACTTGCATCAACTCAGAAAAAGCTGGCAAAGACTGAATAAAGATTCCCTTCTTTTGTAAGGCTTCTCAGTCATACGGGTGGTTGTCTTGTCTAAAGTTTTCATGGAGATTCAAAACACTGACTTCAAAATAAGGCTGCAATGTAACAACTGCTGCTTAGGGAGGAAAACAAACCAGTTGTGAACTAATCTAATCATTGCTGGTTGGATTCCAGCTGCCTGCATGTGCAGTTCGTGCACAGCCTAAACTGCAGCCTAAATTGGAGAGTGCTAACTGGCAGGGATGCCATAAAAACTGTTGTTCCAGTTTGTCACCTGATTACCTACGTGCATCCCTGACCTTTTGAGAGGCACGTGTGTCTGTGCTTAGGCCAGATTTATTTGGGGTGGTTTGATACAAGGTGCCACAGGGTGATACTGGGCAGACAGGACAGGACCTGAGTCACAGCCCCAACTCCCTGAGCCTCACTCAGGGAGAGTTTATTGCCCACAAACCATCACCCTCTCCCAGAGGCTGCTTACATCAATCCTTGGAAAACTGTGGCAACAAGGTCACAAGCTTCACCTCAGTCTAGACTCAAGGCCCTTTGTGTGGTCAGCTTTTTGCTCCAGGCTCCCAGCCCTACACCTTCTGCTGGGCTTTGCCAGCTCTGTGCCAACCCTTCCCCCAGAAATGCACCCAGGGAGGAGGTGATGGTGCCCACGTAGCTGATCCCTGGGCACTCCCAGTGCTCAGTTCCACCCCTCCCTCTGGACTGGTGTCTCCAATTCCCACATCCCACCAGCCAGCCTGGGGAGCAGGCTGCAGGTTGTCCCTCTTCTGGTTGGTGCAGGGTGGTTTGTTCTGCATTCTGCACTTCTCCTGTGTAGGACTCTCAGATTAGAGAAGTTTTAACGGTACAAACTGTGCTTGGGAGCTTATAGGACTAATAATCATAAACTCTTTGGCAGCCTCCTACATCTTTGGCTGCATTTTTTGTGTTCCCAGAGGGCTGAAAGGATTCCCTGTAAAATTCAGCTGTGCTGTATTTTTGTGTAGGAGAGGGAAGCAGCTCAACTGACCTGGTGCTTAATGTAGTCACATAAAGAGCTTAGAATTTGTCCAGTGGCAATAAAAGAGGAGAAACACAGTTGTAAAAACAGACCTCTTTCTCATGGATTTATCCATAGAAACCATCTATTAAATTGATTTGTTTTTCCATTTTTTTTTATGGTAAAGAGCCAACACAGAAGTAAGTCCTTCAATCATGACCGGCCATAAATTCTGAGTTTTTTAACTCACTTAATCCAAAAGAACTTCATGCCAGTTCAGCCTTACTGCCTAGAGCTGTGAATTCCCAGAATGCCAAAGAAAATAGGGGCCATTAGAGGAACATTCAGACCTGTTAGTGATGTTGCATATGTGAGTGCATATGACTGTAGGGAGCAGAAGGCATTAGCGTGGGAGGATTAGAGCTCTGTTCCTCCAAACTTTGAAGTCTGGTGTAAGATCAGGATCGTAACAAAATAACAAAAAAGTGTGGGATGCCTCAGCATAAACCAAGCATTTTCTGCTTCTGTCCAGCCCTTTGTCGTGGCCTTTGGAGAATTTTGGACTGGTTTTGCTCTGTGCTGCCTCGCTGAATTTTTACTTTCTACTTCCCACTTATGAACTGAGCTGCTGCAGTAATTGGTCTGATGGGTTTTGTGCCTCCATTTTGATCCCTCCAGACCTACATCATCAGTTTTAAATTTAATATTCTTTTTTTATTTTTCTTTTAGGACCTTTTATCCTTCTCTCTTCGAGATGGTAAGTTTACTTAGCATTTGTTCTTTGTAAAAATAATATAGTTGAGTTTACATCTGATGCTTTAAAGTGCTCAAAAAAGGCACTGTCCTATTTCATCTGTTTCCTCTCTGGCAAAAGCTGCACATTCCTTCCCTGCATCTCCTTCAGGAAAAACAACTCTTGTATTAGGAGTGGTTAATAATGCCCACTGAAAATTGAACAGCTCTTCACCTCCTTACCTTCACACACCATGCATCAGCAAGCAGATGTAAATGGTGATGGAGTGGGGTGGTTTTTCTCCAATGTTTCCAGGGAAGCAGGTGACCTCTTCCTTTAGGAGGGCAATCAAGCTGTTATGAAAATCTCAGCCTAAAATATTTTCTGCTGGTTGCCTAAAAAAAAGAAAAAAAAAAAAATAAAATCAGGGTATAAATTCCAGAGTGTCCTGTGAAGCCCATTATAAATAAATGTGATTTTTCTCATATATCATATTACACATAAAACAATTCTCTGGCTTGCAATCCATTACATGGATTAGTCTGATAAAATTAATGAAATAAAGACTGTCTGCTGAACAGAATGCCCATTTCTAAAAGAAGCCTGGATTCTATCACTACTTGCATTTTTTGAATCTCTGTGTTTTAACGTGTTCTCACAGGAAAGAACTCACTGGTTGCTGATTAGCCTGTTGCACTGCAGAACAAAACACGTTTTGTTCTTGCTTTATTTTTAATGGAAAATTGACAAGGCAGTTATTGCAAAACCGTTTATTCTGTGAAGCTGGGATTTAGGAGAAATATCTTTCCAAGCCTCACTGCCTTCCCACCAGGCTGGTGAGGACAGAGCCCAGCAGTGTCAACAGACAGAAGAAAGAAGGGGGCTCCTTACACCTGCCTGGACTTGCAGGATGTGCCAAATTTCAGGAAGGAGTGAAGATAAATCTTGTCCTCATTTCTCAACTATGTAGAAACCTGATCAAGAGTGTCATTAAAGGCCACGGAATTAGTCTGGTATCTTGGTGATGAGGGTAATAAATAAACAATCTTAATAGATTGCCCAATGCCATACTTGATCTACGTGCAGAGAGTATCAAACATTCTTTGTAATTGGGTCTTGCTGGTATCTTCACCCACCCTGAGAAAAGCAATTGTGGTTTTCATCCCAGAGTGCACCAAGAACCCTTTATAAAAGCCAAACATCAGGAAGCAGTAGGTGCTGCTGAGAGAAACACACTAAAAAAAGCATTAAAAAGCAAGAGTTGGCACAAATAATTTTAAATCTATTGCATTTAAGATGTCTTTTCTTTTAAGATGTCTTTTCTTCAAGAGCACCTGCTTACAAAACTAGGAGCAATCACTTCTGTTACTTGATGTTGTCTGAGTGCACTGTCCACTCCTGCATCTCCAGCAGGGAGTATAAAAACCAACATTTGTCCGTGGTGCTGCTGGGGGAGCTGGTGTGTAGCTTTACGTTCCTGAGTGCCTCTTGTTGCCACCAAAGAAGGTGATAAAACTTCTGCATGGAGGTGCCTTTTTACAAAATGCCACCTTCCTGCACTGCTGCAATCCAGGTGGGCTGTGCCCCAATTACCCACACAGACATTTATTTCCATTTATTTTATTTATGATATTTCCAGTTAACAGTGGTCCTGCTGCAGCATTTCTGTGTTGAAAAGTTGCCAGCAAGCCTCTACCACAGAGGATGGAGAGCAAAGATCTGAGATCCTTTTCCTGCCACAGAGGCATTGCCTGGTGTGGTGGCTCTGTTTGCAGGGAAGAAGGATTTTCTATTTATCAGTCTCTTCTCGTGTTCCTGGAAGAAAAAAAGGGCCTGGGGGAAGGAGCTGCTCTGTGACACATTCCTTGAGTACTCTGCTCCTTAACTAAACTGTGTGATCAGACTGATTTCCTGGGATTTTCTCTCTTCAAGGATCCTATGATGCTCGAGCCAGGGTGTTGATCTGCCATGTCAGCTTGCTGCTGAGAATTTCCTTGGAAGATCTGGAAGTCCTGGAGGAATCTCTGCTTGAGAGCCTGAAGGAACAAAAAGAGGAAGAGTCAGAGTAAGAACATTTGGGTTGATATGGTATCAAAAAACACTGCCAGTGCTCAAAATATTAGCAGTAATTACTTGTGCCTAAGTCCAGTCTCTGATTATTCCCCATATGCTGTAATCATTTATGACTTGATTAGGGTTGCAGAGCCCTCATAGCACTGACAAGCAGAAAAGCTCAGCATTCTTAAAATCAGAGGTGAGACCTGGCCTTGCACACTAGTAAAGGCTGTTCTGCACTGAGCTGCCCTTTCCTCTTTCCAGTTGCCTCTCAGAGACTGTAGATTTTACATAAAAACATCACAAAGATCTTGTTGTCTCTTGGCCCAATATCCTTCAGGCAGAACTGCCTCTTGCAGAAGGAAGTTCCTACAGACAATCAGGATTAGATCCTCACCTTGTTCATTTTTTCTGGATGTGTCTTTCAGCATCTTGAAGAGACAGCTGGATAGCTCCTATTGAAGGGAGATTTCTGAGGGCAACAGGCTGAATCTTCAGATATGTACAGACCTGGCTCATAATTCTATATTATTAACATAGAATTAATTCTTGGTATCTATAAGAAATGTAGTGTCTTTATATTCCTCTCATCAGGGAGGAATTGTGTGACAGTTTAGCAATATTTAAGGCAGTAAATCTGTCTGTAGTGGACTTCCAAGGGAAATATTTTCATCTGTCAACTCAGCAAACAGGTTGTGAGATTACCCTGAATGCTAATAAAGGCTTTAATAGATACCCTTGCCATGGTTCAGCTCAGGTATTACCATGGGTAATACCAGCATGTGATGGGGATCTTCCAGTAACAGTTGTATTTAAATAATGCTTAACTTTATAGCACACTGTAAAAAGGGAAAGTCAGAATAATCTCAAAGATCGTGGACTGCTAAAGGTTTGGTGTGCAGGAGCAAGGGTTGGTATTAATGGGGATTGTTTTGCTGTAGTTTGTGAAAACAAACTCAGTGCTGGGCCTTTAAGCTGTGCCTGATAATGGCACATAATAACAGTGTGGATTTCAAACCCTGCTGCCAGCCCAGTGGGGTTCCTGTGTGTCTGCAGTGCAGACAGCCAGGGATTCCCATCTTGTCCTTTGCCCAAACTGCAGCCATGGGAGTAAATGTTTATTGGATTAAAAAGAAAAATCCTTACAGTGAGAGGAGCCCAAGACTGCAGTGCAGACTCACTGTTATTGCTGTGCCAAAACAAGGCTGAGATTTGTGGGGAATCCATGACCCTTTCTTTGGTTTGAAGTCAGAAGTCAATGGGGAAAGGAAGCAAAAATATAAACCTGTCACCACCTTGACCTCACAGATTTTGGGAGCACCATTGTGTGCTTGAGATGCTGCCAGCTTTGACCAGCAAGATGTTTTGGGGCAGAAATAACCAACCAGGGGTTTGGCAGCTCCTGAACAGGTGTTTTTACTGATATTTGTTAACAGGAGGTTTTGCTTCTGCCTTTGCTGCTGTGGATATGTTGGACTGACAAGATTACAAGATTAAATGTACAGTCCTCTAAAGAATAATGCTCCAACCACTTAAATTCATGTTATTAGCACCAAATGTGCTCTGAGCTTCAGGTGAGAACCTTTCCTTTGTACACAGTTCTGTAAGCAACTGGAAAACATCACAACATTTGCTTGTTAATGTGTGCTCCTGCCACTTTTCCATATTGGAAAATGACCTGAAAAATTCCCCATAACAATCTGTCTGAACATAATTTGTGGTTCAGGCAAGAAGCTGCATATCTGAGCTCAGTGAGGGCAGAGAAATACCAGAGGCAGCAGTTAATTACCACAGTGGATAAAAGCAGTCTGGTAATCCAGTGATAATGGTAATGGAGGAGCCATTAGGAAGCAGCTGCTGGCAGCTCCAGAAGGGAAGCAGTGACAGGCAAAACTTCTCCTTTTATTTACTGCATCAGCAGGCAGGATTTAGCTGCCACTCTCTTTCTGCCCACATAACTCACACTGCTCATTATTCCAACTGACTCCAGGTTAGACATGTTCCAGCTCTCTTGTCATTATTCTCAGCCTGAGACACAGTGCAGTGACTGTAAAAGCTGATGAAAGTCATGTAGAACAGAAATTGCTGGGTATTGCCAGCTTGGGTATGAACAGCTTGGCTACAGCACTCGTGTAAAGAACTCCAGGAGCAATTTTATCCAAAGCCAAGCATTCAGACTGGTGACTGAGGCACAAAGTAGAGCATTTTGAAAGGATGAGAGGAAATAGCCTCAAGATGTGCCAGAGGATGTTCAGGTTAAATCAGGAGGAATTTCTTCATGGAAAGGGCTGTCAGGCATTGGAAGGGGCTTCCCATGGAGGTGGTAGAGCCTCCATCCCTGGAGCTGTCCAAGGAACAGCTGGATGTAGCACTCAGTGCTCTGAGCTGGGTGACAAGGTGGGGATTGGGCACAGCTTGGGCTTGATGGTCCTGGAGATCTTTTCCAACCTCAATGATCCCATAGTTTTCTGATAGCCAAACCCTGCCTCATCCAGGGGCTGCAGAAGTGGCTGTGGTTGTGCAGAAATTAGAGGGGTGTTGCTCTCTGCAGACACCACATTTGCAGCTGCATGAGGTAATGAGCAATGGGTTTTTTTGGAGGGTCTCTGTGGAGACAAAGGCTCTGTGACGTGCAGGTCCGTGGGAGTTCTGCCAGTGAGTGCAGTGACTCAGGGATTTCACCCACTGAGCTCCACTCTCCTCCTGCTGCGCCTCACAAAGCTGCACATTGTCAGGGACTTGTGCAAAATTGTCTTCATCAAAATTACACTGTGCTTAGGGGGTGCCAGGAAGGGTTTAGCAATTATATGGGTAACGAAAATCCAAAATTAGGCCAGGATTAACAGGGAAAATATCCAAGTTTGGAAGCAGGATAAATTGTCACGTTTCAAGGCCTGGATTAACTGCTGTATAAACAGGCCAGAAGGAACCTTCCTCTGGAAACAACTTATTCCAGCATCTTCTGTTTCTCCCACTTTCCTCTGAAGTTGAAGCACTTCTTCAGAGAGAAAGCAAAGACACTGGAGAGAGATCAAAAGTAGTGGCTAATAAGTGGTATTTGTTCCATTTAGATTTATTTACCTTTTTCTGGTAAGCTCATTAAAGTGCAGCTTAAATGCACACTGATGACTCTGCTTAATTCCCATTATATTATTATGTTGTGATGTGCAATTAGAAAGCAGCTCAAAGTAAACACTGCTGTTGGAAAACAGTTTAATTGCATCTCTGTTTGTTATCACAAATTACCCCCATTCACTTTCATTTCAAACACTTTTCCCTGTTTCTTCTTAGCTTTCTTGTGGATTTTTAGGACACTTAGGCAGCATATAGTTAATGAAATGCCTTTGACTTTTTGTTTCTTTTTTTTTCTTTACAAGCTTCAGCCCTATTAGGAAGGGTTTTCTGAGTAAGTAATATCTGTTGGCTTTTGTCAGCAATTAAATCTGTTTCAATTCAAGTTTATTTCAGTTTAAATCTGTGGTCCATTTAATCCATTCAATTTAAATCTCTAAATCCCTGCTCATAAATCTCAGTGTGCTGTCACAGTCCACACCTGCATGTTCCTTTTTACTGTTCCTGGGAGGGAAGTTACACTGAGGAGAATAAAAGCAGTTTCTGATGCAGCATTGTTATCCATTGGGCTCTTCCCTTAGTTTTTGTACTTTTAATCCCCCCACAGAACTGCAGAAGTTTCAAGAAAAAAGAAGGAAAGAAGGAAAAAGCTGAAGAGATACCTGCTGATCGGTCTGGCAACTGTTGGGGGTGGAACAGTGATTGGTGAGGCTGCCCTTGGCATTTTGGGGACACAGCACCAGGGACAGGGAGAGGTCTGACTCCAAGAACAGTGTTTTCAGCCCCACAAAAATAAACATGAAAGAATTAGCTGGGAAAGTTATTCCAGTGTAGCTTCACTAGCTGGGGGAAGTATTAAACTGGGGTTGTCACCCTTAAAAATGTTTTCTCCTTCTTTGCTGTCATGTTATGAGAGGATCAGATCTTCAACTCTCAAAACTGTGAGATTAGATTAATGTTTCCTGAGTAAACAGAGCACAGCTCACCCTGGATCACCATAGTCTTCCTTTGACTTTGAAATTTTTCTTCATTTTCCTGGACCTAGTCAAAGAATTTGGGCAGAGATTCAGGGCCTGGGGAGGGTTTCAGAAAACCCTTTCATTGTGTCAGCAGCAGTAGTAGCACAGGGGAATGCCTGCCTGGGGTTTTTAAGGAATAATAATTTGGTGATGTGTCTTGCTGCATCCTCAGGTCTGACAGGAGGCCTGGCTGCCCCTCTGGTTGCTGCAGGAGCTGCCACAATCATTGGGAGTGCTGGAGCAGCTGCTTTAGGATCCACTGCTGGCATTGCTGTCATGGCATCCCTTTTTGGAGCAGCAGGAGCTGGGCTTACTGGTAAGAGAGTGACCACATCATTCTCAGCCACTGGAGCACAGGATCATGTCTGCAGACACAGTTAATGACCCCACTGAGCTCTCTGAAGAGTGAGGGAAATGATTTGAGGTGTAATCCATGAGATTTTTGTCTCAGAGCTGATGAAGGTACTGAGTAGACCCTGGTGACCAAATAGGGAAAGAATATTTGGTGTGTGGTTCATGAAGGAAATGAAAACTTGCTGCTTTGAGTTAGAAGGATGCTGCCATGGAGAAAAGCACCTGTTACAGCAATAAAAACCCCTTCTCCTGGATTCCCTCAGATCACACAAGCTCAGAAATATCATGTTGGCTCCTTACCAAGCTATAAGTAATGCATGGGCTGACTGAGGCTTTTGGAAAGGAAAAAAAACCCTCTCCAGATTGTCCAATTATTTTCTTAACAAACTCCTGCTATTATCAGAAGGTGTCCTTTCTGTGCCATCTCTGAACCATGTGTTTCTTCCTGGCTGTTTGCAGGGTACAAAATGAAGAAACGTGTGGGAGCCATAGAAGAGTTTGAATTCCTCCCACTTACTGAAGGGAGGCAGCTCCACATCACCATAGCAATCACTGGATGGCTGTGCACTGGCAAATATGGTAAGAACATGATGAAGAAGCTGAGAGGAGCTCCAAGAGCTGTGGCTGTGTCCCACTCCAGGCTGTGTTTGTGTTCGCAAAGCACCACGTCTGCCCCACATCTCCATGGCATGGTAACTGAACCACATCACGGCAAGACTTTGCAAACCAATCTGCAATCCCAGGCAAACAGAGGAATAAAAAAAGGGCATTAAGTTGGTGCTGATAGCAGGACTGGGAGCAGCCATAGCAGGATTGTTGCTGTTAGGAACTGTTGCATGGTTTTGCCAGAAAAGGTTTGTTTGGGAGATGATTGCCAGCCCTAGTATGAAGTGTCTCTGAGACCTTATGTTTATCCTCCAGGAATTAACAGAAAACAGTGTGTTTTTGCTCTCTCTGTATCTGCCAGCTAATGAGGTTTATTGGCAAGAAAGTTCTGTCAAGTAAATCCTGTTAAGCACAGCACTCTGGAGGTGACTTACAGGGTAAACCTTGAAAGGTCTGAAGTGCTTTATTTTTCCAGTGTAGCTTGTCATATAAAATATGTCACCTGTCTGCTAGTGTGCTCAGCAACCTGACTGAACAGCTGCCAGTTTATTGAGAAGCACAATAATTAACTGTGGGTATCATTAATGCAGAAGGGTGTCTCTCCCTGTCACTTGCCAGGCTGCAGTTTGCTGTCACAGGGAAGTGACAGTGACTTTGCAGTGCTGTGCTTTGGCTTCTCTCCTGTCTGTTTGCCAGAGGTCCAAATCCTCAGGGCTGGAGGGCTCCCAGGCACAGGGAGAGAGGCAAATGTGTCCCTCCAGGAACCTTTTTGTGTCTGTTTGCCCTTAAAAGGGAGTTACAGATGACACACATTCTTCTTCCATAACTAGCAATCTGCTAGAATGTTTTAAAGAGCAAAATGAGGGTTGTCATCCATTTTCCTCCTCACAGCAGTGTCTGTCTGTGTACACACTCCTTCAAACAGAGGGACTGAGGGACAGGAGTTTTATGGAATTTGCCACCTTGTGATTTTGGAGGTGCCAATAATTGCCAACCCACGTGTCCCCAAATAAGACTGGCCACTGTGGGGATCTTGTGTCACTTTGATCAGCAGCTGCCTCAACCTGGCTGCATTGTTTGGGGAAGGAACAGTGTGGGAAGGCTCTTAATTAATTAAGATGACAGTTCTGCTCTGCCCTTCAGTGTTGATCTGTCATTAACAGCATTGCTGGAATATTCCAGTGTCCTGCAGGTTCTGTTCTGTTCCTCTGTTGGGCTCCTCTTGCCAGGAATCAGCCCTTGTGTTCTCTCCAAACATGAATTCCATCTTTGCAATTCCACCTTTCCCAGGGAGTTTCACAGCCCCGTGGAGCAGCATGCTGCACTCCAGTGAGCAGTACTGCCTGGCCTGGGAATCCAAGTACCTGATGGAGCTTGGCAATGTCCTGGATTCCCTGCTGAATGGTTTTGTGAACATGATGGCTCAAGAGGCCCTAAAATTCACTGTCTTGTCAGGTAAGAAACTAAATCCTAAATCCTATCAGACCTGCTTGAGTGGCTCTTGTGCATTTTCAGTGTTAAAGGAACTTTCCTAAAGGAGGAATGTTTTGGAGGAGGCAGTGCTGGCACTGCCCAGCAGAAGTGACCTGAGAACCTCCCCTACCACACCTGTAATTTAGCTGTGCTTTCCTGGACTGCTGAGCCACCGTGTCATTGCATCATTCTGGTAAAGTTACAGCTGGAAACACCTTCCCTTCACGTGTGACTGTTCATTTCCCCATGTTGTTACACATTTACTGCTGTACAGAAACGTCCCAGCACTCAGGTTACAGCCACCCCCCTGTGCCAGAACATCTTTCTTATCTGTAGTCCAGCAAAGCACTTCTCAGCACAGCTATTGGGAAAGAAGAGCTGGAAATGACATAAGCTCCTAGGCTTAGCCTTTAACTTCAGTGCACTCCCTTGATTTGGATGTTTTCTGAGGAACCTCTGTGTGTTACAGGGATTGTGACAGCCTTGACTTGGCCAGCCTCTCTCCTGACTGCTGCCAGTGTCATTGACAACCCCTGGGGAGTGTGTCTGCATCGCTCTGCTGAGGTGGGCAAACACCTTGCACACATCCTGCTCAGCAGGCAGCAGGTAACTGGCTGCAGTTATCCAGGAATAACCCAGGGAATTGCCCCAGGGAGGTGAAGTTTTGTAGCCATGCTGGTTAAATGGGATCTTTCTAGGGAGACAAAAATTAATAGAAGAAAACCTCAGAGAGTGCTGCATGTGACCAGGAGATATCTCACTCACTAGGGGAAAGGAGGAGGTCCCAAGTGGATCAGAGAAATCCTGCTGAGATTTGTTGCATTTAACCTAAAGCTTTTCTCAGTGAGGAAGAAGAGATCCAGGTGATAAATGACCCCTGGCTTACCCATGTCACAACACTGCCAGGCCCACTCACCTAGTGGAAGTCAGAGAGCAGGAGGTGAGGAGGGGTGAAAAGGAAAGGAGAATACAAAGTATTAAAAATATTTATTGATCATTAAGAGCCTGAGAGAAAAGTGGGTGGCAGGCAATGCCCAGTGAGCCATAGCTTTGCCTACAGAGAAGGGGAACTGACAGAAGTCTCTCTGAAAAGGCTTGAAAAAAGACATTTCTGCCTCCCAAGAGCCTGCCATCATTTGCTGGGCCAGAGCGGAGTTTTGTTGGCCTCGTGTTTGTCTCACATCAGTCACTGCTGATTATAGAGGAGCTCGAGGCCCCAGAGCTGTGTGTCCCAGCAAGATGGAACAGCAGAGGAGGAACAAACTTGATAAAAACCCCAATCTCATAAAAACCCAATCCTAGAAAACTCAATAAACTTTATTTCATACAAGCCCTTTCTTTTGCCATGGAGCATTTCTTCCTGCCTGTTAAGCATTTGCTGTTGTGAAAACACACATTCCAGCGTGCTGCAGAGTCCAAAACTAGTTAATGAGATGTCTGGGGTGTCCATCACACACCTGCTCCCTGGATATCACAAAGATCATTTTTCATTGATGTTGGGATTAGGCTCCCTTTAATCTTACAGAAAATCTTATTAGGCTGTTCAAAATAAAAGCTTAAAGCCTAAAAGCCACATCATTTTTTATAACCATTGCATGCTGCTGCTGTCACTCAGCCTGAAATCTGGAAGTGGTCAGTATTTTTGTATTCTGGCTTCTTCTTTCTGTGTATTGAAACATTTCTAGGAAAATTTTGTTCCTTGAATAAGGTTTTCATTTGGAAATTTCAAACCAACTGCAGCATCTGTTTTTGGTTCTGTTGGAAACATCCACTTTGTTGTAACTTTTGATCCTTAGATTTTTTTTTCAGTTGATTTTCTGAAGATAAAAGCATACAAAATATTCAGAATATGCAGAATTCTCCCTATTGAACTGGGCATAACTTTGAGGAGACCTGATCCCTTTGACCAAATTGCTGCAGTATTTCAAAGGTGATGCACAAGCAGGTGCTCTGTGTGTCTCAGGCTCTCGGGGATCCCAAGTCCAGTCTCTCTTTCCAGAGAAAACACCATTTGGTGGCATTTTTTCCTCTCCTTGTTCTTTCTCAGGGCCAGAGACCTGTCACACTGATTGGCTTCAGCCTGGGTGCCAGAGTCATTTACTTCTGCCTGCAGGAAATGGCTCAGGAAAAAGGTAACATTCACCTTTCAACCATTTTTTTCTTTTATTTTCCTTGCTCCTGGTGGGGAAATTTTTCTTCCAAGAGGTAGAACACAGCTTGGCTCTTTTAGGATAGAATGAAAACCAAAAAAACCCTGAGATTTAAATGCCTTTAGAGCCAAATTCTGCTGTCATCTCCCCCAGTCCAGCAGAAAAGATCCACTGTCTTCACTTGAGGGGTTTCAGTGGGTCATTTTGGTCTGTAAACAACAATGTGACAGTTGTGATCAGTCTGGAGCTGCCTGGGCACTGCCTGATCCCTGCAGAGGATGCTTTGCCTTTCTTGGGAGCTTTCTGCAGCTCTTGTATCTGATTCCCTGAGTCTTGCCTCCCCTTTAAGTCACTGAAATGCCACTGTCATCTGCTATTTTCATGGTAATTTTCCCTCAAAGTCAAGTATAAAACCATCTGCCAATTTATTACCCATTGTGGTTCTGTTTATTAATAGATTTCTATTTTTAATTTAGGAGGGAAAAAAAAGAGTAAAATCATTATGATCAGTTGATGGAAATTGTATCTTGGAGTTGAGTCAGCATTGAGTGTGTGCAGCCTGCCTTCCCGCCATGTAGCAATTTAACTCATTAACCATTTAGCTTCACAATAAATCATTAATAGGGAATTTTATAAAGGAAAATGTCCAGTGAAGTCCAAGAAGGTGGGAACAGAGTCAAATGAGGATGGAGGAGGTTAGGATTGACAGCTGTGTGCCAGAACTCCACTTCTGATTTAAGATAGAAGTCCTCAAATACAGGAATTCTGTTCTCAAAATAAATCTAATCAAATCCAGAATAATCCTTATGGAGTTACACTGGAGCCAGAACCCAGATCCTAATCTGGCCCTAGATCTACACTTTTTGTGTCCTGAGAATGTCAAGGGCTGAGGTATTTCCAGGTTTTTATTTCAGTCTATTTCAGGCTCTGGAATGACACGAGCCCATAGCTTAGGGAGGAAACCCTTTGGGGTCGGGAACGTTTGGCTGCCACTCCAAAGAAATCCAAATATCGTGACGATGTATCAGAGCAGCTCCCACCATCCACTGATTTTTCAATTCCTTAATTGAATTCTGCAAGCTGAGCTGTTTGTGAGATGAAGAGCAGCATGTTTAGCACAGATTGCCAAGGCTTTCTCACAGGCACATTCCAGAGCAAGCCACAGAAGGAGCAGAGCTGGGACCTGGGACAGCTGAGACTGATTTGGGCTTGGCCTTGGATGTCTCACACGAAAGGAACACACCATGCAGGGCTCTGTGTCCAGATGGCAGTGGCATTTCTGAGGACAAATAGCTAATGATGGATTGGTCACTGAAACACCCTGGCAGGAGCTCAGATTCTGTTCAAATGCTCCTCTGCAAAGCAATGGAATAACCTTTGGATACTTCATCACGGATCGCTTCGGGAGCCAGAGCTCAGCAGGTTTCCAGAAAATGACATTATGGCAAGAGCTGGAGTCAATGAGCCAGCAGAGACATGTTACTGTGTGGGAAGATCATTGCTCTGATTTCTTCATCGTGATTCCCATGCATTTTAGTAAATAATTAGCAATTAGCAGGCTGATGCAAATTGCTAATGGCTGTTACCACCAGAGACCAAACCTTGAAGCCCAGCTGTGTGTGACAGGAGTGAGGTGTCACACACTGGGTGTTTGGGACTGATCACAGCTCCTGTGAGCAGTGTCCCACTGGGCTGTGATCCCTGCTGTGCTCAGGGCTGGGAATGCTCTGCCCTGGAACGTCTGTACACAGCCAGAGCTGAATTCCAGCCCTGTTCTCCCTCCAGTCAGGACTGATGTGCTGAGGTGTTTTCCCTTTCCCAGTGAGTTGCATCCCAAGGGCACAGCAAAGCCAAGCTCCCAGGGTTGGTTATGGTCTCTGGGACAGCTTCTTTCTTCCACACCTTTTCTAGAGAAATCAACTTAATCAGATTTGAATTCTCATTCTCATTCTGTTCTCACCTGCTTGGACTTGATTGGAAATTTTCCTTTATGAAACTCCTTATTCATTAGCCACTCTCCATGAGGCTAAAAGGTTAATGAATTAATTATTTTTCACTGCTTTTGCAGACTTTATTATTCTTCATCATCTAAAAGATTTACAAACTGTGAAATACATTTCTTTTATCTCGAGCCTCAGCTGCTCTGCAAGTCAGTGATCTGTTCCCAGGTTTCTATCCTATTAACATTGAAAGAAAATGAGCATTTTTCAGCCAAGGCTAAACATTTTTTGTTTTGTTCTGAGCAAGCAATAAGCTAGACAAAGGACTGCAGAAACAAAAGCTTCAAACACCTTGCCCAAATATTCAGGTCCTGATGAATTAGCTGCTTGTTTATTCAGTTGGCTCACACCATGGACATGGAATTTAGAACTTTGGTTGGAATGATCTTCCCATTAGCAAGGCTCTGGCTTTCCTCTTGATTGTCCATAATTATGGGAACAGAGCTTTATTGCTCACAGATTACACTCACAAAATTGAATTGCTCTTTGCTCTTTTTGATTGGTGCAAAATTTGCTTTGCATTAAGAAATAACTCCAGGAGAGCTCATTTGGATTTTTCAGGCACTGGGATTACATGGTGGAGAAGGATGCAGGCACTGCAGGCAGCTCCAATCCTTTACTGCCATCAGGGAACTAAGTGATTTACATTTGAAAAGTACCCAGGCAGCACCTCTCCCTCAAATGTTAAGTTTAGCTCAGGTTTGTGGAGCCTGGTCTCCCACAGGTGCAGCAGGATTTGGAATGTTCTGCTCATGAGGCTTCCATTTAACTGCTGTGGCATCAGGCTTCATCTCTCTTTACAAAGATTTATGGAAGATACTGATATATTGTTCAGGAGTTTAGGAAAGTAGCAGAGTTGCCCAATATTTCTCATTCTATCATTATTCCTCCTGAAATTGCCCAGCTGCAGCTCTCTGATAAGTGAGGAAGATTTATTGGGCTTAAAAGTCAACATTGCTGTTCAGCAAATTAGGCCCTGGGCATTCAGGTTACAGCAGAAGGAAATCAAACCAGTCTGATAAATCTTCACTGGGTATTGGCAAGTGCCTCCAGTAGTTGTTGCAACTTCCAAATCAATATTAACAATTTGGGATTTCCTTTTGCATGTTCAGGTCATGTTTTTCACAGAATCAGCTTTGGGAAGAGTTCTTATGCTTCATGTATGACAATATTTGCTCACTCTGTGGGATCTCAGAGCCTTTCACCTGTTTGAAAGCTCTGTGCAAACCCACATCAGTGAGCCTGCAGAAAGATCTTTCCAGGGGTTTCCAAACCTTTCCAGAGGTTTGCTGCTTGAACAGCATCTTTCTGGGCAGGCCACTTCTCCCTCCTGCCATCAGCTTGATCCTTTGCACTGTCTGAGGAGCTCAATTTTTCACATTTACTAACTCCAGGTGAATTGTGGACACTTAAGATGTATGCAAAGTTTTATTTATGATCCTCCTTTCCATTGTTTCTGTCATTCACATTGAAGCCACCTAAATGATGATTTTTCTGTAGTGCACACCTGAACACACTTCACAGAAGAATATTTTCTGATCCATCTCAATCTGAACTGTTCTGCTTTCACCTTGACAGACTCACAAGGGATCATTGAGGACGTTGTCTTACTGGGAGCCCCAGTGGAAGGAGAAGCCAAGCACTGGAAGGCTCTCACCAGAGTGGTGTCAGGCAGGATCATAAATGGCTTCTGCAGGTCAGTGTGTGTGCTCAGTGCCCAGCCCAGTAAGCCTGGAAATGGTTTGGGGTATTTATTCCTTTCAAGCACTTTGTAAGTGCTGGTGAGCATTGATCCAGCAGTGCCAGAGCCTCGTTCCTCCAGGCCTCTCCTGTCAGAGTCCAGGGCATCCCTTTGGATGAGCTGGGACCCAGGAAGGGAGTTTGAACCCTGGACAGGGGGGTGTGGAGCTGGTCCAGGGGGGTTGGAGACCTTGGCACACAGCCCAGGAAGGCACCAGGTTTGATTTTAGTCCATGGGAGAGGCTTC
>JBBMKD010000070.1:1070876-1082820 GCA_037834095.1 Argya squamiceps
ACAAGGCCTTGGAGACTCTGCTTCTTTCTTGTGACACAGCTCAGGGCTTTTAGAGGGCCAAGGACTTTTAACAACCTCAATCTCGGGTGAGAAACCAAACCCGAGACTCTCCCTCAGATCCATCGGAAATGGCAGCTCCAGGAGGCACTTGGGGGCTGTTTGACTCAGCTCTGGGCTCTTTGTGCCACTGGAAGCCCATGTGGGTCCTGTTCATGGAGGGACAATGTTCTACCACTCACAGCCTGGAGCTGGGTGTTTGTGTGTGTAATCTGATATATCCTGAAACCCCTTTAAACCTCAGCTTTGTGTGAAGGACAATAAATACAGCAGTTAAGTTTGCTGACTTAAACAATGGGAATTGGAATCTATAAAAGCTTTAAGATGCAGTTCACTTGTGGCTGCTTATGGGGAAAAAGATGTGAAAATCACAATGGAAGGGAAGGAGCTCAAGCAAATGGAAGGGTTTTATATCTAGAGTGGGTTTCTGATCAGGATAGTCCAATGAACAAGATATTTAACTTGCAAAGGAAGAATAGCTGGAATAGCTGTAGCAAATTTAGTAAGGATGTGAAAGAATACAAAGATTGCCTTCAAAACAAATACCAGCCTTTAAAAACCACATTTTAAAACATCTTAGAAATAAAAGCAAACAACTGTTGTGCAGAGTTATGGGAGCTGCTGGGTGAGAAAAGGGAGGTTCAGAGGCCCAAAACAGCTGAACCAATCTCAGAAAAGCTATTAAGTATTCAAGTGACAGCTTCAAACCTAATGACTGTGTCCTGCAAGATAATTGTGGCAGGAACACTGCTTACCAGCACAATTAGATAAGGGGAAATTAAAACCAAGGACTGAAGCAGGGAAGACTAAGAGCATGGGGAAATAAATTGAGAAATAACCTGGCAAGAAAATTGGCAAAGAACCTGCAAGTCAAGGCAGTTTATAAAGCTGTGAGCCCTCGGGTCAAGGACAGGTGAAAATGCTGCTGGTGTTTTCCATGCACACATCCAGATGGATGTCTACACACACACAAGGCAGGTGGGGAAGTATTATGTGATTCTAGCAGAGTGTTTTAACTTAGAAAGAATAACTAAATAAATTGATTAAAAAGTATTCAAGGTTAAAACAACAAATTATCAACCCTATCTGTCAACTAGGCTGAAAATTGTTGCTTTTGTCCTCTTTGCATCCCAGGATTTTCAGGGATGCTGGATGTAAACACCACTTGCAGTGTTTCTTCCTGTCCCTCAAGGAAAAGCTGCCTCCCTGGGATTGCTCTGAGTTCCTCCAAGAAGCCATAAATGATAGAAATCATTGCATATAACTGAGTTTACCCTGAAAATATGGTTCCTCTCTGTGTTCTACAAAAAGAAATTTCACTGTAAAAAGCTCTGTGTATCCATTCCCTATAACACACACACACCAACAGAAGAACAGAAGAAAAGAAAAAATATCTTGTTATAGTTTCTAAGCCTGCCTGTGCTGTTGGAATAAAATACAGAATGTGTGTGTGTGTGTCTAGAAGGTTATTCTGGTAACATGAGGAGCAGCTAGAGGAGGGAATTGAGAGATTTGGGGAATTTCTGTGAGGATTGAGGTAGAGAGAAAGATTATATAAACATTTTGTGGTAAGGCATCACCTGACTCTGATTTCTCTGGTCCCTTGCTTACACAAAGAGTGGCCTCGTTCTGTCACTTCAGGAGTAACTCTATTTAGATCAGATGAATTACACTGAATAGAATCCCTGAGAGATCAGATTTGAGCCCAACTGTTGAGCTTCAGTCCTTGTTCTCCTTTGGCTTTGGAATATGAGGGGACAGGAAAGTGAGAGCCCTGTCAGCTGTTGGAGCTGTCCCCTCCCACTTAGCAGCAGGGTTGCAAATTCCCAGTGGGAAACCTCACCCAAACCTGTTGGACTGGCTCAGCTTCTGAAAGACCCCACACCTGAGCAGTGTGAAAGTGTTGTAAAGGTTTTGCAGGGCTCTGTGTAGAGTTACAACTCCTAGTGTGGATTATTTGGGAGTAGCCAGGAATGGGCACCTGTGCCAGGAGCATTTCACCTGCTGCCATCACAGAGCAAAAATCCACTCATGTCCCACTTAAATCTGCTCTGTAGAGTACAGTGGCATTTCAGTGCCCAGATTTTATGCTGTTGCTCAGCTCAGAAGAGTTTTGTATTTCCTTCTCTCCTCATGCCACAGTCTACCCTGAAACTGTCACAGTGACTTATGGTGCTGCTTTACAGTGGGAACAAACTCTTCCTAGTTTTGTCACTGAATCCATGTATTTCTACAGTACCCATAAATCAGGAGCACTCCCAGGAGCTTCACAGTCAATATTTATGTCATAATATCAGTGTTGTAGGTCTCATCACCTTTACAGCTTTATGGGCTGGAGAACCTGAAACAGATCAAATACGTCAATGTGCAGTCCCTAAACAAACACAGAAATAAACAGAAGGGTCAGGTTTTTTAACTCACTGTGGGTAAAGAGATGACAGCCATGGATCAGAATTCAGCTCAGACTTACACCCCTGTGTCTCAGGAACCTGCCCTGAATCCAGCAAGTGATTCCTCATCAGCATGTGATTGCTGCATCACACAAACCTGCAGCAGGTCTTGGTTCAGGCATCACTGTCCTTCCCAGCACTTGCACTCTTCTCATGGTCTGAGCAGTAACACATGGGAAGTGTTCCAGGTCAGGCTGGACAGGGCTTGGAGCAGCCTGGGATAGTGGAAGGTGTCCCTGCCCATGATAGGGAGTGGAACAGGATAAGCTTTAAGGTCTCTTCTGACCCCAACTGTTCTGGAATTCTTTGATTCCACATGGCGTTGGTTGGGCAACAGGATTTATTCCCACTCTTCTCTGCTCCCAGGGGGGACTGGCTGCTGAGCTTTGTGTACAGAACCTCCTCTGTCCAGCTCAACGTTGCAGGCCTCCAGCCAGTGGACCTGGATGACAGGAGGATGGTGAACATGGACCTTTCCTCTGTGGTAAGTTCCCATATTCTCCATTTTTCTCCATCATTCCTTGCCTGCAGCACTGTAACCCCACACTCACTGCACTGGGGAAGCTGGGGACTGAAGAGAGCCCATTGTCCCTCTTTCCTGTCTTTGAGACAACTCTTTTCCACACTTCCCTCAGTTCTGTTGGCCCAGCTAGTGCTCAACACTGAGCAAAACAATGAGAATCTCCCTCTCCTGTTGGATATGTCTGGGGTTTTTTGGTTCTGACACATCTCATAGTGGAGATAGAAAACACTATTACTCCTCAAGAAGTAATTACTCCTCAAGAAGTAATTACTCCTCAAGAAGTAATTACTCCTCAAGAAAATGCTACCACTCCTCTTGCTGTCACAGAATCATGGAATGGTTTGGGTTGGAAGGAGCCCAGTCCCTGTGAGTGTGGCTCCTGGGGAGCTGGGCTCAGCAGCTGGAAAACGTGGCTCTCCAACACGCGCCCGTGGCAGGTGCCACCCACTGTCTTATCTTGGTGGAGCCTTCCACACTGCTCAGGTTCAGCCAGGGCCTTGTACCTTGGTCCCCAGGGCTGCAGGAGGAGGAAATGGTTTGGAATTACAGAAGCTCTGTGATAGCAATGGTTGGTTTGCCAGGTGCTGCTGCCTTTTTGGAGTGTGTGTCTCCAGGAAACAGGGAGAGACTGGCTGGTAAACACTTTGCTTCCTCAAAGCTATCTGGTGTCATTAGTAATAGGGCACTGTTAGAACAGCTGGCAATATATCTAGCAATATTCAACTCAATTATCTTAAACTCATCACCACGTTGCTGTCTCTTCCACACAAGTGAGCACTTCCACAGAAAACTGTGCAGATCTTATCTTGTGTGTCCATATCCACAGAAACCTTGGACGTGCCATTGTGTTTTGTCCATATCTCAATGTTTTAATTTATTGTTTACTCTCTGCAAACTGGAAGATGCCCAACACAAAGCTCAGGATAATTCCATGGTGTTCCTGACATGGCTCTTCTGCCCACGTGTCCCCACAAGCTGGCAGGGAATGTCAGTGTTCCTCTGGAGCTAAAGGCACTTTGAAGAGCTTTTAGATTTTTTGGAGCACCAGCTTGCTGAGCCTATAAATACCCAACTGTTCTCAGTTCATTTCATTCATGAACACCGAGCTCTGCACAGCCCTTGGCAGCACAGGCAGGGCCTGGTGCTGAGCAGAGAGAACAGACACTTGGAGGAGCAAAACAGGGTCTTCCCAGGAGGAAGGAGTTTAGTGGAGGCTTTTAAACATGGGCCATGCATCTTTGCATCTCTTTGGGCTGTCAGCATTTCCACCCACTCCCACATCCATTTTCTCACCATTCCAGAGCTGCCAGTACTCATTTGCTCTCTGGCATCTGTTGCTGGCATGAAAATGGCCCGAGGTGCCAAGTGATGGCACTGGGGTGACGTTTCCTGTCAGTCAGTCCATGTCACCCCTCTGTTTCTGAGTTCTGTTCAGAGACCCTCCTTCTCATGACCCTCTGCTTCCTGAGGCATGAAACCCCCCAGAGCCCTGCACACTTCATCCTGCCTGGATCACAGCAGCTTCCCCACTCCCCTCAGAGGAGCAGGATTTACATTTCAGCGGAATGAATAACATTTGCAGAGCTGCTCTCTGCTCATCTCCCAGAGCTGTGTGTCTGCATCTGCCTGGTGCCAGCAGTCAGTCCCAGTGCTGCTCTCCTTCAGAAGGAATTGACACTTCCTTCATCTCACTGCAAAGCTTTGGGGAGGAAAAATGTATGTTAAGTAGGTGTCATTGCCTTGATCCATTTTCCAGACCACGGGAAGAAATACAGGGCATTCTGGTGAACATTTTAGAAATAAAAGGAGCAAGAATGGGGAAGGAAAATCCAGGGGCAATATTTTTTAAAGTTGCAAAAAAGCAGAGATGGATTTTGCTGCAAGTACAGTGAAGAAGCCGAACAGAAAAATACATAGTGATATTTAGAGATATATAGAGATACAGGCATTTTCTTTATGGAGACCAGCTCCATCCCTGCAGGTGCCCTTGTTGGAGGTCCCTGTGAGTGTCCTGCCAGGAGAAGGACAAGCTGTAACAGAAGAATAAAGTGTGGCTGATACAAAGGTGCTCAGCATGAAAATATAACAAAGGCACTGTCAATATTTTTGGCATCTCCTGGTCCATCCATAATGAAAACTGGTCTGGATCCAAACAGTTTGGTTCTCTTGGTTCTCTTTACTGTGGTAATACCAGAATCTTCAAATAAGTTGAGGATTAGGAGCCCTCAGTATAAACAGGAATTCACCTCCAAGGCCTCCAGCTCATGTCTCTCTTGATTAGGGTGTTTTTTATCTGCCTGTCAGTAAAAAAGCAGAGAGAAAAATGTCCTCCCACTCAGCAAATGCAGTCATAAAATCCTTCCTCATGGTTACAAAAGGGCTGATTTATTCTGTGGATTTATTTGACAGCACTTGTTAGAGACCAAGGAAGTCGTGGAGCTGCAGGGGATTATCCTGATTGCTGTTTGTTCTCAGGGGAGTTTGTTCAGTACAGTCTGAATTAGTATTTGAGGATTGCAGAACTGCTCAAGGAGCACCTTCAGGGAGGCCCAGGAGTCAGCAGCAAGTCAGGAATGGGCAGTTTCACAGCAGCAGAAGTCAGGGATGAACTTGCAGGTTTAGAGGCAGTGAGAATGTGTGGCTGGAAGTGCAGTGGAGAGCAGGGATGGATCTTAGAATTGTGGAATTGGTGAGGGGGAAAAAGCTCTCAAGAGACCATTGAGGCCAGTCATTCCCCCAGCACTGCCAAGGCCACCACTAACCCATGTCCCCAAGTGCCACATCCACACAGCTTTTAAATCCCCACAAGGAAGGGAATTCTACTGTTGCCCTGTGCCAGGGCTGAGCAGCCCTTTCCATGGAGAAATTTTCCCTAATATCCAACCTAAATATCCTCTGGCACAGACTGAGGCTGTTTCCTCTTGTCCTCTCACCTGGAAGAACAGACCAGCTCCCTGCCTGGATCCACCCTCCTGTCAGCTCTCAGAAAAGGGACCAAAATCCCCATTTTATGAGGGAAGACAGCTTCAAGGCAGCCAGGTACATCAATGCCATAAGCAGATGGAAAATCTGAATTTTGTGGCATCCAATTGATTTGGCACTTCTGTCAGTCAGGCTTTTTTTTTCCTCCAAACACATTAAATTGTGGGTTTTTCCACTGTATTCCCAAGACTTGCAGCAAAGAATTAATTGTGGTTACAAAATGGGGATTAGCTAAGAACCCTGGGGAGTTGGAAAGGCACAAAAAGGTTGCCAGTATGTCACTGCTCCTTTGTTTCTCTTGTTCCCAGTGAGCAGTGCCACCTCCCCAAGGGCAGGATCAGAGGAACAAGAGCTTAGAGCAGAACTCCAAGGCAGCTGCCTGGAGGAGCTGGGAGAGCCCCTCTCCCCTCAGGGGAACACCCAAGGCTTTGTGGAAACAATTCCACCTCTCTGTTAGGCTGTGAGGTCACAGATATTGCTTCCACACCTCTGGAATCATCAGTGGCTTCATCTTCTGTGCTCCTTGTTCATTTGGGAGCTCCAAGAATCCCACATTAAATACATATTCAAAATGTTTTTCCCTTTGGGACACAAGCAGAGGGTGCTGGCAGTGTCACTGTGTTAGAACAGAGGAAGAAACTGAAAAAGGTTTCCCAGAAACAAGTGCCAACAAGGCCATGAATAACTCACAGTTTGTTTTTTTGTGGCTGACAAACCTCCAAGGCTGATGTCTCTCCTCACTCCAGCACACACAGACTGCTCGAGCTGGATGTGCTTTGTGGGAGCTCAGTTGCTTCTACAGGCAGAGAGAACCATTTCACAGGACTCATATTTCATCAGGCTGGTGCCCAAATTCCCAAATTCCCACCACTGGGAACCAGCAGAGTTGCCACAATTTCCTGCAGATCTACAGGAGGGGTTTTCCCATTCCCCCATGGTGCCTGGAACACCTTTGGATCCTTCCACAGGGGATTCCCACATTGTCTGGGGGGTGTGCAGAGTGTTCACAGCCCCCAGACACCCTGGGCAGGGCTGAATTCCTGGGCCTGCAGAGCTCAGGGGACCAATGCCACGTTTGGGTGACTCATGGGTGGTCCATATTTCCATCAAACACAGCCCAAGCAGAGGAAATTCACTGTTCCTTTGCAGAGGCAGCAAAGCTGTGATGCCAGCATATCTTTCTCCTGTGGAACATGACAACTGGCATCACAAATCACCTTTGACAGATTTTCTATTCCCATTTGGAGCACTCTGCATGTGGAAATGGGACAGTTCC
This sequence comes from Argya squamiceps, assembly GCA_037834095.1. Lineage (NCBI taxonomy): Eukaryota > Metazoa > Chordata > Aves > Passeriformes > Leiothrichidae > Argya > Argya squamiceps. The sequence continues at coordinate 1,078,165 of JBBMKD010000070.1, forward strand.
TGCAGGCATCCCCTGTTCTTTCCTGGTTTGCAGTGGGCAGGTCTGTAGCTGTTGGCTTTGCAGGCAGCTTTCCCCATCCCAGCCCTTCCTGGGGCAAAGCAGTGGGAGTCTTCCCAAAGTACTGTTCAGCTGGATTCTGCAGGATTGGCCACACAGAGCCCAGGCAGATGAATTAAGAATAGAAAATTCAGCTTTTCATTTCCTGACTTCTGCTGGAACATGAACACTGATTCTGTATTATTTTTCTGCTCCATTTGAGCTCCCACTCTGACCCCCTCAGCTAACATGGAAACAAAATCCCAGCACAACAGCCAATTAAAAGTGTTAATTCAAGGGGAAGGCTGACTTTGCTGACACCTTGTGCACATCATGTGTTTGAGATGCTGCAATTAGAGCAGCTGAATTATTGATAGGAGCTGAATGTCACTGAAATACCACAGAGGTATCACTGCCCTGGTGACACTGGGGAAGGGGAGGGCTTAAACCTACTGCAAATCCCCATGAGGTGGATTTATAGATACCACATTGCTGAGGAGAGACATGGCACTGCTCCACAGCTCCTGGAATTTCCCAAATGCCCAAGACTTCTTGCCCAGACACATTAGTGCCATCAGCTCATGAGGGACGAGCCAGAACAGGTTGTTGTCCCCAAAACCAGCAGAAATTCCTTGTGTTAATCTCAGGTGACCCTGTTTTGTGGGTTGGGCAGAGAACCTGGTTTGAAAACAGCAGAGATGGTAATGTTTGAGCTGCCAAACCTTGTGTATTCCTGGGGAGAGGAAGGGTGACAATCCCTTTGGGTGTCACAGGAGTCACCATCTGCTCAGGCTGGTCCTGATGCATCCCTCTGGTTATGGACACCAAACCTCATCTCATTCTTGTGTGGAATCCTGAAAACTTTTCCATAGTCCTGCTGTGATCAATATCTCCAGTATTTTGTGTCACCAGTGGCCTGCTGTGGTTTCTAGTGGCAGACACCTGGCTTCCCTAAACTCTTTCTACAATTCAGTGCATCAATCCAGTCTTTATTTTTCAGATCTCTTGTCCTCCATGGCCCAATGTTCAAATTATTCCCCAGTGATAATTATATGCACAGTTTATGCTGGATCTTTTAAAACACTCTTTAAACCATCAAATTTAAATAATTCCCACTTGGATTAGCACTGAAAAATGAGTATTTATTTATAGCTACCTTGTAAACTAGTGGTGGTCGTTGGGGAGAGCACCAACAAAAAATAGCCACCAGCAGCTCCACAAACAGTTGGAAAATCAATGGAGGAGCTGTTTCCTTCAGTGGGATGGCTTGGAGTGCATTGCTGGCAACAGAGGGACATTTGGGAAGCCACATTTCCCTTGAAACTCTTTCAAGGACTAATTCAGAATATTAATTCCCAGTTTTGTGCTGCCTGTTGTCACTACAGCTGCTCTCCATTTGTCCCTTAGACCTCCAGGACTTGATTCCTCCATTTGCTTCCTGGGTTTTCTTGTTATATTCTGTATTTTTCTCCTCTCCATCTTCCTCTTGGAATTGCTGAAGGTAAATTGAGAGTAAAGCTGGCAGAGATTTTCAGCAGTGGAGGAATCCAGCAAAAGCCAGTGGTTATTCAGAATTTTTAACATTGATCACAAAACATATCAAAGTTTGATGGAAAAAAAACTCTTGGAAAAAGCTCTTGCCTTGGTGTGGAATTGCCTGAGGGTGTCTGAGGGGAACATCCCTCAATTACCACCCCAGAGGTGACAATGACTGGATCAATCTGTTGTGGCTGAAAGATGATTGCAGGAAAAAATTACAGTCTGGCTCAAAAAAATCTCACTGCAATGAAAGGAGAACTTTTACCAGTCAAGTGAGTTTTGAAATGAGAAGAAAAATAAGAATTGAGTGCCTTTTTCTGTCCACAAGGAGTGTGATTGTGCAAAGGGATGATGTGAAAGCAAAGCCTCTGAGCCTCAGCAGTATAAATCTTTATTCTCTCAATTTGTCAGAGCAGAAAGAGAAACAAAGAGGAATAATAATGCAAATGGCATTGTCAGGATTGCCAAAACAAATTCAGCTCTATCACTTTTTCTCAAATATTTTTTTATTGGTTTCTCAAGGACTGCTGGCGCCCAGGATGCACCATTGCTGCAGGTGCCAAATTCAATTGGTGAATTGAATCAATTTTTTAATAAATCCATGTAAGTTGAGCTTCTGTATTAGTGGATGTATTCACTGTCCTCACTTTGAGAAAACATTGTTTCCTGAGAATCCAAACAGAAGAGTTTTATTCCCATTCTAACTTCATTCAGCACAGCCTGTGTCAAGGTATGCTGAATGTTTTCTGTTTCCTGCTGTGCAGTCTGCTCTGTCTCTGGATTTTTCCAGCTCCTCTGCCCAGGCAGCATCAGGGCTTTGCCATGAGCTGTCAGAAAACTGGGAGAAAACCCAGGACATTTTCTGCCAGGCTGAGAGTTAGGACTATTAATCTTGGAGAAGAGAAAGCTCCAGGGAGATCTCAGAGCCCTTTCCAGTGCCTGAAAGGGCTCCAGGAAAGCTGGAGAGGCACTGGGACAAGGGATGGAGGGACAGGACACAGGGAATGGCTTCCACTGCCAGAGGGCAGGGCTGGATGGGAGACTGGGCAGGAATTGTTCCCTGGGAGGGTGGGAGGCCCTGGCACAGGGTGCCCAGAGAAGCTGTGGCTGCCCCTGGATCCCTGGAAGTGTCCCAGGCCAGGCTGGATGGGATTTGGAGCACCCTGGGACAGTGGAAGGTGTCCCTGCCCATGGCAGGGGTGGAATTGGAGGATTTTCAAGGTCCCTTCCAGCCCAAACCATTCTGGGATTCTGTGGATGCCCTCAGCCATGCAGGATGTAGCCAGACTCAGAATGAAGGCTTTCACTGACACGTGGGAATATCTGTGACCAGAGCAGCCTGCCAGCTTGGCACAGCTGACTGGATTTTGAGGGATAGCCTGGCAGAGCTCAGGAGCCCTGCAATCCATCAGCCTGTGCCACCATTTGGGCTGTGTGGGTTCTGAGGCAGCATCCAGAATGAAATGAGGAGAACGAGGAGTTTTTGGAAAGCAACAGGGACATTTGAGCTTCTTCCCTTCAGCTTCCCTTCAGCTCCCAGACCTGGCAGCTGAGTTCAGAGCAGGGTTGGACTCCAATGCTTCTCCTGGACAACACATTCACTGTAGTTTTGGAAAAGGGAGAACAAAAAATAACCAATACCCAGAGGGGCTGAGCTGTCTCTGCTGTTTGGTTTCACCCTGTGTGTGACACTGGGGCAGCTGAGGGCTCCAGGGAGGAGAGCTGGGGTTGTCCACTGAGCTCCAGGGAGAAGAGTTTGAATTATCCACTGAGCTCCAGGGAGGAGAGCTGGAATTATCCACTGAGCTCCAGGGAGGAGAGCTGGGGTTATCCCTGAGCTCCAGGGAGGAGAGTTTGGATTATCCACTGAGCTCCAGGGAGGAGAGCTGGGATTATCCCTGAGCTCCAGGGAGGAGAGCTGGGATTATCCACTGAGCTCCAGGGAGCAGAGTTTGGGATTATCCACTGAGCTCCAGGGAGGAGAGATGGGGTTATCCACTGAGCTCCAGGGAGGAGAGCTGGGATTATCCACTGAGCTCCAGGGAGGAGAGTTTGGATTATCCACTGAGCTCCAGGGAGGAGAGTTTGGATTATCCACTGAGCTCCAGGGAGGAGAGCTGGGGTTATCTACTGAGCTCCAGGGAGGAGAGCTGGGATTATCCACTGAGCTCCAGAACCTGCAGCTCACTCCAGGAATTCCTTCCCCCCCCATAAAATACCATTTGCTATGAAAACAGACAGCATTAGCCAAAAGGGAATCCTGAAGGATCCCCTCTCAGGTTGTTGCTGCTCCTGCTGAAATAACCAAACTCTGCAGAGATGTTTGAACTTGAGGGGCTCTTTTGCTGCAGAATAAAGTTGCTCTTTGGACTTGACGGGCTTAAAACGCATCAAAGCAGTGAAATTCTCAGGTGTATGAGTGACCTGTGCATTCCCCACCACACTGCTTGCCTCCACAGTGATTCTCTGTGAATCCATTGGGGGTTTGGTGTGGGAGGGCACAGCTGAGCTGCCCTGTCCTTCCCCAGGGAGCAGAGGGACACTCAGCTGAGCTCTGGCACCTCCATAGCCCTGCAGAGCTTTTGGAGCCATGTGCACTCCTGTGTTGGCAGTGTGGGATGGGTGGAGGAGCTTTTATTGGAGGACACCTGGAGTGAGCAATGAGGTGTTATCTGGCTGTGTCGAGCTTGGCCCTGTGATGTCACTGCTGTGACATCAGTGTTGTGACTGAGCCATCCCTGTGCACGTGTCTGTGGCAGAGCCAGGATTGTGGGGAATGTCTCTCCTTTCTCCCAGCCCTTCCCCTGCCCTTCCCTTGGCAGCACCTGCTCTGGGACACGCTGTGTTCCTGGGAAGCCAGGATTCTTCATCCTCTCTATCCAACAGAAACACTGCCCTGGCAGTGTAATTGTCACAACTTGTCAGAGTCCAGGGCATTCCTTTGGCTGCCCTGGATGGTCACAGACCTCGGCAGAGAGGCTGGGACCTGAGAAAGAGGGTTTGGATCCTGGACAGGGGGGTCTGTCCAGGGGGGCTGCCTGGCACAGAGCCCAGGAAGACACAGGCTTTGATTTCAGTCCA
>JBBMKD010000070.1:1082920-1110477 GCA_037834095.1 Argya squamiceps
TTTCAGTCCATGGAAAAAGCTTCCAACATTGAGAGAAGAATTACAAGTCACAAAAGTGTGAAAACAGTAGTTTAGCACAGCACAGGGTGGAAAATTTAGTAGTTTTAAGATTCTTAGAGTGGAGCTGACTTGGGGACAAGATGGAGATTTTGGGGCAGTGCCCTGGGTTCTTCTTGTTCTCCCTTGGTCTCCGTTTTCTGCAGTGACAGTGGCACAAAGTAGTGTAAGGAGATTGGATCAGAGTAGAAATGACCCCTTTAGTATAGATAATAGGCACTGGCACAGAATTGTAAATAACAGACACAAATTATCTGTATAAGAGGCAGTGACCTCCCACCACGGGGGGAGTCACCTGTGCCCGAGCTGCTGTGAACACCTTGGCCAGGCATAGAGAGAAATGTAAGATAAGAAATAATAAACACGTGAGAAACCTTGAACAACAAAATCTTGAGACTCTTCTTCATTCTCACACCAACTCAAAGCCTCCAGAGGGCAAAAAAGACTCACTCGAGCCCCCCCATCCCAAACCACCACCTGAATCTCGGGTCAGAAAGAAAACCCAAAACCAGGAGAACAACTGATTGTGCTCAGTGACATTTTTGATAATTTTGGGTGGATTTGGACTTGAAAACCATTCCAAATGTGCTGAGCTGACTGGCTGATGGGTCCCCCTGGGCAAAGCCATCAGCTTTGTCCTCTGGAGATCCCCCCTGACGTGGCACTGCAGTCAGTGAATGAGGCAACTGGCTCACGGGTCCCAGTGAGTCAACGCAACCATAAAGTCAAATATGGCTGGGACAAATCACCTAAACAATCCCAATAAACCCACCCCCCTGCTTTCCTTACCACAAGCAGAAATGTATTTGCTCCAGTGCTGAGCACGCTCCTCCTTTTGTCCTAAATTCCCCCTGCACTTTGTTCTGACAAATATTAAAGTATCTCTTTATTTCCCTTTAAAGTTTTTATTGACAATGTTGTAGATCTTCCCCTCCCGTCTCCAGCACCATCTTCCCAGCAGAGGAATTCAGGCTTTCAGACTGAAGATGAAAACAGGTTTTAGAGAGCTGGAATTGCTGGGTTTTCCCGACAGGATGGCTTTAAAGTGGCCTGGCAGTTTGTTTGCTGTTCTTTTGCTGGTGCCTCAGTGCAGCAAAGAGTCCTCCCTCCTCTTACACTTCTCAGGGGTTGCTCTGGTCCAGCTCTGTGGAATCCTCTGTGCTGTCCTAGAGACAGGTGTGAGTTTCTTTGGAAGAGGTTGAGCAGAGCTGCAGGAGGGACAGACTCTCACGAGGTCTCAACTTCTCTTTCAGCTGCATGAGCTCCTCAGAATGGCTCAGACCCAGCATCTCTCAGGGATTGTGGTGCTCAGGGGAGAGGAATTCCCTGTCGTTTTACTGGAAGCTGCTGGATACTGAGGAGTAATGAAAATCAGTCCTTAGGGTGGCAAAGGAAATTTGCTCTCTCTGCCTAATGACTCAGTAACAAGAGGCTGAGAATTGCCAAGGCAGGGCAGGCAGATGGTGTGACTGAAAGGTTCTGAAGGCAGCAAACCCAGAGCCTTCAGCCCCTGCTCCCAGTAACTCCAGTTCCTTCCTGTCTCTGCCCACCTTGGCCAAGGCCGTGCCCATTCCTTCCTCCAGCCCCCCTGAACAATAAAAGGGTTGTTGTTCTTTTCCAGAGGACAATGTCCACAGCTCCCAGTCCTTCCATGGTTACTTTCATTAACTAATCTGTTCAAAACACCCAGAGCCCACTGAGCCATCTGGATGGATCCAAGTCACATATTTGTATTCCTGACGGGCTGATAAAATCCTTCTGTTTGCTCCAAGCCCTCAGGGCAGCCAAATGTGCCCCTCCAAAGCTGCTCCACACAAACAGCTCAGGGGGTTGGATTTGTGGAGAAAAGGTTGTCTTTAGCTTTGGGAGAAGAGTGCTGGGAGCCCTGGTGCTGACACAGCCATGAATCCCACAGTGGTTTGGGTTAGGATGGACCTTAAAGCCCATCCAGTGCCACCCCCTGCCATGGACAGGGACACTTTCCACTCTCCCAGTTTGCTCCAAACCCAATCCAGCCTGGCCTTGGATCCACTTCCAGGGATGGGCCAGCTGAAGGATTGCTCTGGCACCAGGCAGCAACAAGCAGGAGATGAGCAGAGGGTCCAGGGCTGGGGTCTTTACAGAGCTCTGTGAAGAGCTCTTCCCACCACCATCCCTTCCAGGGGGAGTCATCCCTGTGTCTGAGAAGCAGGAATCCTGGGACTGAGGTTATGGGTATTCCCTGCCACAGGAATTCCCTAATTACTAGCAAGGTTTGGGAAAATAAAAGGCCAAGACAGCTCTCTGGTTGGGTGAGGAAGATTTAAACTGCTAAAAATTCGATTTACTAGAGATGCTGAAGTATCTGGGGATGCTGTTGGTACATCAAGTGCTGGGGACACCTGGAATGGGGAATGAATTTCAGCCTTTCCAGCCGTGTGGCCTTTAGCATCAAGAACCATCACCTGCAGAGATTTCCCTTTCTCCTGTGCCCTGATTGGCAGGGATTTTTACAACATCCATCTCAGCAGGGGTTATCTTGTCGTGGAATTAATCTTACAATAAAACTGTCTGGGTTTTTACACGTACTGATGACCTTTATTTGCTTTATGAACCCATAACTCCTGGGCTCCTGCTTTTATACAGGGCGGGATGGACCAGGGCAGCTTCCAGCTGAGAATCTCAGCTTGGGAGCTCTGTGAGCTTTAATGACTCTGTCCTAATTTAAATAAGAGAGTCTTGGCTTTTCTAAGGGAGCTGAGGCACCTGGAGGACACCTTTAGCAAGAGCAGGCAACTGAACTAAGAGAACTCTCCTGCCTGGGTGTCTCTCCCCACGGCTGAGCTCCTCCTTTACCCTCCTGGCCCCCAGGATTTGAGGGGTGAACTCAGCCAGGCCCAGGCTTTTAAACACCTCAGAGGAAAAGTCATCCAGCACCAGAGTGTGCCCCAAATGCTGCAGCCACTGCTCAATGGACACCTGCTCTTACCCAGTGTGGAATCACCACTCCTGGAAGTGTTCAAAAAACATGTGAATGTGGCACTTGGGGACATGGGTTAGTGATGGCCTTGTCGTGATGGACTTGATGATAATAAATATCTTTTCCAGCCTTAACAACTCCATGATTCTTTCTAACCTCATTCTTTCCATCTGTCAGGGCCAAACCCAAGGCAGTGGTGGCTGTTGGGATGAAGGATTTGGCTGAGCTGGATCCCTGTGGGTTCCTCACTCACAGGACTCTTGTTCCCTGCAGGTAAAAGGTCACCTGGATTACATGAAGCAGATGGACACCATCCTAAAAGCTGTGGGCATTAAAACCAAGGAATGCCAGCCTGAAGAGAAGGCCAGTGGCAGTCTTTTTTCCCTTCAAGCCAACAAATCCCAGCGGGCAGCTGGCAGCAAGGCTCAGGGAGAGGAAAATCCCAGGAAAGAGGAGGATGAGGCTGGGGGTGAGGCTCTCCCAGCCAGCTGCTCTCACCGACAGAATTCCTCCAGCTCTGCCCTGGGAGAACCCTCCCGTCCCTGCCCAGACTGCTCAAACAGCACGGACAGCAAGGAGCAGGCAGTGGGGAAAGGAGCAGAGTAGGGCAGAGCTGCACAAAAGCCGCTGGCAGCACATCCGTGGCGCTGAGATTCCCAGAGGACGGAGCTGGCGGAGCTGCAGCTGCAGTTTTCCAGCCCCTCCGGAGGAAAGTGTGGCACTGGCGTGGCGCTGGATCAAAGCACTTGGATGGAGCAGCCGCTCACGGCACCTCCCCGAGGCGAGAGAGGGCTGATTCCTGCACTGCTCCGCAGGAATCCGGGACAGATCCCACCCAAATCCTCGCGGGAAGCAGCTGCACCGTGTCCCTGCTGTGACTGGGGGAAGCAGGTGGCTCTGACGGGATTTAAAGCATTTCACAGAGAGGAGTTCATTCCTAGGAAATTAAAAACGTTTTTCCACTGGAGATGAGTTCGGTTTGAGGATCTCAGGTGTGTTCCAGGCTCTGCCTGCCCCTCTCCAGACGGATCCACATCCAATCTCTGGTTCTGCTGGCCAGGAGGGGAAAGGGTCAGGCTGCCAGGCTTCCTTCCCCCACCTGCTGCAGGTTTGCTGCCAGGGCTTGGGCACTTCCCATCTCCAAGACTGTTTCCCTGTCTCCAGGATGGGGTTGGTGGGTGTTGGGGGCCCTATTCCTGTTAGAAATGTTTGGGACCCTGGGTGAAAGCAGCAGGAAAACCGAGGGGGTTTTGGGTGGTTTATGAAAATTCCTCCCAGGGTCTCCAAGCCACAACCCACTGAGACTTTCCTGTTGTGTCCCACAGACATCTCCAGCCTTAAAAGCCCCATCCAGACACATTTTTAATTGGTTTAGAAAAAAACAATACTTGGCACAGAATAAACATGGATCTGTTTGATTTCTACCTCCTTCCATAGAATTGGCTCCACTCTCTTCATGCCCAGTCTCAGAGCAGAGGGAAGGACCCAGCTCTGCATCCCCTGCCAGCACAGCTCCAGAACCTTGTGGGAATGATCCACATCTTCCACAAAAGCCCCTTTTCTGGCCTGTTTTGCTGCTGAGCCCAGACAAGTGCATCTGGCAAGAGTGTGCCAGGCAGATAACCCCCCTCTGGGCTTTTATGCTTTGCCACAAGGGAGGGTTCAAACTCTCTCCCCCCCTCTGGGGTGTTCTGTTGACTCATGAGAGGGGAAACATTGGGATTGCACCTTCCAATTTTTGGTTCACACAGGGTTCTCCTCCTCCTCCCCACTCCCTCCTAACAGGTTAATTCCCCCTCTCCTTCCATTCCCACTTCCTGCAAACCTCACCTGCAGATCATTCCTCACAGAGTCAGACACGGCTGGCTTTGGGGGTGATGCTGGGACCCAGCAAAGCACCATGGTTGGGATACAGTGCCTGGCAATTCCTCTCCCTAAATCCAGCATCCCGGGGGGCTCAGACCTGCCCAGCTCTGACCTCCTCACTGCAGAGACAGGAGGGACTGGCTGTGGGATGCCACAGGGATGGGGCTATTTTCCCAGCTGGTGTTGGTGTTGTTGGCTGCAGGGGTGGGATGGGATTTCTCTGCTCATCTGAGGGTTTGTCCACAAGCCAACACCTAATTACACAGAACTGCCTGCATGAGACAGTAAGGAATTGAAGCTTTTGAACATTTGTCTTGAAGAGGTGACTCTTCCTCTCTCTCTGTCCATCTCCTGAGGCTGATTTGGTACCTAACAAACTTCCAGACTTCACAGTGCCTTTTTCTGCTCCTTTTCAACTCAGGTTGTAGTCCAAGCTTGTATTTATATAAAGCCATTGTGGGATGATGCACATCTTGATCTGGGTGCTCAACACCAGCCCCAGGCTCCATCTGTGGCAAAATGCATTGAACAGTTTGAGATCTGAGCCTGTGCTCAGCCCTCAGCATGTCCCAGTCACTCATCCCTGGCTCCCAAGGGATTTGTGGCAAAGAAATGCTGGGTTGGTCATACAAATTCCTGTTCAGTTCTGGAACATCCTTGGGCAGTGTAGAAAGAAAACTGAAAGTGTCCTGGCATGTGGCTGCTTCTTCCTGTATCCAGGGGATGCTCTGTGTCTGTTTGGATACAAGGGAGTTCCAGGAGAACAGTCTTGGAATTAGGCAGAAGGCTTGGAGTGAAGGGTCCAGGGAGGGCACAGCAGCCAACTGCCAAAGGCACTTGAGGAAGACTTTACTAAAATAATTTGTTTTACTGATTTTTTTGAAGTGCCCACTTGTCACATTTACTCAGTCCCATTTACTCTGCTTATGGCTCTGGGAAGAGGGCTGGCATTGTCATTTAAAATACAACATTCCTTCAGATTCTTATTTGAAGGGGGGGAAAAGTGTAATTTCTAATTGCATCATCGAGGAGGTGATGGATTGTCTGAGGGAAGTGAGATGGTCCTGTGCCAGGAGTGGGAAGCTGAGGGATGGAGCCTGTGGGAGGAGCTGATCCTGAGACACCCACGGAGCCACCTTGAGTCACACCCCCACTGAACACCCAAAAATCAGTGTTGGACATTCTGCACCAAACTCAGCCCCTCAGTGTAGCTCTGTGTGACAAGTCGTGGTGGTGTCACTGAGCTGGAGCTCGCTGTGTGACAGGAACCTGAGACAGACACGGCTCCAGTGAGGAGATCCAGCTCCAGCTCCAGGAAGATGTGATGTTCCATGGGCTGAAGCAGCCTCAAACCTCTTGTCCATGAGCCACAGGATGTTTTTCCACCACTCCCCTTGGTGCATTTGGAGGAGATCTGCTGAGCTCTGTCTGTGTGTCCAAAATCAAGCCTTGGTTTGATGTTAGGGAGGCAGAGAGTCTGGAATCTGAGGTTCAGACTCACCAGAGATGGAAAGGCCATGGGAAGGGTTAGGGGATTGTCGCCCTGATTTTTCAGCCTTCTGATTGTTTTCATTCTTGGACTGGAGAGTTCTCACACATTGTAACAAAAACAAAGACTGATGTTTGGTAAACACATTCCTTTCCAGGAAGAAGGACAAATTGATGACTTCTGAGTTGACCACTGGGGTCAGAGGGGTGTTCCTCTCATCTCCCAATCCTTGACCAAATCCCAAAAACTATATAAACTGAGATTCCCAAAATAAAGTCCCTTTTCCTTTGCATCTCACATCCTGACGGGTGAGTGTGGTTCTTTTCGTGTCCTCTTGCGACATTGAGCACAGGAGGGATGAAAGAAGAGAGACAGGGCAGGTTAATTCAGCAGCAGCACCTGGCTTTGCATGGTTTGATCTCCCTGATAGTGCCTGGGGCCACCATCTGCTGCACTGCGTGCTGGAACAGGGAATTTGGGAGATGGCTTGTGGCAAATCAACTCCCAGAGGTTTGTGTTGGGCTCCTGGGGGATCCATCCAGCACACAGAGCCGTGTGTGCCCCCCATGCCATGGGCTCCAGGGGGATCAATCCAGCCCACAGAGCTGTGTGTGCCCCTCAGGCCGTGGGATCCAGCCAGCACACTGAGCTGTGTATGCCCCTCAGGCCATGGGCTCCTGGGGGATCAATCCAGCTCACAGAGCTGTGTGTGCCCCTCAGGCCGTGGGCTCCTGGGGGATCCATCCAGCACACAGAGCTGTGTGTGCCTCTCAGGCCATGGGCTCCTGGGGGATCCTTCCAGAACCATGTATGCCCCTCAGGCCGTGGGCTCCTGAGGGATCCATCCAGCAGCACACAGAGCTGTGTGTGCCCCTCAGGCCGTGGGCTCCTGTGGGATCCATCCAGCAGCACACAGAGCTGTGTGTGCCCCTCAGGCCGTGGGCTCCTGGGGGATCAATCCAGCACACAGAGCCGTGTGTGCCCCTCAGGCCGTGGGCTCCTGGGGGATCCATCCAGCACACAGAGCCATGTGTGCCCCTCAGGCCGTGGGCATGCCCAGCTGCAGCGCCGTGCCCGCGGGCTCCGCATCCCACAGGCCGAAGGAGCGAACAGCGGGACCCGGCGGGGCTGGGAGCAGCCGGGGCTCACTCCCCGGTGCCCCGGAGTCCACAGAGTCAGTCTCAGCCTGCAGGGTGAGGACGTTCTTGAGGGACATGGGGGCTCGGGGCCCGCTGTGGGAATTCCTCATGGACAGGGAGATGGCGCTGGGCCGCGGCTCCGCGGGGCGCCGGCAGCAGGGCAGGAATTTGCCCATGGCTCTCTTGAAGTCCCTCATGAAGAGCGGGTAGATGATGGGGTTCATGGTGCTGTTGCAGTAGCCCAGCCAGGTGAGCACGTCGAAGAATCCGGCCGGGACACAGCCACAAACTGCCTGGGGGGGGACACAGCAGGGATCAGCAGCCTCCCACCTCAGCCCCAGCCCACGAGGGTCCCCCGGGTACACCAGCATTCCTTCCCCTGTCGCCCTGATTTTTCAGCCTTCTGATTGCTTCTCATTTTTACTGGAGTTTTCTCACACTTGTAACAAAAACAAAGACTGATGTTTGGTAAATAGTACATTCCTTTCCAGGGAGAACAACAAATTGATGAACTTCTGATTTGACCACTGGGGTCAGAGGGGTGTTCCTCTCATCCCCTAATCCTTGACCAAATCCCAAAAACTATATAAGTTGAGATCCCCAAATAAACTTCCCTTTTGCTTTTCATCTCACATCCTGACGGGTGAGTGTGGTCTTTTCATGTCCTCTTGCAACATTCCCCTTTCAAAGGAAACCTTCAAATCCCTTTTTTCCTTGCTGTTGCTCCCTGGGGAATTGCATCCTTGGTCCTGGAGGTAAAGCAAGACCTTCAGGTGCCTCCAATTGAACCCATCTAGATTCCAAAGGGAAATCTTCTGCAAACCCGACATAAAGCCCCCACAGGCTCTTACCTGTGCCACGTTGGTGACGAAGAAGGGCAGCCAGGCCACGAAGAACATGCCCAGGAGGATGCCTAGGGTCAGGCTGGCCTTCAGAGCCTTCTTGCTGTGCTTGTTGGTGAACCTCCTGCTCTCATTGCTGGCCAGGGGCTGGCTCGGGGTGTGTGGGACCTGCAGCCAGAGACAGAGAGTGGTAGGCAGCTTTCCCTGGCACCAGCATTGGCCTCTGCCCAAGGAAAGTGGCATTTGCTGCTCCAGATCCTGCAAAAACCCTGCCAAGTAATTCCCTTCTCTGAGAGGCAGGAGCTAGGCACACACTGCAAGCCTTGAAGCACAAATTAAGAAGGGGAAGCAATAGAAACCCTCAACACTGAAAGTATGATATTTACTGTAAAATAAGGTGTTTGTCATTAGGCTGCTCTTTAAAGAAAAATCCAGCTCAGTCCATGTGAGGATAAAGCCTGCCCTAAACAGGCAGCTCCAGATGCTGATTACAGCAGCAAACTAATTATGGTTTTAAAAGCAGGACATGAAACACTTCAGTCTCCAAACACCATAACCCAGTCCTCTATCCCCTCTTACAATCTAAAATTAAGTGATTATCTCAGCCCTCCCCTGTAATTAAATGATGCCCTGTTGCAACTCAGCTTCTGGCCCAAAAAGAGAACAAAAATCTCTAAAATGAGATGAAGATGAAAAAGGTTAAAAGATGAAATTTGAGGGTCCCCTGGCTTGTTCCTCAGCCAGTCTGGGGCTTCAAGGAACCTTTTGGTTCTCAGCTGAATGCCAGGGGGATGGATGCTGCTCTTCCATGGCACAGCAAAGCCCCTGAACATCCCCTGTCCAAAAAACCTGGCATACTGCAAGGAAATAAACCCTTTATGATGTTGTCTGTTTATTCTTTAATTCTCCTTTTCCTTTTGACCGTCTGGTGCAGCTTTATCACATGTGGGGGAGCTGGCCGCAGTCCTGGCTCTGCTCGTGGAGAGAACAAACCAAATCAAGGTATTTAAAGGCAATTAAGTTTGCCTTTTCCCTGTAGGATATGAGGTCAATAAAGCCTGTTACAGGGAATTAAAGCTGTTAGATTTAGTGGCAATTACCTTCTCCTGGAGAAATACAAACAAGTGCAGCCATGTTTTTGTTATAAAACCCACACACTCCGGTTCCACCGGCGAGCGCACGAGGAGGGCTTTGGCAGCTCCTGTTATAGAGCAGGTAACAAAAATAGAAGCTTCTGTTCAAAATAAGGTGCTCTTGGAAATGTGGCATTTGCTATTAGTTAAAATCCTTCTCCCCCGTATGTCTCACACCCACCATGGCCAGGATTTACGAGTGGAAAGTCAGATAAGATTGAACCCCTCGGGGATGACGCCAGCCAAGCGGGGGGCGAAACTGCGTTTATTTTGCACTGCTGAGCATTTTTTGCCTGAGTCTTATTTATTTCTCTGCTTCTGCTTACACTATTTCTGTGCTCATGAGCAGCTTCACAGCTCTCCATTGCTGGGCCAAGGCACGGGGCACCTCAGAGGATATCAGGGAGGCGGACGTTGCCCAAAATCTCCCTCCCTTTGGTTGGCTTTGACAAAGCTGGCTTTTCCCGAGGACCATCCAGGAGGCAGAAACAGCCCAGGCACCCAAATTGTGGGTCTGCTAGAACAACATCCCTGTGGGCACCTTACCTGTGGGGTGGGCTCGTCGGTGGTGGCCACGTTGGAGGCGAGGGAAGCCACCTGCACGGCCTGCCTGCGGGCCGCCAGCAGGATGCGGCAGTAGGTGAAGGAGATGGCGGCGGAGGGCAGGAAGAAGGTGAGGCAGGAGGCCACCAGGGCGTAGGGCAGGCTGACCAGCAGCCTGCACTGCTCCTCATCCCCCTGCCCAGTGACGTTCAGGGGCCCAACCTCCAGCTCCAGCTCGTGCCACCCCATCTTGATGGGCAGGAAGGAGGCCAGAGACGCCAAGGTCCAGGTGGCCAGGATGAGAGCCAGGGCCCTGCAGGACGTCATGCGCAGCTTGTAGCGCAGCGGGGACGTGATCAGCAGGTACCGGTCCAGGCTGATGAGGCAGAGGTTGAGGATGGAGGCGCTGCAGCACATGACATCAAAGGAGGCCCAGAGGGAGCACAAGTCCCCCCGCAGCACCCAGCGGCCGTAGAGCTGGTTGAGCATGGCCGGGGGCATCACCACCAGCCCCACCATCAGGTCCGACATGAACAGGGACACCAGGAAGTAGTTGGAGGTGTTGCGGAGAGAGCGCTGGCTGACGATGAGGAGGATGAGGAGGAAGTTGCCCGCCGTGGTCAGCAGGATGATGAAGCAGAGGAAGGCGGCCACCCAGCTGCTGCCCACGAGCAGGGAGTGCTCCCCCAGCACGCTGGCGTTGGGGGCCCCCAGGTCCCCCTCCATGAGGACCCAGGTGCAGGGCTGGCTCTGGGGCTGGGGACAGCGTGGCCTGTGCTACGTGATCATCGCCGGAACTGGGGAAGGAGGATCATCTCTCCGTGTCTGTCCTCCCTTCTCTTCTCCTCCTCCTCCTCCTCTCCCTCTGTTCCCCCACTCTCTCTCTTCACTGGCACTCAGGGCAGAGTGACATTCCCGGGAGCCGATCAGCAGGACCAAGGTTCCCTCCCCATTACTCACAGCAGCTCCTCGTGCCTGTAAATCCCCGAGCTCTGGGATATCCCTGGATGCTGCTTCTGGACGAGCTGGATGGCAGGGTTCTCAAGGTGCCAGGGGTGGCAGGATGCTCTGGGTACTCTGATGCTCTGGATGCACTGGACCAGGGAATAACACAACACCGACATGCTCTGGATGCTCTGCACTCAGGATACTCCAGATGCTGGCGAGGCTCTGCATCCCAGGATATTCCAGCTGCCAGGGCTGCTCTGTACCCAGGATACCCTGGACGCTGGGGATGCTCTGGACTCCAGGATGCTGCAGATGTTGGGGATGCTCCGGCCCCCCCGAGGCTCAGCTGTCGCCCCCCAGCTGAGCTGGGCTCCCTGCAGAGCTCTGTCCCCGGGGTCCCAGAACTCCTCCGTGCCCCGCGCTGCCGCAGCTGGAGCCGTCAGGAGCGGCAGAGCAGCCTCAGGCGAGGACCGGGGTGCTCCCAGCCAAGCCCGCCCGGGAGGAGGAAGATCCGGAGTGTGGAAGGGATCTCTGCCGCGGCAGAGGAGCGTCCAGCCCGCAGGGAGGTGTGAGAGTGGGTGTGTGCAGGTGCCAGCCCGACTTTCACCTGCGGCTGTGGATGCACACAAAGGATGCAGAAATGCCGATCGAGGAGGTGGGGCCGCGGGGGGGAGAGGAGGAGATGAAATGAAGCGCTAATGAAAACAGGGATCTGGGCTAAACTCCACAAAGTGGCAGCCTGAGAGTTCCCGTTTCTGCCTTAAAGAGACAGCCCCGTGCTCTGCCATCCCTGCCATCCCTGCCATTTGTGCCAGCGCTGGAGCCCTGGCTGGAGGCACCCGGCAGCTGGGCCAGCAGGTCAGTGGCCAAGCCTGGCCAGCAGCTCCGAGTTCCAGGCTCCATCCTCCACACTGGGCGATAAAAAGCAAAATTTTGCAAAGTCAAATAAAAAAAGAACAAACAGCTGCACACAACAGCCCTGAGGAAGCAGCCAGAGGACTCGTTGGCAGATATTGCAGCAGCCAGGAATGGAGGAGCAGAAGACAAGAGAGAGCCTGGCCCCTCTGTCCCTGGGTTATTTGGACTGGCCCCAGGGCAGCCCAGCTCCCTGCCTGAGGGGCAATCCTGGATGCACCCACAGCAACCTGCCCTTCAGCAAGTGGGAGGAACATGTGAGAGAAGCCAGCTCAGAAAACCCTCCTGACTCTGTGTTCTGCTAGGAATTCCACACTGCCACCTTCCCCAAACACCTCAGGGTGCTGGGCAGGGGCTGCTTGGGGATTTTTAATTACCCAAAGGTGGGCTTTTCCCAACAAATGGCTGTGATTTCTGTTGGGGGAGACCAGCACGGAGGGCAGTGCCTCCAGCACAGACCAGAGCTGAGGGTGTGCCCCTGGCAGCCACCCTGTGCTCCCAGGGCCAGGCACTGCCAGCTGCTGCCTGCTCCTCCCCAAGTGCCCACCAAAACTTTCCTTGGGAAGCCTCCCTGGGAAGCTGTGCTGCAGATGTGTGGGTGAGAGCCAGCTGTGCACACTGCCCACCCCGGGACAGAAATCAGCCTTTTCACCAAGTCCTGCTTTTCCAACCACCTTTCCAACAAATCTGTTGTGCTTTTCCCAGTGCCCAAATGGACATTCCAGGCCTGGAAACCATCTCTGAGCTGAAGGGGAGGTGGAAGGCAGGGACCAAACACACACAGTTATCCCCCCAGGATCTGCCACTGGGAAACAGCTGCTGCCACTTTGTGCCAGGACAGGCTCTGCCCTCCCTCTGCTTGCCCAGGATCCTCTCCTTGGCTGCTCCCAGCCAAACCTCCCCAGCCTCCTCAGTGTCACAGTGTGCTGGCAGCAGTCCCAGGGCAGTGCACGCACACACCAGGCTCTGACTGCAGCAGGAGGTTTCCTTGGAAAAGCCTTTACCCCAGGAAACCCTCACTTCCCCAGCCCATCTGTGCTGGGAGCTGAGAGAAACCCCACCCCGAGCCCACCCTGAGCAGCCTCCCCAGGCAGGATAAGTGAAGGCAGCAGCACAGATTTGTTCCAGCTGGATCCACAGTGAGGAAATGATGCCAGAGTGCAAAGCCAGCCTTCCTTCTCAGCCCTGCTGCATCCCAGCACTGAGGAACATCCCAGTTTGTCTCCAAAGCTTTTGCTTCTGAGGAGATTGGATCAGAATTGTGGAGTTGTGGAATGGTTTGTGTGTGGAGGGACCTTAAAGCTCATCCCATTCCCAACTCCTGCCATGGGCAGGGACACCTTCCACTACCCCAGGCTGCTCCAAGCCTCATCCAGCCTGGCCTTGGACACTTCCAGGGATCAGCCACAGCTTCTCTAGGCAGCCTCTTCCCAACATCCACAGCATTCTCCATGCATGAGAGGGTTTATACACTTGGTTTGGATGTGTTTGCTGGGCAAACAAATCTGAACTGATTGAAGCAAAATGTGGTTTTAAAAATCCAGCCTTAAAATGAAGACCAAATCCTACCACTGTCCCTGCAAAAGCTTGTCCCTGCTGGCAGCTGTCCTGGCCTGTCTGTGCAGTCTCCCTGCACTGCATTTCTGGCCACATCTGCAGGGATCATGGACTCCACCAGCTCTGCTCTCCAGTACCACGAGCAGGGAAAGCAAAACCAGGTTGTCAACAGCCACCCAAGTGTCAACATGGCAAAATAAAAAAAAATAAAAGAGTGAGACAGAGAGAGTCAAACTGGGAGCTGAGAGACTTTGATGAGGGAATCCAGGCAGTCCAGGGCTTAGCACAGTGAAGTCCAATAGTGCAATGCACTCTTGGGAGGTTCTTCCAGGCTTTAACTGGGATGGCTCCTTGGCTTTGAATTTGGGCAGAGCCTGGCTTAACTACCTCAATTTCTGGTTTCATCTGCACACAGCCCTCCACTGCCTGCCTCAGCTTGTGTGGATCAGAGGTGGAGACATCCTGCTCCAAACACCTCAAACTGCAGTTCCTGGAGTGTGCAGAAACAGCTAAATCCAGCCTGTTTCCACTGTATACCAGTAAAAGGGCCCCGTGATGGTGCTCAGTGACCACCACGGGTTTCTCCACCTTTTCCTGGCTCTCAGGTAAAGCTCTCCTCCTTGGGAAGGCACTTCACAGCCTAAAAACATGACACTAACAACACAGAGCACCTCTAGCCCTGCCAGGCCCTCCCTGTTCAGTCCATCCCCTCTGCTGTGGCAATTCCTGCCTTAATGCAAACTCTCTCCCACCTGCCCAAGCACAGACCTGCTCTCCCAACCTGTTCAGAGTGCCCAGAGCCTCAAGGAGGGGGGCAATGGGGACTGGCCACAATAAGGGGCAATGAGAGCTGATCTCAATAAGGGGGCAATGAGAGCTGGCCTCAAAGAGGGGGACAGTGAGAGCTGACCTCAATTAGGGGGCAATGAGAACTGACCTCAATAAAAGGGCAACGAGAGCTGGTCTCAATAAGGGGGCAATGAGAGCTGACCTCAATAAAAGGGCAATGAGAGCTGGTCTCAAGGAGGGGGGAATAAGAGCTGACCTCAATAAGGGGGCAGTGGGAGCTGTCTGCTGGCCCAGGAGCCCCTCCAGGAGCTGATGGACCTTCCCCAGGGTCAGGCTCAGACCAAGGAGCATCACTGATCATTCCTGAGGGCACATCCATGCTGCATCAATGGAAGCAGAGGTTTGCAGGGGCACTGCCCTGCCCAGGGAACACCTGATCCAAACACCCTCGGGAAGAGCCCGCTGATTCCAGCCAAGGTGCTCAGCCCCTTCTCCCCGCTGCAGGGATGTCCGGTCCTGTCCGAGTTCTCCTTCCAGAGCATTCCCGGGGGCCGTGAGCATCTGGAAGACGCCGGACCAAGACTGTCACCTAGTGGCAGCAGCGCCGGAGGAGGTGGCGTGATCCCGGCGATCCCACAGGAATCCCACACAAGTGGGACCCACCGCGCCCGGCCCCAGCTGCCGTGCAGGCTCTCCGTGCGGGCTCCCCGGGCCACATGCGGCCCATACGCTCTATGTGGGCTCTGTTTTCCTTCCAGCAGCTCTCTGTCCTCCTTCTCCCAGCTGGAATGCAGCAGAAAGCTGCGGGAAGCACGGGCTGTCCCCTGCCCTGGACCCTCCAGCACCGCTGCCTGTCCTGGCTGGTGTCCTGGTGTCAGCACTGCCAAAAACCAGACAGGCATCAGAGCACTGAGCAGTGGAAGTCAGAACTAATTTATTTAAGAAAAAAAAAAACCAAAAAAAACCAAAAACAAACCCAAAACTTGCCAAAAGGAGGGGGAGGCATCGATTACAAGCTCTGGAAGCTCTTGTCAGGACAACGCCAAGGAATCAGCTTTATACAACAGAGAGGGGCAACAGAGGCCGTGCCCACCTCCAGCCCTGCCCAAGCACTCCCTGCACAGGGACATTCCAGCCCTCAGCCCCCTTCTCCCTCCACCACCATCAAAGTGCAGCAGGGAGAGGGGGACCAGGGGTGGAACCTTCCAGACCCTCCCCCAGCTCTTGGCCTTCCCTTGCAGCCCCAAAACATGAAGCCCCAGCATTCATGATCTGTCCTCAGGGAACAACGTGGTGGCCCTGGGGACAGCAAGGTAAGGGTTGTCACCACCATGGTCCCCAGTCCCCTCACACACAGCCCCAGAGGCAAATCCTGGGGCAAAACCCTCCCCAAGAGCCACCTGGTACAAAGGGTTGGGGTTGGACTAAGATCCAGTGAGTGCCAGGAGCACATCCATGCTGAGCCCTGGTGGGCAGGCAGGGAGAGAGGAGGCAGAAGGGGAGCTGCTGATCCCACTACCCCAGGAGAGATGTGGATCCCTCATGGGACTTTGGAGAAGCTGCTTCCCTTCTTCCCCCACGCTGGCCATGAGGAAAACCCAGCAGGACTCAGAGGGCTCCCCCCAGGGCTGGGAGCCTGCAGAGAGCCCCGGGAGCCCAGCCCAGCCCCTGCCCTCAGCCAGAGCCCCTCGTGCCACTCCTCTCAATATATTATCATTATTATGTGCAAGTAGTTTTGCATCAGGAAAGGCTGAGCCCTGGTGTCTCAGCCTGCAGCTCCAGCCTCAGCCCTGCCTGCACCTCAGAACATCTGAGGGCAGTGAATGGACAGGAAAGACTCCAGCACCCCCCTCCCTCCCCAAAGCCCGGCCCCAGCCCTTGCACAGCCCTGCCAGGACAGTCTGGGTCACTCCTCAGCCTCCTCCTCGTGGTGGTGGTGGCTGGAGGCTGGTGGCTCCTCCAGCTCCTGCTGGTGGTGGGGGTAGTGGTGGGGCGCGGGCCCCTCGTGGGGCATGTTCTCCTCGGCGTTCAGGTACACGTTGAACAGGGCTCCCTCGTGGCTGGGCTCCTTGCCACAGGCCTGGCAGCTGCAGTGCAGGATCTTCTCCACCAGCTTGTCCACCCTGGGGATCTCCTCGTTGCCTGGGCAGTCCAGTGTCACCTGGGTGGTGGGACAAGGACACAGCACAGGGGTCAGTGCTCTCCTGGTGGGAGGTGTGACCTGCCCCACACCCTGCAGATTTGGGGTGGTTTAGGTCAGATGTGATGGGTTTTTATCCACAGAAACAAACCCCCCCATCAATCTGCAAGGTGGGAGTTCTCTGGGAATGTCTCGTTCCAGACACTCAGGGAAAATCATCAAGGCTGGAAGAGACCTTCAGGTTCATTGAGTCAAACCATCAACCCAGCACCACCATAGTGCCCTCTAAACCATGGAATCAAGATCGGAAAAAACCTGCAAAACACATCAAATCCAACCTATGACCCATCCCCACCTTGTCATCCAGCCCAGAGCACTGAGTGCCATGTCCAGCCTTTCCTTGGACACCTCCAAGGGACAGGGACTCCACCACCTCCTTGGGGAACTTTTTCCAAAGCCTGACCACCCTTTCAGCGAAATTCTTTTTTTTATATCTAATCTGAACCTCCCTTGGTGCAACTTGAGGCCATTTCCTCTCCTCCTTTCAGGTGAGACATGGCAGAAGAGACAGATCCCCACCTCCTCCCACCTCCTTCCAGCAGCAGCTCCAGCAGGACACAGCTCCAAGGCACTGCTGGCACTGGAATTTTAGTGTGACAGCAAAGGCCACCCACAAGAGGTTATGCCAAGCAGCCTGGGTAGTTTGGAGTAAACTCTTTCATCAAATGTGAGCTGAGGCAGAGAGCAGAGCAAATTCCCCAGGCTCTGGGCTTCTCCTGGACCCAGGTTTATGGCTCTGCCAGGATCAGAGGTGACACAGAACTGTGAGGGCTAAGGATGACTGGCTGTGGGAGGAACTTCTGGACATCAAACACAGCCAAATCTCCCAAGGGGGAGCAGGTGACAAAGGGAGCACTGGAGAGAGCAGGCATGTGGATAAGTACAGGGATAAATACTGCAGGGAATATCAAAGGATGTTTCTGCAAATAGAGGGATAACAGATCATTCACAGAGCTTCCAGCAGCTCCTTCCACTCAGGCATCTCAAGACATGGTACAGTCACCTGAGAGATGCCCTGGAAGGAAACTACGAGTGGGAAAAGCCCAGAGAAGGAGGAGGACTGACCCTGCAGTGGTGTCAGAGCAGAGCTGAGGCCCCGTGGAGCAGAGAGGGATACTCACGATTTCCCACATGGACTGGGCTGGCATGCAGGAGTCACAGTGCACCAGGGACTCTGTGGACTGGGGGAAGGTGTTGGGGACACTGTAGCTGAAACACTGTCCCAGACAGGCCCTGCAAAGACAGCAGGAGAGGTGAGGGCTTAGGGAGGTGCTGCTCTTCCCAGCAAAGGCAGAGATTTGACCTTCCCCTGAGACAGAGGCAGGACACTGTGCCTGGCTTCTTGTGCGAGCCACAGCCCCCAGAGCCCCTCCAGTGCCACCAGCTGCCCCCAGGCCTGGGCTGAGGGTAGATCTGTACCTGTTCTGGATGGATTTGGACTCGCAGCCGCTGTGCCCCACGATCTGGGTGATGTTCTTGGCCTCACACCAGGCACTCTTGTCCGGGAAGAGGGCGAGCTTGTTGATGGGTGGAGGAGCAGCCAGGAGCAGTGCTGGGAACAGGGCCCCCACCACGAACCATAACATCATGGCCAGCTCTGCCAAAATCCTACACCTGGACATGGAGAGCAAAGTGTTAGTAGCAAAGAAAACTGGCCAAGCAGCCCCTTTTTCCTGCCCTGTGGGAGTTCTTGGTTGCTACAAGCACAGGTCCATCCCCACATCCCCCCGCACAGCCCCTGCCGAGGCCAGGACAGCTCCCAGAGCACTGCCTGTGGAGTGGGATGTGCTCCTCTGCCTCTCTCCTCTTCCACACAAGCTCTGGGCCAGTCAGACACCTGTGTTACCTCTCCCAAGCTCCGTGCCTGGAACAACAGCAGGCTTTTCCTCATTTCCCACCCAAAGCTGGGCTGGGAGAAGTTTGCAAACCAAAAGCATCACCGCCACGAGGCTGGAGAAGTCCCACAGCACAGAAATGTTTTCATTTGAGGAAAGGAACAAGCTTTCCAATCCCTTTTCTCCCACCTGGAAAGCCAAAGCTGGCCTGGCTGCCAGCCTTGCCGGGGACCCCTCTCCTCCTGGGAGCGCGCAGCAGGTGTCGCTGCAAGGCAGCAGCACGCAGGGACACGTGGAAACCTCAGCCCAGAGGCTGCAAACCCGCAGGAAAGAACAATACAACGTTTATTTGTACAGAGCCACTCCAAGTCTGTGCAAAGGGTTATTCTGAGGACGGGAACTGGGGCTGCAGACAAGGGGAGAGGATGATATCACAAGGACAAACCTTGCTCGCAGAGGGGCTCAGCCTGGAGGACACTCCCCACCCTCAGAGAAATCCCCACGAGGTTTCCTTGCTCTGCTCTCCAGCCAAGGTGCCTGAGTTAACACTCCCAAGTCGCCGGGGGAAGGCAGATGGAAAAGCAGCACAGAAACAGGGAAATTTTTTCCTGTGTGGGGTTAGGATGCAGTCATGGTGAAAGGCATTTATACTTCCGAAAATATTTGTTAGAACCATGTTATTTGTTATTTCCTTCTATTTATTTAACCAGACAACAATCCACAGCCCACACTGGAAAGACTCCTGTTGATTCCCATGGCTCCTGGGCTCAGCCCTCTAACAATTGCTGGGAAGGAGTGGAAAAATGCCCTGTTTCCTCCAGAGTCCTCATCCACACCCCCTGGGCTGCAGGAAAGACCATCAGATTTATCTAAATCATTCAGATGCCCCCCTAAGCACTCAAGGATTTAAGGTCGATATGGGATTTTGCCCTGTTATCCCTCCACTGAGCTCAACCTCCTGGATCTGAATCAAGAGACAGATGAGAAAGATTCTTCCCTGTCTTCCATCCCATGGCACACAGAAAAGAGCATCCTCATTCACAGGATCTCTGGAGGAACCTTGGGGGGTGTCTGCTAAATCTCCTCATTTTCTGCTGATACAGAACCACAGTAATATAATGCAGCAACACCTGCAAAGCCCTGGCTTCATAATCCTCCCAGCACTTGTGGGATGTGAACCCCAAGGGTCCCTGGTGGGAATACCTGCACAAAGGAGACCTTGCAGGTGTTGGCTGCAGATTAGCAGAGAATTTTAACTCCTGAGCTTGCACTGCCACTAATGAGAGCTGTGGGGTTAAATACATCTGTCCTGAAGAGGACTCTTGTGCCTGAGGTTTATTTCCATTTCAGTGGGGGAATTCTGCAATTTCTGAAGGAAGAACATGGTTAAGTTGTACACACAGACTCACACACACTTGGTTTGCTTTCCAAAACAAGCATCACCATCATCATTCCTCAAATGCCAGCAGCTCTGTCCTGAGGAATCCTGCTCCCAAAGGCAAGTCCGAGATCAGAGCTGGGATGTGACCCAAAGAGCAATCACAACCCCCCGGGGAACAGCCCAAATTCCTCTGGAATCAGCACACAAGTTCACTTCCACGTGCCTGATTAGAGAGCAATTTCCTTCTTTCCTAAGAAAGGTGGTTTTTTCCAGGTTTCTGTGCATCTCTGCCCAGCTGCGAAGAGGCAAACATTCCTGTCCTGTTTGCTGGGATCTGTGTTCCTGGAGGGAGGTGTTCCATGGAGGTGTTTCTGCTGCTCAGAGCAGACCCACTGCCAGAGGCATGAGGGATCCTCTCCCAGCATCCCGTGAGGAAGATGAGGAGGATGTGCTCTGCTAAAGCACAGGACCTGGCCTGGGTTCAGGAAAGCACTTAAACATGTGCTGAAGCCTTCTCCTTTCCTGGTGTGTTTGTAACCAGGGCCCCCTTTGCAAGGGGTGGGGGAGGAGTGTGGAATTGGGTACCCCCAGCAGGGGAACCAGGCACCTCTTTGGAGCTGGAGCAATTCCAAGTGTCCCCAATTCCTCGGGACACCCTGGTGCCCAGCACTGCTGTCCCCCACTGCCCTGCAGCCCTGAACACACCATATCCACAGCACATGGTGTTTTCCTTCTCCCAGGAATGTCCTGGAACCCGCAGGGCTACTTTTCTAATAAGCAACAAGGTTTATGCCAGTGCCTAGGAAAACATCTGATGCAGCTGAGTTTGGGAGGGAGCCGGGGCCGGGAGCAGCGTGTCCACAGCTCAACCCAGTCATGCGAACAGAGCTGCCACCAACACCATTCATCTGACAACAGCCACCGAGACAAAAGCACCGTGTTCCTTCTCCCCCACCCCAGCTGGGAAGGGAAGGGAAAAAGGAAGACGAGGCACCCGAGCAGGTTCGCAAACTCCCGATTAAATAAAGGCATTGAGCACATTCCTCCGTGACAAGCTAAATTACACGTTGCAGCCCGAAAGGAACAAGTGTGTTCCCCGGCTGACCCGGCGGGAGCAGCCACTTCCCGGCACACAGGGGCTTCTTTCTCTTCCCCGCACCGAGGCACATTTTTTTCCCCCGCTAGTCAAAGCTCTTCAAGCAGAAAGTTCAGCTCAGTTCCGGCAGAGCCACCGGCCCGTGAGGGTCTCCCCCCGCCGCCTCTGCAGGGAGCCGCATGGCAGCTTCCTCGCCATCCCTCCGGCAGCGTTTGGGAAATAAATGACTCAGCCCCTGGAGCTGGCACATCCCAGCTCCCGACACAAACAACTGCTCAGCGCAGGCACAGCTGCACCTCGTGGTGAGCGGCTCCGGAGCCCTTTTCCAGCCTGTGCCCAAAGAGCTGAGGGGTGGGTGGGTGTCAGGGCACCATCCCAGCACCCCTGGGAGACCAGGACAGCTCAGCTTCCCGGTGTGGAGATCTTCTGGTAGCACCTCAGATGTTTTGTAGCACCTAGAGGAGCTCCTTCCTCCCATCCCAGCAGTCCCAGCACTCTCAGGAGTCCCTCCAGCAGGATAACACCAACACCTGGGACCAGCTGGGAAAATCTCCATCATTCCATGGGCTGGAGGACAATCACTGGAATTACCTCGGAGGCCACGTTCCCACCATCCAGCCCACAGCTGTTCGCAGACATTTGGAAACCAAACACTTCTGGAGGGAAATAAAACAGATCTAATCAGTTTTACCCTCTTTTTCCAGTGGGAAGTTTACACCATAACACAAGGCAAGCCTGCAGGTGGACATGGGGAACGTTTCACGAGTTGTTTAATGTGTTTATAGATACTTTTCTTATCCAGGATCTTGCAATTCTGCCAAATACAGAGAACCACAAACACAGGTAGATTGTGCTCACGGCCACACATGAGGCACTGCAGGCTCTGAGAGACAAGAACCCCCAAAAGCTTTACAAACATCACTTGGCCAAGGCTCCCAGCCTGGGAACACAAAAACAGGGCCCACTCCTTGCTGCACCTCTGCCTGGCTCAGGGATCCAGGCCCTTTTGAGACACACGAGATCTCAGCAGAGATGGACAAGGTGAAGGTTTTGGCTCCTGGTCTGGGATCCCCTCCCCTGTGCTGCCTCCCTGGACACAGGGCTGTCCTTCCTGATGGACCCAGCTCTGCATCCAGCCCAGCTCTGCCTTCACTGGGCCGAGCTGCCAGGACTGACCCCAGGCTGGTGTCAGACAGGAGTCACGGCACTCTGTGTGTTATTTGTGCTGTTTGTTTGACTGACAAGACCTGCCACACGGAGCCCCAAGATGCTGTGTGCCTCAGTTTCCCTGCTGGCAAGAGCAGGGACAGGGAAGCACTGAGCAAGCTGATGGGTGCAGGGAGTGTGGAAAGCTCAGGGAGGTGTTTGCAGCCCCAAACTCCCTCAGAGAGAAGCAGCTGGCAGGGCAGGAGGGAGGGCTGGCTGCCAGCAGCCCTTGCCCCACATTCCTGGGTGGAAGGTGCTGGGGGAAGGCACAGGGCAGGTGGGAGCCAGGTGGGGACAGCGTGTGGGGGAGTCACCCCAGGACACGGCGCTGCAGGGGAGGGGAGGGAGCTCTGCAAGGACTCGCCCCTGTGGGATCACTGCTGTGTGTGCAGGTGGCCAGGAGAGGCCTCCCCGCAGGAAATGCTGAAGGGAAAATTATTATTTAGGCACCTAAAAGGATGCAAAGCATCTGCTTGGTGGCAACTGGAAAGAAACATGCCAGGAAGATCCAGGCTCTCCTCAGGCATGGGATTAGGTCTGTCACTTCTGAGCACCACTGGGGATTGGTTCTTAGGAAACTCAGCTCAAATAATATTTGCTTACATGGAACAAAACAACTCATAAGCCAGTGTTATTAAAAGGAAAAGCTTCAATCTCAGCTGCAAAAAATTGAAAAGTGACTGTGTATTGAAAAACATCTATCAAAACAACAGATGTTATTTAATACCTGTTCTAATTAAATACTTCCCCTTTTTTGAAATTTGCATTTAGCTAAAACTGGACAATTTTGGGGACCCTCACTGTAGTGACTGTAACAGCCCAAAAGAATCTGATTGATATGAGCAGGGGAGAGGGAAGAGAAATCTGCACTGAGAATGTCTGGAGGTAATTCTTCAGGACAGCAGGACACAAGAGTGCTTAACTGAGCACAGAAATCTCTCCCTAGCTCAGCTTCAGTCTTGCTTTGCTGAGCTGCAAACTCTGGGGAGAAATTACAAAAAAATAAACAGGGAACTACCACAGGAAGACATTTGATATTTAACAACCACAAGAATCCATCCCAAGAACTTTTTGATAATGGAGCAAAAGCTGTGTCGTTTCTCACTGTGGACCTGGCTGTGTCTGCTCCTTTCAGAAGCAGATGTTAGAGTTTCCCTTTCTGTAAATTATTAATTTCCACTCAAGCATGGTTGGGCAAGTCACACAAATAAAGCAGAAATAAAGAAAGTCCAGCATTTTTAAAGCCCTCTGCCTGCCCCACATTGGCCAGAATGTCAAAAGATGTTGGTACACTGAGAGTTTTAATCTGGCTTCTCAACCATGCACTGAGCACTTGGGAAACTCATTTTTTGCAGCTGGAAAAAAAAATCCAAGCTGCTTTACCTACAACAGTCACTGGAAAGCTACCTCTGGACTGAGGCTTAGGATGGGGTCCTGAAGGAGCTCTGCTGGAAAAGGGACACACTAATGGCCTGGAGAAGAAGCAAGAGTCATATAAACAGTTTCTGGTAATTTATTTCAATTGCCCAATTTGTTCAGCATTAACAACAATCATGGCAAGGAAAATGCATCAACCTAAAGCTCAGGAACATGTCCTGGCTCCACACCTCCACTCCCCCTCTTCTTGCAGCACGTGGGGCTCTGCAGCCCCCAAGAGCAGCAGGACGAGTGGGATGGGAGCAAGGATCAGCTTTGTGAGAAGCTGGAAAACAAGCCTGGGACCAGATCAGCTTTGTGGAGAGCTGGAAAACAAGCCTGGGACCAGAGCAGCTTTGTGGAGAGCTGGAAAACAAGCCTGGGACCAGATCAGCTTTGTGAGAAGCTGGAAAACAAACCTGAGACCAGATCAGCTTTGTGGAGAGCTGGAAAACAAGCTTGGTATGAGGCTCAAGCAGCAGCAGTTCTGGGGAGCAGAGGACTGGGGAGCCTCAGCTCCCCGGGCAGAGGGAGGGGGTCCAGCTGTGCCCAAGCCCCCCTGCACAGGGCAGGATCCATCTGGAGCTGTGGCTGGAGCATTCCCAGTGCCGGGTCGGAGCCGGTGCAGCTGATCTGAGCACCAGGCACTTCCCAGCACAGCTGGGAGCAGCGTTTCAGCCCGAGGCCTCCCTCACATGCCCGGGCCTGAGCGGGGCCCGGCTGCCTCCTGCTTTTCCCCGGAGCTGGTGTTTCCCACACAGCCTCCCCACAGCCAGCCCGGGGCTGAGGGCATCTGGACCCGCAGGAGGGTGGTAGGTGTCCAACAACTCCTTTGAAAATCCCACGGGTAAACAGGGATTTTGCTGCTCTCCCCAACGCTGTCCCTGAGCCCTGCCAGCAGATTTTCCCACCCAGAGAGGGAAGGGAATATATCCTCCTCCAGCACAGCACCACTGTGGGGAGCCTGACCATCACAGCACCTCCCCAGAGGACCTGGCTCTGCTGGAGCTCGGTCACTGTGATTCCCACAGCCACAACCTCTCCCCTCCTTGCTGGAGCACAGCCCTCAGGAGCGGGCAGTAAAACCCCCGGGGTCAGATCTGCAGGCAGGCACCGGGCACTGCCCCGGGGAGAGCTGCTCCCAGCAGGGCCCGCTCTGCTTTCACTTAGAGTGAGGTAAACTGGGACCGGCTCCTCCAAATGATTCCACTGGTGCAAATGAGATCAGAATCTGGCACCGCTTGTCTTACTCAAAACAAGCCTAACTGGAACCAGATAAAACCAGTTCCAGCACAGAGTGGCCACCAGGATGATGATTTTTTTTTAATTCCTGCAGGCAGCGAGGGGAGCTGTCTGGGATGCCAACCACGCTGGCTCTCGCCTGGCTCGGTCATTCATTACCAAACTTGCATAAAAACCCAACGCAGCGGGGTTTCGCCTGCAGGATCAGGTTCCCAGCTGCTGGAGCAAGAAGGGGAAAGAGGAAAGGAAGAAAAGAGCTTGTGGATGGAGCTGTGGATCATTCAGGATCCTCCCTGCCGCCTCCCTCTCCCTTTATACCCGTTCAGGCCACATCTTGGTCACAGCAGCAGAAATTCAGTGACCTGATGTGGTTTTGAAGAGGTTTTACCCTGTTTTAGTTTGTGCTTTACACCACCCCAGCCTCCTCAGTTCTGATAGCAAAAACCCAATGTGTGTTATTTACCCATGGCACTGACCAAAAGCAGAAAAACACATGGAAGTGCAAGGCCAGAGGGGTTTGGAGGTAATATAACAGCCCATGGCCCAGCTGGGATTTTCAGCCGCTACCAGGGCTGACCTCACACTTGACTTTTAGACAGTTTCTCCTAAAACTGCAGGATTGGGGCCACAAAGAAATCATACTGTGACCCAAACAGCACTCTCTTCCCACTCTGGACAGGTCGCCTGAGCTCTGTGTCAGAGAAGAAGAAGGCTTAAATCACATCTAAGAGTGACCCAAGCACGGGCTCCATCCTGATGCCATTTCCAAAGCTCAGCAGGAATTCCTGGCAGGAATGGGGGCAGCAGCCCAGCCCAGCTCCACAACTGCTGGGATGGGTGCTGGGCTGTTCCTTTCCCACCCTCGGTGCTAATTTATGTCCAGGAAAGCCCTGGCCCCCACGGCCCTCCCTCCCTAAACAGCACTGCAGGAGAAACAAAGGTCTGGGGAACGGCAAGCACAGCCCTGCCAGGGCGAACAGAGGACAGACCACCCCTCACTCCCACTCCAGAACTCCCCCAGAAGGACAATTTTATCAGCTGTTCGGGTTTTTAAGAGTCTGATTTGAGCGGGGTGTGAAGTTTCTTTGCCCTCAGCTGTGCTGGACCCCTGTTATTCTGCTCCTTGCTTTGTCACAGGGGATCTCCAAGCCCGGCTGTTTTTCTCCAGCAGACTTCCAAACAAAAAGAGCAGGAGCAAGGCCCAAGGACGGAGCAAGAACCTGGCTCTGCCTGCCCCGTGGTCGGATATGGGATCTGGCAGAGGAACTGCTAAAGATTTAATGGGAACAGCGTGGAGTTTGGGCAGGAATAACTGCCCAGGAGTTTCCTCTGCTCCTCGGGCAGGTTTCCCATGGCTGCACCAGCTCAATCCGCCCTCGGCAATGCCAGCGCACGGAACAAGCAGAGTCACTCCAACATAGGCAGGTCTTCAAGGCTCCTCGAAAAGCATTTTGGCTCAGGGCCCAATCCTGCACCTCCAGAGCACCCAAAACTCCCTCCAGCCCAACTGTTTTCCTTTGCTCTTTCCTTTGAAAGAAGGCCGGGCACTGGGGAAGACTTTGCTCGTTTGCCCTTTTTGTGAGACCGCAAACTCCCCGAGCTGGAATTCAGCGCAGAGAGGTCACGCCAAGAGCCCGGATTCTTCTCAGGGCTGTTTGCAAACACTTGGGATTTTTATACTGAAGGCAAATTCCATTTCCCATCCTGCGGTTTGCAAATTTGAGGCGAGCAGCCTTTTACGAGATGGGAGACTGCCTTCAAAAGGCAGAAGAGCCCGATGCATGGAGCTGTTTTTTGGACATTGCAAAGAGGGCACCGAGTTCTTCAGCTAAAAATACAAGGAAAAAAATCTCTGTCTCTTCATATCGCTAGGATCTTTCCCACTTGTTTCAGCAGGGTGCAGATTTTTCCCAAAAACACCCGCATGGAAAAGCTATAGTGTCTGAAATCCACAAACACTTCACACAGGCTGAGTTTTTAATTTGAAGGGGTTAATCCTGTGTGTAAAAGTTAGATTGTGGAGTGGAGCAGAACTAGCTGGTGCCCTCGTAAGAGAAATGTTAGTAGGCAATAAGGGATTGTCCAGATCAACTTTAATGCAGCCTGAAAGCGAGCTAAAGTGTATTCTGTTCCCAAAACATCTACCAGAGAAAAAGAGAAATCCCTACTGATCTTAAAATGCAGAGACTGTTGTATAGAACAAATAAAAATTGCTGCAAATACCGAGACAAATTGAAATGCTATGTTTAGGTTCAAAAAATAGGTAGGGATATATTGGATATAAGCTTTACAGTAAGTGCCTAAAGTATTTCCATGAAACAAGGATGTAAATTAATCCCCGGGATGAACTTTTCAAGGAACAAAAGTTTACTGCCTTGCCATCGGGAAAACGTCTTTCTTTTATGATCGTTGAACCACCCCGCGTCCGCTGGTGGTGTGGTTAATCGATACTGAACGTTCCCGTTCTTCCCTCGGCACTTTTTGTTTCAAACCCCGACAGGGATGGGAAAGAAGGAAGGAGGGAAGGACTCTGTACCACAGATGTGCGACCGACACAGCGCGGCTCCCCGGCTCCCCGGCTTTTATTCTATTTGAGCTAAAGAGGCGGTGGAAATAGTTTAACGATCGCAGAGCAGATCCCCCCTCCAAAGCCTGCCTCATCTGCAACCGATTTCTACCCGTGGCAACATCCTCATCCTCCCGGCCATCCATCACCGGCGGCGGTGGGGGAGAAGAAGAGAAGCGAGAGAGGAAAAGAGACGTAAAATCTGGTGCGGGGAAAAAAGCAGCAGGTTCGGGGCGGGGGTGTTGGGGGGCACACAAAGCCAGGGCTACTCACCAGCCAGGCGACGGCGGGCGCATCCCATGGGGTCCGGGGCCCAGCGGTGCCCGGCGGCTGCCGCATCCCCGGCGCGGCGGGGCGGCCACGGAGGGAGGCGCGGGG
>JBBMKD010000070.1:1125787-1136839 GCA_037834095.1 Argya squamiceps
GATGCAGAGATCCCCCCAAAGCCCCTGGGGATCCACAGGGATGCAGGGATCCCCCCACAGCCCCTGGGGATCCACAGGGGATGCAGAGATCCACCCACAGCCCCTGGGGATCCACCCACAGCTCCTGGGGATCCACAGGGATGCAGAGATCCAAGGGGGATGCAGAGATCCATGTACAGCCCCTGGGGATTCACAGATCCACCCCCAGCCCCTGGGGATCCACAGGGCTCAGGATCTGCCCCAGATCCCCACCATGCTGTCCCCCCCATGCTGTTGGTGGGAAGGAGGGAGTGCAGGGGGACAGGATGGTGGGGATCTCACTCAGTTCATCACCTGAGGTTAGAGGTGGGGGGAAAATGTGTTCCAAGGGCTTATTTTACTTCTCATTATCCTCCTCTGATTTTGTTGGTAATAAATTCACTTTGCAGCTTCAAGTTTTCCCCTTGAAGTGTTTTCTCCCAGTCCTTAACTCATGAACCCTTCATTAACCTTCTTCTCTCTCCTCTGCCTTTCCTGGGTGCCTGGTGTTGGGCCAGGGTCAAACCCCAAGACTCACTGGTACTTACCTTTACAAATTTACCATGGAGAAGATATGGAGATTGGAAGTCATGTTGACAATTGGAATAAGCCATTCCTAACCCCATCCCTGACCCAAATGCAATAGGCCATGTCTTTCCTGTGCAAGAGGCAAGCAGAGAGGAAAAGTCAAGGAAAACTGTTGGTTATATATTGTTTTAAAAGCACCAAGAAAGAACAAACCACTAGAAGATGCATTCTAGGCATTTTCAAGTTCTAAAATCCTCCAAAGCAGCCCACTAGAGCAGAAGGCTAACAGTAACAAAGAGCATTTAGAATTTAACAGAGAGCAATCTCTGCATTCAAGGTATTACTGAAAATTATCCTGTTTAAAGCACAGCTGAAGAACCAGGATCAGTTTTAAAGCCCTGGCAGGGCTGGCAGGAACTGATGTCCAGACACAGCCCCAGAGATCTGGCTCAGGGTCTCCTGCCATTGCAGGATTTGAGCTCAGGGAGGTGCCATGGACAACAACCTTGGTACACAACAGCTACAAGTTTTGGGAACTCCATTTCAATGGAAAAGGCAGGACAAACCATGGAAGAATTGGTCTAACAAGCTCATTAACTTCTACAGGCCTTGAAGATTTCTAACTGTACCTTAGAAGCCAGGAAGTCCAGATTAATGCAGTGCACTTACTTTTGAAGAAGATGACTGAGAAAACAATTCCTAATCCAAATCCAGCACCTGTAAGAAGAAATGCAGCAGGTGAGGACAAAGATAAAGCAAAGTAATGGAAAGTGATTTAGTTCTTTACAGGAATTCTTTATCCCAACTCAGGAATATCAGACTGTGACTATCCAACTACATGTTATTCCAGCACACCAAACCAGAGAATTCTCACATAACAAACCTGAGAAAAACAATTCTTGTTTTCTTAAGTAACTGTAAGCAGCTAATTCAGATTAGAATCCCAACAGATCTATAATACATTATCAGAAATATCTGGGAAACAAACCAGACTCTCATCCCAGAGTAATTCCTGAATTTCTGTCACCATCTACAGATGCAGAATTAAAACTTATTTGGCTCCTTGTCAGCAAATGAGAAACACTTAAATGAAAACTTATTGTGTCCTTGAGCTTCAGATCCTGCAGATGAATATCTCATTGTATTTCGTTTATCTCTCTGCTTTAACTGCTTCAATGTGTGTCCTGAGGGCAGCACGACTTTGAAGCTTTGTGTTACCCTATACCTTACAAAGACAGCTCCAGGCTGCTTATCTTTCACATCCACAACGTTCATTATGGAGCACAGTTAAACACATCAGGAGTGAATGATTTTTCACATCCTTGTACTATACACAGAAATACATGCAGCAGTTGGAACAAAATTATTCAGCACCACTAAAAAACTCGGGATATTTTAAAATCATTTTTTGCTTTCCTTGGAGGTGAGCTTTTATGATTTTTGTGCAAGATGTCAGGCAAGTCTGCAAAACTCCTCTGAGGACCCAAAAAATACCACAGTGAAAACTTGCAGCTGAGTGGGCAAATTCTACCTTTAATTATGTCCACTGAGGAGAAGAATTTTAGATAAGGCACAAAAGCATGAAAGTTTGAAAAAAGAAAAAAAAATCAGTCATGCATATGGTTATTAAAAATAACAAACCAACAGCTTTGGGTTTATTTTGCAGCAAACACATCCTGTTGTGGGTTTCAACTCTTTCCCTTCAGTACAAGAAATTAAATATTATGAGTTTGTTAATTAAAATACATTTTTTTAATATTCCTAAAAGCACATGATCCTGTTGTAAGTGGGTTGAGTCCAGAACAATGCCAAGGAATCCTGTACCCTCGTGGCATGTAGGATGATATTTCTTTTTTTAAAGTTTCCTTCTGCTCTCCCAATTTTTTCCTTGTAAAAAGCACATTGCTAGTTTCTACTGAAGAACATACTACTCAAAAAATACTTGACATCCTCAGTACATTAGGATGCACCACCTTGTACCTCAACTAAGCATCCCACATTTTCTGTTCACTATAAATCCCTGGATATTAGCACAGAGGTGAGCAAACATGATCTGTCTGCTCAAACATGACTTTACTCTCTGTATTTACTGAGTGCTGGAAATGGGAGCTGGTTTAAAAACCCTTTTCATTTCACTACAGATTTTCATTTGTGCCAGAGGTAACTACTTTACCAGGTCATTCCAACTTGGGAGTTGGCTTACAAGACACGCAGGAAGAGCTCTGGGGCCCGCCAAGCCTCCCTGACACCACTCCCCCAGACATTTCAGAGCCCAGCGCCGTGAGGAAGGTCAGGGTTTCACTCTAATCATTTGCACAGCTCAGGGAAAGCCCCGGCTCGGCTGCCTGCTGGGAGCTCAGGGTTTCTGTGCCTTTCAGGCAGTGAGAGACACTCCTTGCGGCAGCTCGTTCACGCCTGTGGCACTGAGCAGTGCCTGGAAGTTTTTTTTTGCTGTGGTTTCCCCCTGGGAGCAGCTTACCGGCTCTGCTGCTTACCCCAGGCAGCAGCACGAGTTCATGGGTCCCTCAGTTCTGCTGGCTGGAAGCGTGGTGAAGCTTTTGGAAAAGAAAAGCAGACCCTTCCGTGGGTAGGAAGATGTTTATTGGTAGAACTCCACGTGGAAAAGGCAGGGGCTGGACTACTTTCTCCTTTAAGTACCTCAGAACACCGCTTGAGGCCACAGGGGGATTTGAGCCAATAGGTGGGAAGGGGTTGGGTGTTCTAGAAGGGGACAGTCGTCAGGACAATGACAAGGGGCAGGTGTTTGAGCACCTGGGCAGGGTGGTTGACAGGGGAGGGCTTTGGGAAGGAGCAAGCTGGGCACAGCAACACCAGCTCAGCGCTCTGACCCCCCAGCCCCCTCCCCACAGAGCCCTCCCGCTGCACCTTGTGCAGCTGGGGCTGCCTCTCCCCAGTGTTTATGCCAGTAAAGATAATTTCTGTCTTCCACAATCGGTTCTGTTTGGCACCCAGGCCTGGCTCCCCTGCCAGCCCATTCCTTGAGGGGGTTTGGTTTGGGCTGCTGCATGCCCAGGACCTGGTGGGGGGATTCTTTCTGTTTGCACAGCACCAGGACTGTGTGAGGTGCCCAGTTCAGCAGCCCTGCCACCAGGGAGGGATCCCAGCCCTACCCTTGCTGTCCCTGGGAAGATCTCCAGGACTGAACAGAAAATGTGGGATGCTTGGTTAAGGTACAAGGTGGTGCATCCTAATGTACTGAGGATGTCAAGTATTTTTTGAGTAGTATGTTCTTCCCCTCTGCCAATCCGAGCAGCTTAGCTAATTAATGAGAAATCATTTACAGGATGACAAATTCTGCATCATCTGCATGCACAGCCTGGGCAGTTTCTAATGTCACCACTCTTTCTGTGTTACCAGGCAAACCCACATTCTTCTCTGCAGCCTGGTGGTGAATTGCTTCCTGCCTTGCCTTAACACAACCCTGCACTAAGAAGCAGCTAGAATTAATAGAGTTTCTTTCCATTTATTTCCAGAAATTATCATTATCTCGTACTCTCTTCACCTCCTTCAGATGTTCTCTCACATTACAGCCCCTCTGTAAGGGCTGCACTTGAAAGGTGAAAAATTTATTATTTATGTCAACTGCAATTCAGCCTAAGCCCAAAAGACAAACTAGGCCTTCCCCCACACCAACACCACTGCTAAACAGATGTGGTCCAGCATGACTGACTTAGGAAAAACAATTCTGTTTAAAGAAAGCTTTTTCTGAAGCAGCTCATTTGAAGGGATTGTTCTTCATGCCAGTGCATTTTTGTGCAGTTTTAAAGGCTATCATTGCACTTCATTCCAGCTGTAAGGAGTCTACTGTGACAATGAGTACAAAAAATTATGGGAAGATAGATAAGACCTTGCTTTAAGTAATGAAAATGCTACAGAGAAGTGAAGGAGATCTGACAGCTAATGGGTTCTGGCCTTCTGTGCAAGAAGGCAACTTGAGAAACAAAGCCAAAAAAGCACCTTGGCTTTCCTCATCTCACAGGCCCCTTGGGTCACTCCTGTCCTGCCTGAGGCCCAGAGCACAGCCTGTGCTCAGAACCACTGTGATCACAAGGCCCTGTCCATTAAAAACACCAGCTCTGCCCCTCACATCAGCCCTGCATGTACAGCATTTGCTCTTCTCTACCTGCCTTGAACAGTTAGAAATTAACTTACAGCCAGAACCTTCAGCTACAGTTAATTCCTCAGCCTGGCTGGTTAAGAACCTCTGTCTGTGGGAAGTTTGTCACTCATCTTCATTCCACCAGAAAGTATTTGTGGTTTTGTGGTCATTTCCTGTGTCTCCAAGACCAAGGGGGAGCAAAGCAATGCATTTCACTTTAATTCTATATAAAGTTCCAGCAGAGATAAACAATGGCAGGGCTGCTGATGAGTTTTACAGGTTTAAGTTCTCACATGCCCCATTTCCTCTTAAAGAGGCAACATGTCCCTTCAAAGAGCTGCCCACCTGAGCAGGGAAGGCTGCAGCTGCTCCTCCCAAAGATCAGCACCTCTGGGCCAGCCTTTAACTTCACAACAATAAAACATGAAGGGTTTATCTTACAAGCAAAACAAAGAACATGGAAAAGCAAAGGGCTTGATCCACCCAGGCACATTTTCCCTCCCTTCCTTGCATGACTGACTCTTTGGAGGGAAAGGCCACAGGAAAGAGTACAACCCATTTTTCACCTTCTCTGACAGTTTAAAATGTTTAACTAGAAAAACAGCCTCTTCCAGGCCACATTCATCACTCCAGCTGAACTCATTTACAGTGTCAACAGGGGGCAGGACACTTGTGTGCACACCTCAGCCCTGATCCCCAGTGCACAGCCCAGCACAGGAATTGGCATCCAGCACCAAGCCCAGGCTCCAAAACTTTTCCTTTCTGCTTTTTTGGCTCTTCCACCTTCCAAGAAAAACGTCCCAGCACCTCCAATCAATCTAACAAGCAGGAGAACACACGCTCTACGCTCAACAGGACATCATAAAAGTGTCTCAGAGAGAAACACAAATCTTCAGGATGGGCTCCTGCCCCACAAGAACATCTGGGAAAAGCTTTTTCTATAAATTTAATCAGCAGTTGCTCCAACAGTGATACTACAAGGTTCTCTCCTAGGCTACCCAAGTAGCTGCAGGCTGAGGCAGCTACCAACACAGCCACACCTAGATGTACTTTACTTCAATAGCCTGAAACTTAAAATAGAAGGATTAAAATCTGCTCACTGACATCTGGCAGATGTGTTGCTGTTACTATAGCAGCTGGAAGGTTTTCAATTACTTAATCCCCAAATGAAAACTATTATTTTCCTTTGCCATTCCACACACAAAACTGAGAGCTTCAGCCTCCAATCCCACCCTGACAAGATACACAAAGAATTGCTTGGCAAAAACGTGGAGGGAAGTTGCCTTCACACACCAGGGCCCTCACAGGGCAGCACTTAGCACCAGTTAGAAACCTGAGACCATGAAATCACTTATTTACAGAGAGAATTCATTTTAAGCAGACTCTTTGCAAGGTCTCAGTGGCAGGAATCAGATTTTCCTCAAACACCAACTTTGAAGCTTTCATTCCCATCTCCCCTGTGGTGTGGATTGTTTGCAGAGCAGACAGAAAAATGAGCACAGACACTAGAAGAAAACACAGTGAAATTATATACCAAGTCCTCAAGAAAGAAGCAGGAAAAAGAGAGTTTTGTTTTATACTAGCATCTGTAGTAACAGAGAAAAATTGGAATAACAAAATATTAATATCCAAATGTCACTATAATCCAAATTCTGACATGCTTTCAGGGGCTGCTCTCACCCTTAGGCACTCAGAGTGAGGTAAAGGTGCTGCCCAAAGGCAAACCCTGGGTAAACCAGCACTGCTGCAGAGGCACAGGCAGCAGCACAAAGGGCCTGTGATGTCCCCAAACCCACAGTGACACTGGACCAGAAACCTCACCCTCCCTCTGGAGACTGGGGAATGAACTGAGGGCACAAACCTTTCCTTTAAAAGGTGAAGGGGAGAGCAGTGGAAGCTGCTCTGTGATGAGACAGTGCAACTTGAGGCCCTGGCACAGATTGCCCAGAGAAGCTGTGGCTGCCCCATCCCTGGAAATGTCCAGGGCCAGCTCAGATGGGGCTGGGAGCACCCTGGGGTGGTGAAGGTGTCCCTGTCCATGGCAGGGGTGGCACTGGATGAGCTTTAAGGTGCCTCCCACCCCAAACCATTCAGGGAATCTATGATCAATGCTGCTTTTAGACAATTCAGGGCTGTGCTTGCTTTAGAAGCTCCTGTATAAGAAATCAGCAATATCCTCATAACAGCCCTCTGAGAGGAAATAATTACATGTTCTGCTAATAAAACCAGAAACATTGCTGGAAAGGAGGATTGAGCAGGAGTAACCACAGCACACTGAGGACTTTTGCAGCCCAGCTATGAGGGTTGGCAAGGCTGCTGCTTCACACCCAGCCAGCACAGGCTGGCCAGTACTGACGTCTGCTGGCCCAGCCCAGAAACAGAGACAGCTGAGAGCAACGAGAGTTTCAGGGGCAGCTCACTGGCAGGAATGAAGAGCAAAGGAGCCTGATCCTTCTCAAACCTCTCACTGGTCATTTATTATCACCAAGGGTGTGCCAGCAGCCCTGAAAGGATTTTCTCAGAAAACTCTTTCTGATATTAAAAAAACAACCAAGTCTTGTTCCCACCTATTGCTGAAACTTCTCAAGGACCAAACTTGAGGATGTCACTTGGCTACAGTCCCTTCCCCTGGGCACTGCCACTGCATGCCACCTCCAAGAAAGGCAGAGCTGGCATCTCATCAGTGCACTGCTGCAGAGGTTCAGGAAGGCAGGGCACTTTGGGCTCCTTTGAGCAGAGCTGAGGAGCTCTGGGGTTTGCAGAGGTGGATTGTCACAGCTCTCCTCTCAGCTTCTCTGGCTGCAGAGGCCACCAAGAGCAGGTTGGCACAGCTGCTGGGCACAGCCCAGCAGGGCACAGCTCCCTGACTCACCCAGAGTGCCAGCCAAGGAACGGCAGTTAGGAGAGACCTGCATTCCTGAAGAGTTTCCTGCTTTTTTCTTCCAACAGAAGATAACACTCCCTTAATTTGTAAATGGGCATTGTATTCAGAGCTCTGCTAACATCATAACTAAATGGTGCTGTTAGGATTTGGACTAAAAGCCTGTTCCCAGAACAGCATTTGCCCACCTCTTCCAAGGAAAACATTTTTTGTTGTCTGTGCTGCCTCCCTGCACAGCCTGAGCTCATATTTACACTGCAAGACACAACCAGCAGAGCTGGATCCTCTGTACAACCAGGAAAAAGAACTTGTTGGGGTTCCAACAAAGCTTCCACAACAATGCAGTTGTGTGCTCACACAACATCCATGTTCTCCAGCACTAAAAACAAAACCCCAGAGGAGTCTGGAACAAGCCTTCTGGCCTGGTGGCTAAGGCTGGATGGCCACAGTGCAACTACCAAGCAAAAAAACCACTTCAAAACAGGAATTTCAGGATTTCTGTATATTTAGACAAAGTTTAATCCAGTTTTCAGGAAGTGTAATCAAGTTTTATCATTATATAGACTGCCTTTATCCTATTCATAACCATGTGAAGGATTATTTAAAAATCCTGACATTGCAATCCATACAATGATTCTGTCTGAAATGTCCAATCTGTGGAATGACACAAACAATACAATGTCAACCTTGCCATTAACAGCTATTGAAGCAGGCCAGATGATGAAAGGCAGAAAAAAATCATGTTAACAGTTGCAGGAGAATTCAAAGTGCCCTTTTCCCTGAAAAAAATTTCTATTAAATGGAAATTAGAAGCATTTTATTTTCAGATGTCAAAACAGAGGATTAGAGGAAAATGAAATCACTGCACTGGGTTATTTACAAGCTTCCAGGCTGAATTTTGGTCAGCCACAGACATACATCAAAACATTTCTCTACTGAAAAAGGAATTAACTTCAACACATCAACTTCACACACACAAGTCAAGAAGCAAACAGCTCCCTCAGGTTACCTGCCAGTATCAGGGAAATTATCACCTTCAACTCACTTAAAACAACAACAGCTTCAAAACAAACCAAGGCACGTGGGCACACAAACCTCCCTCTTTTCCCCACATACTCTTTACTGCCTCTGCAAACAGCCCATAATAATAATTTGTCCAAAATTACAGCCTTTCAGCAAAAAAACCCACCTCTGTCAATCTTTTGTGAGTAATTGTCTTCCCAAATAAACAGCCATGAACTATCCATCAGTTAAACACAGACACCAAGCCTTTGAACAGGGTTTGGAGGAAGAGCACAGCAGTGTTGACTTCATCCCCCCTCCTCTGCAGAGCTCTACTGATGAAAAGGCAGAAAAGGCTGGGGAGGACACGAGATGAGGAAGGTTTGCAGGCTGGGAAGGAAAAAAAGCCAGGCTAGTTCCAGTCTCTGCTCCCACACTCCAAACAAGTTTTCTGTAAGAAAGTAACAAGCAGCTTTTCTGCAGGAAAATCAGTATCAGAATGAAAAAAAGGAACAGGAAGTTATAAATGACTGCCTGGGGGAAAAAGCCCTGAGGATGGTGCAAAGCCAGGGCCAGATTGTCCCCCTGGTCAGCTAAAAAACCCTGCACACAAACATTGTGCTCACAACCACATCTGCAATGGAAGAGGAACAAAACCACCTGGATACAACCCCATAATCAGCAAAACAAATAAATATCATCCTAATTAAAATGAGGTGGTCACAAGCTGCAGTTAACAATGGCTCAATGTTCTGTGCAGCCATGACAAGATTTACTTACTCTCTGAAATTAAACACTGTCCTGCCAACGCCTGACAACACCCTCTGTTTGCAGCTAACAGGAAAAAGTTAATCCTGAATTACAAGATCCACACAGGTAGTGACCAAGAGCTTGAAAACAAAATACAGCATTTCAAAAGATGCAACACAAGATAAATATTTACTTTGGAAG
The DNA here is from genome assembly GCA_037834095.1 of Argya squamiceps. Lineage (NCBI taxonomy): Eukaryota > Metazoa > Chordata > Aves > Passeriformes > Leiothrichidae > Argya > Argya squamiceps. Next base: position 1,135,288 of record JBBMKD010000070.1, read on the forward strand.
TTTTCGTGGCAGGAGATCAAGTTTTTTTCAGGAGCCTGGTCTCCAACTAAAACAGAATTGCACAACTACAAACAGAGAGCTGAGGACAAACCCTGACTTACAGCAGAGTGGGAATCCTGATGGGCTGAGGCCAGGCTGCACAGCTGGAATTTAAACCACATTTCTGCTAATAAAGCCAGCCTGAGAGCTCCACCTCCCCTTCTCCCCTTTTTGTGATTCCCATGTCCCACCAGCCCTCAGAATAATCCAGAGTTATCTGTCCACAGTTCTCCCAGACACTGGGAAATGTTGCACATGCAAAGAAATTCAGTGTTTTCCTTTATTTAGAGAGTGTGGAATGGGCAAACACTGGGCTAATCACAATGTTTGTTTTTCCCCAGCCATTGGCTGGGAAGATCTCCCTGGCTGCAGCACTTGGGGAGGATGTAAAGGAGCGTTTGGGAAGGAAATTGCAGCCACCAAAGGGAAAAATCTGACAAAAAAATACAGTTACCAAATCCTGTATCCCGTGTAACAACTAAATCCTCCAGTAAAAATGTTTATTTTCTTTCCTTCTCTCTTTCCAGTACAACAACCACCCTTGAATAATTTACTGGAAACTCCAGCAAACTTTGCAGTAATATTACAAAACAAATCAACACAACCACTCATGGTTTTAATGTCCCTGCAGAGAAAACAATCATTCCCACTGGGATAGCACAGAAAAATCTGTGTTGTCAGCACACAGTTCATGCAGGAGGTTGCCAGTACAAATGCTTCAGTTACTGATCAATTGGAAAAGCACACAAAGCAGAGAAGTGCCCTCACATGTGGAGAGAAACGTGTCTGAGCCCACCCCAGTGGGTTTGGTGTGAAGATAAAGAGATGCAGCACATGTGACCTTTTGGGCAGTCTAATAAAAACATGCCCTTAACTGAGATCTCTGCTCAGATCCTCCTGAAGCCAACACTGGAACTCCTCAGACTGCAGCACCAGTGCACAAAGCAGCTTCTGCTCCTTCTGCTGCCACTTCAGGATGGAAGAAAACACTGAATGAAAAGGAAAGGCCCAGGGTTGCAGGTGACAGACTCTGGAAGTTGCAGGCACCAGAAGGAAGGAGGCAGGCACAGCAGGTCAAGGGAAGGCTTCTCTTCCTCTCTTTAATTATCTGACTCCAATACTTATATACATTTGTACAGAGGTCAAGAGATTGGCTACACAGGTTGTCACCTCTTCAGCCTGGATGGTGAACATCGCCATCAATCATTTTCTCCTCCCAGAGGAGAAAAATGTAAACAACAGATAAATGCTAAAAATATACATTGTTTTCTTCAGCATGAGAACAGCACTGCAAGACCTCAAACACTTGCAAGCAAGAGAACTATGAGGGCAACATCAGACACCAAGGTAAGGGGTGCAGACACACCTGAAGGACAGGGCTGTCCACAGGGACCTGGGCAAGCTCCAGGAGGGTGTCCTGGGTTGTAGTATAAGACATGCACAAAGTATTCTATCACCATCTTCATCAACTGTTGAAACCAATTGTTGGAGCAGTGTTCTTCCAGGTTCCCCC
>JBBMKD010000070.1:1155476-1170367 GCA_037834095.1 Argya squamiceps
GGCACTGCCAGGGATCCAGGGGCAGCCACAGCTGCTCTGGGCACCCTATGCCAGGGCCTCCCACCTCCCAGGGAACAATTCCTGCCCAGGATCCCATCCAGCCCTGCCCTGGGCAGTGGGAGCCACTCCCTGTATCCTCCATCCCTTGCCCATGTTCTGTCACCACCCTTCATGTCAGCTCCTTCAGGCACTGAAAGGCCCCAGTCAGGTCACCCCAAAGCCTTAAAATTCAAATTAAACTTGGGGTACTTCTGCAGGCTCCATGGGCAGTGCCAGTGTCTGTTTGTCTTTCTGCCCACCCTTTGTGGGGATGTTTGCTCAAATCCCAGGAGCTCCTCACATCCAAAGAGATGGATGTAGAGAAGCATTTTGCTGCCCTTTGTCCCCTGTGAGCTGGTTCACACTGTGATAGCTGCACCTCAAGGTAAAATAAATCTGTTTTCAGAGCCTGCTGAAGGGAGGAGTTTTCCTGGAGGCATGTGAGGTTCTGAAAGGTGGCTGTGCACAGTGCAGGGCTGTGGAATCCCAGGATATTTTGGGTTGGAAGAACCTTTAAAGGCCACCTAGTCCTGCCCCCTCTGTGGGCAGGGACTCCTTCACTGGAGCTCAGAGCCCTCTCCATGCTCAGCCCTGTTTTTTACCCTACTTTAATCCAATATACTTTAATAACTTTTTTTTTCTAACTGAAGGAGATGTTTACAGAAGTAGAAGATACTCAAAAGAGATGCTGATCTTCTCTTTTTGTCAATATGTTTCAGTCAATCACTTTATAAAGTGATTCATGAACTGATTTTTAAAGTGCATTATAAAGATTCCTGCTTTCCCACTGATTGATGCTGGGAGTCCTGAAGAATTTAAAAAGCCTCACCCAGATAAATCTTTGTGTCTCTCCTTAATGCAGGGAGAAAGTTCCAAAGCTTGGGTATGCTTCAGTTCTTCCCAAGCCTTTGCCATTTCCAGGAATAAGGGCAAAAAAAGCCTCACTTAAAAACATGGGATTCCAAATTTGGTTTTCTTTGCACCACAGAGGCTTCATCCCTGGAGGAGTAATTAATGTCTGACCAATATAAGCTTCTTCCAGGCTTCCTGCTCTCTCCAGTTGGGCTTTAGCCCAAATTTTGTTTGCTGATAGGTTGTGCTAATTCAAAAGCTTCTCTAGCTTGAGGATCAAGAGCTCAGGCCAGTGCAGTGGGGGTGTGGCCACTTCAGACTGGAATATAAACTGATCTTTTTCTTCATCTTTGGTGTGATGCCCTCTTAAATATTTAATAATCCATGACTGAGGGGTTCCTGCTGATGTTCCTGTGAGAGGTGACCAGGTGCTGTAGTGGGAACCTGGGTAAGGTGTGACAAACACTGGGAGAGTGTGAAACTCTTGAGCTGAGCAATTCAGAGCTCCTGGAGCTGATCCAGTGGCCAAAATTCACATATTATTAGTCCTGTCTCCTACAGCAGGGTGGGAACAGAGGCTTCCAAGCAGTTTGTCCTGGGGAGTTGGAGCTCGTGGCAGTGTGGCAGAGCAGACTTTTGCTTTTGAAACTTCCTTGGTGGGGCACGAGGGGGGAATGTGGCATTGAGGAAGTTCTAAAGGCATTTCCCTGTTAGCTGGGCTGAGATGATTTATTGTGGGAGGGTGGGTTTGGGGAAGGGGCTGTGCTTGTTTCTCAGTAAATTATTGTCATTCTCTGTAATGCCAGAGGCTGGGGAAGCCTGTCCCTCTCCTGTCTTTTTGATGCAGTGAAGTTTTGAGTGAGGAATTGAAAGCAGGATCTGTTCTGTGCCCTAAACAATCTTCTGTTTAGAATGCCTTCAGCTGCATTAGGTGATACCTGGTGCTGTGTTTCCTGGAGTGGTGGTCTGAGCCTTGGCACCAACCAGCACACGAATTTCCTTGTGTTATCTGCTGCTGCCTTTTTGCCCTCCCTCCCTCCCTCCCTCCTTCCCTCCCTCCTTCCCTCTTGGAGGTTTAGGAGGAAATGCACAGCTTGCTTTGAGCTCCTGCTCTTTGTGCCACACCTTCCAAGCTGGCCTGAAGAATTAGGGAATGGATTTGCAGGCCCTTGGCTTATCTGGCTGCCCTGCTCATGAATGAAAGCTCACTAATTTATATATTTCAGCAGTGCACCTGCATTGTTTTCAGTGCAGGGTTGGTTTGGGAGCCCTGGCTCTGGGTTTAGCCCCTTGGGACTGGACTCCAGGTGCTGTAGAGCCTGTCCTTCCCTCCCTGGCTCTGCAGGGGACAGAAAGTGGAGCCCAGCCCTTTCCTGGTGCACTGACTTGGAATTTCAATCACGTCCTTGTTGCAAAGGGGGAGTGCCACGAGGCTGGGTGAAAGCAGAACTCAGGATCTCACAATTTCAGCAGCATCAGCTGAAACAAGACTGGAAACAGCACTTAAGTAAGAGGATTTTGTGTGGAAGGAAACAGGTTTGAGGCTGCACTGAAGACAGAGGCTTAGTGGTTGCCTGAAGCCACCATAAATAAAATACTCTTTATTCTCTCAGGGAGTTTTGTTTGTGTTTCTCCAGGTGATATTTTCTCTCTTTTCCATTAGTCAAACTGCTGAGTTTGGAAGTGATGTCCTGTTACCTGCCCTCCCTGGACATTTTTGCCTCTGTAAATACCAGGATTTAAAAAGCTTCTGCCAGCCCAGGCAGTGGGGGCCTGGCTGCCAGCCTGGGCTTGCAACCTGAGACAGGCTGAGGAAACAAGAGAAGGGGCTTTTGGTGTGTGAATTCAAGGGAGGAGAGAGCCCTGAAATGGAGGAATGAGGTAAAATATCAGCTGCATTGTGCTGACTGCAGCTCTGTTTATCGACCAGGTGCTGTCACCCTGCAGATCCAGGGGTCATGCAGAGAGGTTTGGGTGTAATCTTGGCTCAGCATTGATGCTGCTTCACTGGGAGGCCAAAACCAGCTTCACAGAGTCCAGGCAGGGCTAATCCAGAGCTTGGTAAGGTGCAGACTGGAATGGAATCACTGCTGACCTCATGTGAGGGTGAAGGAAAAGGGTGATGGGGGCTGAAGGTGGCATGTGCCACCTTCTCTGCTCCCACAGGGAATGTCAGCACTGCTGGGGTTGACTGCAGAGCCTCTGTGGGGTTGGCTGTGGTTGGAGGGGTCAGAAGTGGCAAGGAAGGCATGAAAAACCTGCAAGGATAGGCAGGTCTGGGAATTGCAGCAGAGGAAGGGATTCTGGGAGGTGTGAGTGTGTTGTTAGGTGTGATATTCCTGTAGGTGTGCAAAACCAGGAGCTCCCTGGTTTAAAACTTGAATTCCTGGGGCAGAGCTGGACTGTTGGGAGCTCTGCAGGGCACTCACTGAGGTATGCAGTGCCAGACCCAAGCAGAAGGCATATTAACCCACTTTTTTGACCTTTGAGGAATGGGAGAACTTTGAGGGAAGAGGGCTAATGAGAGATCCTCTCTGCTCCCTGCCTGCCCTGCCAGGCATCCAGTTACTTGCCAGAGTTATCTCCTGAATTTACAACCCTGGCTGCAGCCTCCAGGAGCTGCAAAGTGCTGAGTTTGCATCTGAAGTGGGGCAGCTGTCAGCTGCAGGGAGAGCTGGGACAGAGCAAAGCTGGATTTGGGATGTTGACACTGTGTTAGTTCTGCTGTGAGCAGGCACAGGGTGTTTGCTGTCACCTTCAGATCCAGTGCCTGCTCCCTGCTGCTCTGCAGGGTGTGTTTCCTCAAGTGTTTTTGGTGGGATTTCTCACAAAACAGATTTTTAAGTTGCAGTTGACTGGAAGGAGAACCTGGATCTGTCAGGTCAAGACCAGCTTGCCCAATTTTGTTCTTTCTGCAGGAAAAAAAAAACTTCTCCATTTCAATTGAGCAGTTCCAAAAGTTTTGTGACCAGGCTAGTTGGAACATGAAGCAAACAGTGCATAGGAGAGAAGAGCATTTGTAAAGGTCATTGAGCATTGGCAGGATTAGAAGAAAGCATCACAAATGAGATGTTTGTAGGTGGTCAGGATGGCAAATGGCAGCGTTGCATCTCAAGAGCTGCTGTGTTTGTGGTAATTATGGTTTCAATTAAAAAAAAAAGAAGTGATCCCTGTAAAAATCAGGCAGCCCTTCTCTAGGGATGGATTGGGGCTCTTCCTCAGAAGATCTGAGGGGAAGGCAGGAAGACAGTGTGAAAAACAGGTCACCAGACTCCTGAACCAACTCACACCTACTGCACTGAGTGATTTCAAAACCTTTTGGGGCACAGACACACTTGTGTTCATCTCTCCTGGCACTGAAACCAGGTGTTGCAGCTGCCTCATGAAGAGCTTGCAAAGGCAGGCTGAGTTCTTGTCTCAGTGCTGTGCTGTAACAGGTTATTTGCATTTTGTTTAGCTAAGATTTCCTATCTGTACTTAGAGCTGACAAAGAAAATGTTGTTTTGTGTGAAATCGAAACTCAAAGTGGGGAAGGTCCCCCACTGTGCAGTGACATTAGTGGTAAAACCTGCTGGCAAAGTTGGTTTACAGGTCTACAGGCAACTTCAGTGCCTTTAATCCATTTATTTAAAGTTAGACATGGTTTTTTTTGCAATCTGTGCAGCTTTTCTCTGTAGCCCCCACTTTCCTCTTTCATGTGGGGTTAACAGATTGCACAGTCACTCACTGCCACCATTTCTTGGGAAGTGACTTTGTGCAAACTTTCTGCTTCACGGGGATTCTTGGCACCAGATGAAAGGCAGTAAATTGCATTGTCATGTTCAGTGACAAGTTTAATAAATAAAACATTGTTTCTGTTAGCCAGAAGACAAATGCTGGTGCAGAAATCATTAGTGATCCTGGCAAAAGGTCGGGGTGAATTGCTGTTCCCAGAAAGTCTTTGGTGCTGCTCCATCCTGCTCCTCTGGTGGTGGTTGTTGGCTCTTTTCCTTGGCCACATGATGGAGACTTGCACTGGATTGTTAGAAACTAAAGTGATAAGTTAGTTTTGAGAGTAGACACAAGTTATGTGCCATCTGGAAATACATCCTTGCTGGGAGGGAGGTGCCAGGGAAATGTTAATTTTTTCCCTGTGTGCTGTACAACAGGGGCTGCATCTGGTCAGAAAACACCTCCAGGGATGGAAGCCACGTGCAGAATGTGCTCCTGGAGATGCTGCAGCCTTACTTGTGAGCAGTTATGGAATTAGAGACAAGTGCCCTGCTCCAGGCACTGTCAGGGGTTGTAGTTTCTTCTCCCTGGATGTAAAATGTTTTGACAACTGGCTGGTCCACGAGATTAGGCTGCAGGCAGCTCTGGATTATTTAGAATCTCACAGAAGGGATTGCCTTCAGTGTATTATAACTCACTTGGTAATTGTTTTAGGGTCAGACTGGCATGTTGGGACTTGTCCCATGGGCAGAGAACTGGTTTGGAGGTGGGAATGAGGAAGGGGAATCAGGTTCAGCTGAGGGATTGCAGGGATGCTTGGAAGGGCTGCTGGAGGCCAAAGCCATAAACAAGGATTTGGCAAAGCACTGATCCTTGAGCTTGTGTGGAGGAGGAGAAGATCCCTTTGGTGGCTGCCCCTGGACACCCACTGCTGCTCTTTAATCTGTGCAGGACCTGCCATGGCTGTTGGCAGCCTGAAATGGTGACGGGTATCCCATGTCAGCAGCACTCTGCTGCCAGGGAAAGTGGAGCTTCTCTCCTGCCCATGGATTATTTCTGTTCCTCTGCATGAGGCTTCAGGGTAGATGTAGGAGTTACTTGTTCCTAGAGAACCTCTTCAAAGAGGTCCTGTTTGTCCCTCTGGATTTCACGTGTGTTCCATTCCTGGAGCAGTGGGGGACAAAAGCTGCTCAGTGTTTCTGGGGTTTTTGGCTGTGTTTGCAGTGTGTGCAACACCCAGACCTGAATTCAGAAAAGTTGTGAGAGTGTTCAGTCATTAACTGGGGCTAGAACTGCTGTGTGCTCAGTTATATTTAAAGCCAGAGCAGAATAAAATAAATAATGTGCAGGAGGAGGATGTCTCCAGGAGGATTCGCTGACTCAGGGGCTGTGACGTGACTTGTACAATTGCTCTGTAAATAAATACAGATTACACCTGGGGGAGGCTGTACAGCAGCTTGTGCTAAAGCCTCCTGATCCATCACTCCTTGCTTTTATTTTAATCTCTAATCCCTCTCACTTGGTGCTGGTGGAAGGAGTGGTGTCAGCACTTGGGCTGGCTGTGACTGCAGCAAACTGGGCTGGGCTCCTTGCTGGGTGTGTGACACGGTCAGAAGTGTTGGAGGTAATAAAAACCACTGCATCTGTCCCAGCCAAACCCAGACAAAGGTAAAAGGAGATGAGGAGAAGGAGAACAAGGTCTGCAGCAGTGTCTTGCTTTTTAATAATCTTTGACCTTTAATGACTGTCCACAGCAGAGTCTGCACTCAGGTTTTATTACCTTTGATTGTTTCCTAACTGTGCTATGGCTGCCTCTCCCCTAGCACACCTTGCTGTCACAGAGCTGTGATTTATGAGTCCATTACAGATGGTTTCAGATGGGATCTGCCAGAGGAGGGTTAATAGTCAAGGGAAAAATCATGTGGAAAAGCAGATTGTGAGGAATGTGTGCAGCTGATGGAAACGTCAGGAGTGCAGAACTTCTCTGGGCTGTCCCAGGTCAGGCAGTTATTCCCCTTCCCATCTCATATCCCAAAAAGTGAATGCTGACAGCTGAGAAGGGAACCCTGCAACTTAACACACTACTGTACTTTTTATTACCCATGGGTTACAATAATTCAACCCTTGCTGCAGCTCCTAGCAGTAATACTATCCTATTGTGTAGTTGGAAAAGGGGAATCTTCTGCCCTTGGAGCTCTGGAAGTTGGCAGGGATTAAAATGACAAGCAGGAGGGGAAGCTGGGTATCTGTTTCAATTAAAAAAACTTAGTGTTGTAGTACCACAAAGCTGAAACATTAGTCAGACATTCCTGTTGGGAGAACTGACAGGAAATAATGTGATTTAGAGCCTTGGGTATGTCTGCAGCCTGAAAGGAAGGAAAAGAATCATTTGCTGGTTGTGTACTCCTGGCCCTGGATTAATTTGCAGAGATATTTTTCCTGCAGACTGACCAGTGACCAGCCTGATCTGATGTGTGCTTGTTTGAATTGCATGGCATTGAGCACATCTTCTGCCTGCACTGTGTCTTGGGGTTTTTACCTTTTATTTCTGAACATTGAGATGCTGCTTGTGCTTTCAATTTGAGTAACCTTTCAGATGCCAGTTTTGAGTAAAACTTGGGTGTGAAGTGTCTCCAGGGTGTTTATCTGCCATATCAGGTGTGTGGCATTTTCAACTGCAGTAATTTCTAGGTTGTTTCCCAATTCTCAGCTGATATCACTGGGTTTGCTGGTGGAAAAGATTTGGTGGCCCAGCTGAATTATTTCCCAGGAAAGGCTGAACTGGGTGAAGCTCCCACTGCTGTAGCACTGAGCAGTCTCAGCTCTTGGCTCAGGAGTTTGCAAGTGAGGTTAACACAGAAATAGAGCACAGAAGTGAAACCAGCCTGGGTGTCTGTTTGAAGGCACTGCCCAGCTCTGTTTATGCTCAGCAGTAACAGGGTCAGATGAGCAGGAGTTCCCCAACAGAGGGTGAAGGGAGGTTCAATCCACAGGGTTTGTGATAAATGGGAGCAAATTGCTGCTGGCTGAAAGGCCTGGAGCTGTAAATTAGATCCTTTACCTCCTTTCAGGTGGGATGGGGAGAGCTGCAGGTTTGTGTAAGATGCAGTGTGGGTTAAGTCTCAGGAAATGGAGAACTGTCCATTGCCAAAGCTGGGAATAAAGCCTGTGGATTTCTCTAAGTGTGTGTAGTCAAAAACATGTGTAAAGATATTTTTAAAAAGCAGAATACCAGCAGTAACTCATCTGAGTGCTGGTGTCTGTTGAAAAGAATAACCAGGCTTCACTTCAGTTCCTGCTTCTGCTGGAGCTGGGAGGGCTCTGGGTGTGTCTATGGGGCAGAGGAGCTCAGGGATGAGGTGCCAGTGCTGTCCCCAGGGTGCTGCAGCCTGCTCTGGGTCCCTGCCAGCTGGGGTTTGGGGCTGGGGCTGTGCAGGAGCAGCTCTGGGCCCCCAGGTTTGTGTGCTGTTGGCTCAGCTCCTGTTTGGTGCTTCCAGCACGTGGTACCCCTGTGCCCCTCAGCCCAGGGAGCTCTGGGCTTTAGTGGGAGCCAAAAGGAAGTCCAGCTTGTTGTCTCTTTCATTTTTTGTGATTTCCATATCTATAGTAACTACCTGGGGGTTTTTGTTTGTGTTTTTGCATTGAATGACTGTAATCTGCCCATACTCAGCCTTTAAAATTAAGGTGCACAGCTGTGCCCCTTTACAACCACACATTTATACGTTTTTTTATTATTATTATTTTTCAGCACTGTTTTTTTCTGATTTGAGCTTTAACACAGAGTGTCCAGATGACCAGAGACCTGTGGCTGTTGTGAGAGGGTTTGTCTTTTGGAAATCAGCTAAATACAGCAAAGAGACCAAAAAGAAGAGGAGGTGCTGACAAAGGAAGCTGTAAAGTAAAAATTCCAGACATCCTCATCACCTTTTTCCTTGGGGTGGTGCCATGGGAATGCTCTAACAGGTGCTTAAGTGGAGATTCTGGATAGGCAAACATCTTTAAAGGAAACTTATTAAAGAGCTTTCATCTAAGCTAATATTTTCAGTCTTTGAGATTCCTGTGATCTCTAAATCCTTCAGTGACTTCAGCTGTAATAAAACTTCATTTAGAATTTCTGTCTGAACTCCCTGCTCCTCCACAGGAGGTTCTGGGCTGGATGAGACAGGAGTGGTGGAAAACGACCCTCCTATCCAGTAAACACTGAGCTCATTAAATCCTGCAAGCTCCAAGAGCCTGGGAGCAGCCCAGCCTGTCTGATCACGTGCTCAGAGGCTGCAGGAGCCTCTTCCTGGATAAGGGCAAATATTCCATGGAAATGTTTTTGTCTGGAGGTCTGTTAAAAAACCTGGTCTTCACTATGTGATTGTAGAAAAGAACTGAGCAGGTGGAAATCCAGGACAGGTGAAGTGGGAAGAAGTTGGTGGGGTTTGCACACAAGTCCTGAGTTCCCCAGGGCACTTTCCTGTCCCACAGTTGTGTGGGGGGTTTGGACACATGTCCTGAGTTCCCCCAGGGCACCTTCCTCTCCCACAGTTGTGTGGGGGCTTTGGGGGGTTTCAGCACCCCTGATCCAGTGCCCCTCCCACAGCTGCAGGGGCAGCACCTCCCTGGGCTGGTCAGCACCTCTGAAATCAGTGTGCTGCTGCTGCTGTCCCCTGTGTCACTGCCTGCACTCCTCCACATCCCCCAGCTGGGCAGGATGGACCAAAGGCTGGCTTTGACCACACACCTTCAAACCTTTTACATCTTCACCTGCAGAGAAGGCACCAGGAGCAAAAGGTCCTGGTTCCCTTCCCTGTTCAGCTCTGAAGGAGGTTGTACCAGATGTCTGCAGTACCCCCAGGTCCCCCTTTGCTCTGTAATCTGTGGATTGTGTTGCCTTTTTGACCCTTCCAGGCAGATTTATTTTGGATTAAAGTGACTGTACAACCATGGATTTAGGGACACAGCTACAGCAGAACCTGCCTTGGTTTTGGTGCTTTGAGAGATCTGCTGGCAGGCTGTTTAATTACCTAAATGTTCTGTGAGAAGCTGAGGAGTCCTGCTGCTCAGCCTGGCTTTTACCTCCTGGACTCCAGGGAAATGCTCTGTACCAGGCCCTGTGTGTGCCTGCATATTTCTGTTTTTCCATTGCACACAGCCATGGATGTCAGCTGTGTCTGAGCTCCTTGGGGAATCTCTGCCTTAAACCATCCTGCTGCTGTCTTTTACAGCTGTTACTGAATGTGTTGGGCAAAAATGGTCACTCCAGGTTCTCTTGGTTAATCCATAAACACTAAGTGTGGATTCTCCTCCCTGCAGTGTATTTTATTTTCAGTTTGCCTCCCTGTGAAATACTTGCTGTGGGGTTGCAGCTTTAGTGGTGGTTTTTAACATCCTCCCCTAGGCTTTTTTTTTCTTTTAAACAATTCCAGCTGGTAGAGGAGGACAGAGCACTTCCCTGAGTGTTCCCATGATCCACATGTGAGCAGCCTGTGACAATGAGCCAGATTTCCTTCCTGGGTGCAGGAGAAGGCAGGAGGTGTGGACAGCACTTGGGAAAAGAGATCCCCTGCCTGGGCCTGGCTGCAGGAGCTGGGCAAGGAGCTAAAAGCCACCTAAGGAGTCTCTGTCCTTGGGCTCTCAGAGTTCAGTAGCTCAAAGTGAGGAATTCCCTTCCCTTGGCCATCTAAGGAACAGCTTCCTAAAAGATGTCCACTGAACTGAGCACTCCCTCCTGCCCTCATTCCACGGGTTTAGCTTAATTGCAGGAAACTTGGCTTCCTGTTTCTCCCTGTCCTGGGGGCTGCTGCCTTCAATAATGTGATAATGGGGCTGTGTTAGTGTTGAAGCTGTTTTTAAATAAGACTTTGGGAGCTTGACAGAACATGGGAGGGTGAAATGAAACCTCAGCTCGTGGGATTTGGGTGGCTGGAAATGGCAAAGAGAAAAAGGAGGGGAGGAGCAGTGAAAACAAACTGGTTGTGCTTCACCTGACCTGGGGTCAAAGGAACTTGTGCAGATTTTGGGTGCTGGCAGGTCAGCAGGAAAGTGTCTGTTTGTGTCTGTTGGTGAAAAGGACACTAAAGGTTATGTCAGAGCTGTGGCTCAGCTCCTCAGGTGTCTGGGGCACATTTTCTGACTCTGAAGTGGAGTTGAAGAGTTGTTTCTTTGTGTCAGAATTGGTGTGAGACCAGCTGCAGTGTGAGCCTTTTGGGGAAAGTTGCTGTGTTAGCTCTGGATAACTGATGCCCCTGATTTCTTACATACAGGCAGCTCTTGGTGTGTGTTTTGTAGGAAGAAGGGAATCATGGATCATACTTTATGTGCTTGTTTCATTCTGGTTTTGTGGCAAAACTGCAGGAGAGAGGGAGCTCTGTGGTGGAACACAGTTTGTCTTGGGTTATCTCAAGCTGATCAGTTCCCTAACCCAGGTTATTGTTGAGATAATGTGGATAAACAACACATTAAACACAAACATCAGAAGCAATTTTGGTCAGGTAAGGACTGAACTCCTTTCCATCATCTACACCGTGTTAAGTTGCCAAGTCAATAAAACACAATGCAATGAATTTTACCTGATTTCTTACATACAGGCAGCTCTTGGTGTGTGTTTTGCAGGAAGAAGGGAATCATGGATCATACTTTATGTGCTTGTTTCATTATGGTTTTGTGACAAAGCTGCAGGGGAGAGGGAGCTCTGTGGTGGAACAGAGTTTGTCTTGGGTTATCTCAAGCTGATCAGTGCAAATGAGGAAGTGTTAAACCTGCTTTGGGAGAGGAACTTTCAGTTCCCTAACCCAGGTTATTATTGAGGTGGTTTGAATAAACAACACATTAAACACAAACATCAGAAGCAGTTTTGGTCAGGTAAGGACTGAACCCCTTTCCATCAACTGCACCATGTTAAATTGCCAAGTCAATAATCCACAATGCAATGAATTTTCCTTGTATGAAAGCAAATCATGGTGCTGCTGGGAGCTGTGTGCTGTGTCCCCTGCCCACCTTGTGACCAAGGGCTCTCTTTGTCCCTGCAGAGTGACCAGCAGCTGGACTGTGCCTTGGATTTGATGAGGCGTCTGCCTCCACAGCAGATCGAGAAGAATCTCAGTGACCTCATTGACCTGGTGAGTACTGGCTGCTGTCCCCAAGGGGGGCTGTGACAAAGGCCTGCTGTGTAAGAGCTGCTTCTGAGGCTTCTCAGAGCTGTGGTGATCTGTCTGTCCCCTTGAACAAGCCACCATTGGCCAAGCAATGTCAGGGATCCACAATGTTTTGGGCTGTGTGTGCAGGATGGAGGGTCATTAGCACCTCTCTTAATTAACTCAGCACCTCTCTTAATGAACCCAGCACCTCTGCCAGGGTGGAGGCTGCTGTTTGAATTTAGGGCAGTGTGTACAGATGGCTGCAGGCCCTTGTAGCTGGGTGTTCTCTCCTGCAGTGTGGAGCTCTGGGAGGTGCAGTGGCTGTGCTGCCCCACACGCTGCAGAGACACTGCTGAGAATGTTTGGGCATCTGGAGAACACCCAAATCTATTTATAATTTGTGCTCTATCAGATGTTCTGCAGTCTGGTGTCAAAAACCAAACCTGCCTGACCATCTTGTGTCTATCTTTTTTTTCTGCTTGTCCCTGGAACTTGTGTTGTCCTTTACTCACTGCTGGGGAGGGAAACTGACTTGAGGAGGGTTTCTAGGCTCATTACAAGTTGCACATCCTGTGCTGCATGTTTGGGCTGTAATAACCTGGTTAGTGCCAACTGTCCCTTAAAACTGTGTGGCATAGTTGCCTCTGGAGTAATTGAAGGTGTTACTGAAATATGGATTTAATCTATGCAGAGTCTGCTAGTGGGAAAACTGGATTCTGTTGTCCAGCCTAAATACATGGCTTATTTCTGACCTAAGCTTCTAAATTTGTGCAGAAAAGCAGCTGCTCACCAAGTAGAGGTTTGGTTGGGAAATGCTTCTGAAGCTGGTGTTGGTAAGCCATGGTCAAAAAGTTGTGGCTGACTTAAATTTATCAAACTCTAAACATTTCTTTTACTTCTATAAGCCAAGGTACAGGTAAGAGAGCTCTGGGGGTCAGGAAAGAAATTATTCCCTGCAGGAAGGGATTATTTCTCTCTCTTGAAACCATTTGGTAATTGGCTACATCTGTGCCCCCAAAACTCTTGGCAGCCTAAAGCAGGGTTTTTGTGGAGGTGGGACACAAGTCACTGGATCCCTGATCTGATCTAGTGTGACATGGTTGGTTTTGTGATGGAATTGGGAGGGCTGAGTGGGCACTGGGGTTTGAGCAGCTCCCAGGACCACTCAGGACAAGGAGTTGTTTGGGGAGCCATGCTAAGCTTGACTGTGTAATTGGTCTGAGGGTTTTTTAATGACTCAGAAAATTGCTGGGTACCTCTAAAGGCTGGAATGACTTTTGGATGGTGCTCATTAGTGCTCTACATGCTTTCCATCAGCAACACTCTCCCTGGGCTCCTTCTCGTGGTGTAACATGAGCCAGAGCAGTTTGGTGCTTGTTAGGAGGAGGGTCTGTGACCCCCACACGAGGCACTGCAGCCCCCTCTGGGGCAGAGATGAAATAATTTGTTAAATCCAGCACCATTCCTTTATGGTTGAGACACCTGCAGCCACTCTCAGCCTGATCTCCTGAAGTCTCCACTGGTCAGACAAGAGCGGTGTGAGCTCTGCCACCTGTAATTGTCCCAGAAACATCATAAGCCAATAGTTTTTTGACCTTTTTTTTGGCAAATTTCATCCAGACATTTACACCTGATGTTTTGGTTCTGCTGCTTGCCCCGTTAGCAGACAATTCCCTCCTTGAGGAAAATGAAAGCAGCAGATTCCAAATGCATGAGGAGCGTGGGCAGGTTGATTAAACTTGGGGGAAGAATTGTAAAATGTGGCACCCTGACTTCTTGGCCTCCTTGTGCTGGGTTTCCTTGCTCAGTCCCCTGCCACAGTGGAGGTGGTGTGAAACAGAGGCTCATGTCAGTATATGGTGTGAAGTTTTAGGTGTTGGTGAAGTCTGTCTGCAGCTCAGTTTGGTCTTTTTGTGGGATTTGATCTCCAGGCTGATGGTGGCTGTTGCTTAAGGTCCATGGAAAGGAGAGAAGATGGCTTAGAAATGTCATTGTGTGTGAAGAGTTTTCCAAAACTAACACAGTGAGAGTCTGGCATCTCCTTCCAGAATCCCAGAATGGTTTGGGTTGGCCTTAAAGCTCCTCCAGTGCCACCCCCTGCCATGGGCAGGGACACCTTCCATGGGACCACCTCCCTCCCAGGCCTGCCCAGCCTGGCCTTGGGCACTGCCAGGGATCCAGAGACAGCCACAGCTTCTCTGGGCACCCCGTGCCAGGGCCTCCCCACCCTCACAGGGACCAATTCCATCCCAATATCCCATCTAACCCTGCCCTCTGGCAGTTTAAAGCCACTCCTAGGCTGGAATTCCTGCTGGGAGGGGTAACTACACTTAAATTCCCTCCCTGAGGTCCCTCTTAGTCTACCCCTGTTCTGCTGCTTGTGGCTCATAAAAGAGCAGCTGAGTACATGGAGTGTGTCCAGGAGTGTCCAGGGCTGTCCAGGACTGCCCCCAAGTGTTGTGCTGACAAGGGAAACAGCCCAAACTTGAACATGAAGTAAAAAGGGTGGGTGGAAGAAGAGAATTTTTGGGTCACTGGCCCTCATCAGCCCAGACACTTTTCATGCATTAGCAAAACAGTTTTGTGGTTTGCCCTTTCACCACATCTGTTGTTGGGTTTTTCAGGCTGCTGAGGCTTCAATTAGAGTTCATTAGAGACCTTGTCAATCACTGCCCTCCAGAAGTCCTGCCTGAAAGAAGCTGTGCATGGTGCTGGAAATGGGCCTTGGCATGGAATGCTCTGCTTGGGCCTCAATTAGTCATTATTTGTTAAATACACTACTCAGAGGCTGTCAGAATGTACAAGAAGGCTTCTGAATCTCTGCAGAGCGAGTTTCCTGTAGGCACATACCTTTTTAAGGACAATTTAAATGGAATTTCCAATTTAAATTGGAATAATTTTCCATGGAGCTCTGCTGGAAACTGTGAGCATCTACCTGTGGGCCAAGCCCAAGCTGAAAGGAAGTTCCCAAAAGAGGAGAGAGAAAAGTGGTTGCACTGCTCTTAAATGGGTTCATTGTGAAGATGCTCCAAGATAAAGGTTGGACTTGAACTTCAAGGTCTTTTCCAACCTAAATTATTTGGTGTGTTGTTGGGGAAGATGAATCAGGGAAACCTTATCAATATGATTGCTTAGCAAAAGATTCTGAAAATATGAAACCTATAA
>JBBMKD010000070.1:1170467-1187037 GCA_037834095.1 Argya squamiceps
GGCAAAAGGCCCTTTTTACCCACCACCCTTGCAATAAACCCCCGTGTTCTAGAATGTCTCAGCTCTGCAGAGTTCCCTCTCCCTGCCCTCCAGGGATGCTCTTACAGTCTGTAGTGGCAGCACTTGGAGCATTAATTCAGATGTGACAGTGTCACAGAAAAGCTGTGTCACCTTCTTATTGCCTCCCCCTGTCCAGGAGCTGCTGATTCACTGTGCTTCCCATGTGGTGGATCACATCTCTCCTCACCCCCTCTGCAAAGGGGGAAGTGAGGGTGTCCTCTAGTGGGAAATGTGGCCTGGAATCAGTTGGGTGAGGTTTGTTTGGCTCGTGGAGGTCACACTGAGTGGCAGGAGCTGTGAAGGAGGGAAGCTGGCAGAGCAGCTGGTCCTGGAAGGTCAGAACAATGCATGGCAATTGTCCTCCTGCTTCCTTTCCCTTCAGGGCAGTTTACACAAAGTCAGCCCTCTGTACTTTTAGCTGTGCTCTTTCCAGGAGAAATCCCACAGAAGGATCAGCTGCTGGGCAGTGCTGGGTCCCTTTCTAGGACACCTTGGCAGGTGGGTGAGTGATCCCTGGGGTCACAACCTCCAGAATCCTTTTGGGGTCCTTTCTTCAGACAACTTCAGTGATGTGTCTTTGAGGGCAGAGGTGGAAGGAAACCAGATTTCTTGTCCTTGTGCAGCAAATAACAGATCTGTGACAGGATTGCCTTGATGGCTTTGACTCCAGTGTGGAGGTTGGTGCACTCTCAGTCTTGGTGAAAGTTAAGCAGGTTCCTTTAGCAAGTACAAATTTCCTGCTGAGTGTTTCATTTGGATGTTTGCCTGGGTGTGTATAACATAAATTAGATGAAAAATCTAGCTGACTCAGGAGGATCAGATGCCTGGCATGAAGTGGGGACAGAAAATGGTCCTGAGAATGGACAGGCTCACCAGGAGAGGGAGGTTTGCTCACAGCCACAGCTTTCCCCTCTCTTCTCCCAGTAAATTCCCAGGTATTGAAACAGCAGTCATACCCAAAAGTGGAAGCTTTCTGGAAGAACAGAACCAAGTAATGCTGCCATGGAAGAATTAAAGTGAGAGCTCTTTACAGACACAGCAGTCATAACTCTGCTGGTTATTTTTTAAGGCTCTGTTTGCAATTAAAGATCTGGAGGTGATCAGCTCTCCTTTCTCATCACAGGGGAATACTGAAGTATTTTTAGTAGAATGTGTTGCTTTTTAGAAAAATCCCGGGGTGATGAATCTTAAAATGTATCAACTGAAGATTTTGAAATATTTGAGCACAGTTCAGGCTGTTGCTTCATGTGAGCTCCAGGCAAATCCCAAATCTGCTTGCATGCCTTCAGTCACTGAAGATATATGAAGCTACAGAATTTACCCCCAGGCAAACTGCACTGCCTGGGCTGCACAGACCATAAAGAACAGGAGAATGTGACTGGAGCTTTTTGTGTTTGGAGTCCAAGAGCCTGAGCACTGTGCAGCATTGTGGGGAGAGATAAAATAATTGGATGCAGATGGCCAGTCTGGGAGGGTGGGAGATGTTTTAAACAAAAAAATCAGATCCAGTGAAAGCTGCAAAAGAAGGTGGTGGGAGCAGAAGTGCATTGACAGCCCTGTGGGCTCAAAGCTGAGTCTTTGACCTGCTGTTCTGCCTGGACTTGCTGACCTGTGGGATGAGCTCCCAGCAGCCAGGCAGGTTTCTAACACAAGGATTACTTGCTAAAGAAAGGGGTTCTGGCTCTCTGGATAAATTTATGGTGGTTGAGAGCCAGTTTTTCCATTTTCTGAGTGGCTGTAAGCAGGAGTTTTTCCAGCTAGCAAAGATTACCTCTGGATATCATGATGGTAATTGGAGATAGCAATTAATATCTGTAAATTGTTAATGTGATGTTTGGCTTAGAGCTAGCAACCCCACTTCCTGGCATGAGATGGGAACAGGGAATTTCAATTCTGGCCTTATGTCACTTATTCTTTCTATTTTTAAGCCTTTTTGTCTTCCAGGCTCCTGCCACTGCACTGCTGGTGTTGGAGACCCTTAAAATACCTGCTTAAATATCATTTGAAGGGAGTGTGTGTGAAGATTAAATCCTAGTTGGAAACCTCCCTAACCTCCTTAAGGATGGAGGGAGGGGAAAGCTGGGATAGAGAAATACCACTGGAGAGAGTTTTGTCCTGCATATCCCAAAATTGTTGCTGGATCTCTCCAAGCCCAGCTGGACTCTGAGACAAGGAGTCAGGACTTCCCAAGATCCTGATACTCTGTGATGGCTCCTGGGACTGGAATGGGACACAGGTCACCAGCCCCAGCCCAGGGCACCATGGCTGTGCCTGCCACATGGCTGCCTTTTGTTCCTCACAAGGGGAATCCAGCAAAAAAAAGCCCAGTTTTGTCCAGCAAGGCACAGGAAAAAAGCCAAGGATCCTGTTTTATGTATGAATGGTTGTCACCTGTTTGAATGTAGCTCCTGGAGCTGAATTAAAACATTCTGTAATTAATGTGACCTGTCTGCTATGACATAATTAGCTAGACAAACCTGGATCTGCAGCCTTGTTGCCCAGAAAAGCTCATTTGGCTCAATTTTGGTTTTGCCAATTGGAATTCAGTGCAAGTACATGAATAACACTGAGCTGTTTCCAGTGTCAGTTATGTCTTGTCTGAACACAAAAGTCCATGTAAGTGTCATTTCATAAACCAAGCTGGATGATTGTGTGGCCTTTGGGCCTGTGATGGATCAAATTAAGGTTCAGCCCTGTGTGGATTTGTGGGAGTGACTTTACTGGTGGTTTTAGGCCCCAGATGAGTGGAGCCAGGCTTCCTTCTTGAGTTTCCACACCACCCTCTAGGCTGTGCCTGCCTCCTGCAGGAACAGGAGATCCTGAGGCTGTGCAAGGACTCTGAAACATCAGAATAATGTTTTATTAGGTGGAGGATCTGAGCTGGAGGTCTGCCAGAAGGGTTATTTTGTGAGAGGGTCAGGGAGCTTCCATGGGCTCCTCTGTGCCTGAGTGGTTTCCCCAAGCCATGGGAGCAGCACTTCTGTCCTCCTTTAATATTGAGAGTTCACATGTCATAAAAACACTCCACCTTCCTGATGGGATGGGGCTTTTAATTAAAAACTGCTCTCATCACATGCAGGGTCAGATACCTGCAGGTTCACCTACCTGCAGATGCAGATTCAAAACACAGATGGGTCTGAATGGCTCCTTGGCTGATTGAAGTTCTCATCTTCCCAGAATTGTAGAAATATTTGGGTTGGAAGAGTCCTTAAATATCACCCAGTCCTTAAATATCCCATGGGCAGGGACACCTTCCACTGTCCCAGGCTGCTCCAAGCCCTTTCCAGCCTGGCCTTGGGCACTGCCAGGGATCCAGGGGCAGCCACAGCTGCTCTGGGCACCCTGTGCCAGGGCCTGTCCACCCTCACAGAGAAAAATTTATTTCTAATTTCCAAACTAAACTTAATCTCTTTCAGTTTGAAGCTGTTCCCCCTTGTTCCTTCTGCTTCTTTAAGGACAAAAAATGTATAATCTTTAATTTTGCTGCATTTAGCATAGTTTTCCAGTGTGTAAGATTCCTGTGGAGGTCAGTAATGCTGACCTCTGAATAAACATGGAAAAAGGATATTTCTTAGGGCTGGTACACCAGGAATGTTGCTGTTTCTGTGGTAGATGTGGTACATTTCAGTCAAGGCTGTGGAAGAAAACAGTCACCTGGGTGTACTCAACTGGAGTGGA
This sequence comes from Argya squamiceps, assembly GCA_037834095.1. Classification (NCBI taxonomy): domain Eukaryota; kingdom Metazoa; phylum Chordata; class Aves; order Passeriformes; family Leiothrichidae; genus Argya; species Argya squamiceps. The sequence goes on from JBBMKD010000070.1 coordinate 1,174,206, forward strand.
CACAGCCAAAATACTGAGTGCAGAATTTGATCCAACTCAGTGTGGTCAAAGCAAGGATGGGAACTGTGTGTCAGACATGGAGAACTGAGGTATTACTCCTCTTTCCTCTATGAATTTGTTTGTAGATGTTTAAAAATACTTAAAATAATAATCCAGAAGCAATTGTTTAATTACTAATGAGCTCCTTGAAGCATGAAGTGAGTGGAGAAGGAATGACTGAGCTTAGCTACTCCACAAAGGGTATGGTTTCCCCTTTGGCACAAGTGATTATTTGTCTTGATAGCAGAGCAGTTGCCTTAATTAAAACACTGTCCACATACCTGGGCAGCTCTGCTGGGGAATTTGGTTACACAGGACAACAGGATCCTTGTTTGACACGTTTCACTCACTTTCTCATTCAGCTTTTCTTTCCTCTGCACTACACATCCTTTGTGTACCTCCTTGGAAAAAAATCTCCCCCAAACACCGTGCCCTGTTCCTTGTGAATGATGCTGCTGTTCTCCCAGGCTGAGATCCCCAGATATCCTTCTTTTTTTCCTTTTCCAATTTACTCTGAGGGTGGTCTCCCTCCCTCTGAGCACCCAGAGCCACCAGAGGAGATGGCTGAGCTGATCTGGGGGTTGTTCTTTATGCCCAGGTGACACCAATGCTGGCCTTTAGCTGGAGATACAAGGTGCAGATTGTGCTGTGCTTGTGACCTTCCTGTGCTCAGGGTGGGAAAAGATTGTGTCAGGACAAAGGGGGGAGTCCAGGCTTTGCTCAGAACAGACCCTCATCCTGACATTGATTTGAAGTCCGGTGATGAATGGCACAAAATCACTGCTCTGGCATTTCAGGTTGGCCTGAGGAGCAGCTTAATTCTTGTGTTTCTAAATTTAAAGTCAAAATTCCCCATGTAATCACTGCTGTAGATGAGTGCTCAGGCACCTGAGTGAGTTTTGGCTCTTCAGTTAAGACAGAACAGCCTTAACAAGAAAAATTAACTCAAATCCGCTGTTTGAACACTCAGAGCATCAGGTACCTTTGCTGGGATCAGAAGATAAACTGAATCCTGCAAGAGCCTGAATGTGCACAACAGGAACTTAAATGTTTTAGTAGGATTCAGTACTTGGAATGTACTTTATTCAGGACATGGAATAGAGTGTAAAAAGGACCTAAATTCAGAAGGAATCACAGTCTCACAGACATAAAGCTGAAGTCTTTAAAGCTGCAAATTACCTTGTTCAAATCACTGCCTTTGCCTTGTGAGCAGTTTTCAAGAGTAGAAGAGGAAAGGCAGTGTGCATAAATTGTAAATTCATTCTTAGGCAGTATAGTTGATGTAATAAATGGTGTAAAAACTACATTCTTGGGGTAACTGTGCCACAGTGGGTGCTTTCCCAATAATTAGAATTACACGAGCAGTTCCATCAGCTGGAATACCTGTTCCTTTTATAAATACTGTAGAAATTTTCCAATATTTCCAAGCTAGATGAGTGGGTTTTCTTCTGTTTTATTCTGAAAGGTGAGAAGGGGGAAAGAATAGATTGCCTGAAGTCCTGTGGAGTGTCTGTACCAAGGAGACAGGGGATATAGAGCCTGTTTTACAGTGCAGGGTTATAATACAGTGCAGCATTATGTTCCAGTCAGTGTGTGATATAATGCAGGCACTGTTGTGGCTGGAGGAATAACCACAGCCCTCAGAAATTGGGAGACCCTGGACATGGATATTTGTTACCAAATCATCCACAGATAAGTTCAGTTCAATAGATTGCATCTTAAAAAAACAATGGCTTACAAGTTCCTTCTGGTCAATGTGGGATTGTGCCCTGCAGAAACCCCACACCAGGCATGTGCTGTTCTTACAAGAAAATTAAATCTAAAAGTGATTTGTGGGGGATTTTTTATATTTTTTTAAGGGAGATATATATATATATAAAACCCTTATATTTTATATATATATAACCGTTATTTTATATATATAACCCTTATATTATATATATATAAAACCCTTATATTATATATATAACCCTTATATATTATATATAACCCTTATATATTATATATATAACCTTTATATTATATATATAAAACCCTTATATTATATATATAACCCTTATATTATATATATAAACCCTTATATATTATATATATAACCCTTATATTATATATATAAATATATAAATAACCCTTATATTATATATATATAAATATATATGTAAACCTCTTATATATAAATATATATATAAACCCTTTATATATATATATATATATCCCCCATATATTATATATAAATATATATTTAAGGGTTATAAATTCAACTTTTCTGCAGGGGAACCAGCTCAGCCCCGGGTTTGGGGTTTCTTGTGAGAACACACTGTGTGGGTTTTTGGGGTTGAAGGATTGCAGTGAGGCCTCTCGTGCTCCCTCACCACACATGGGGTGAGGCTGTTCCCAAAGAAACAGAGAGGAAACAGAGATTTGGGAAAAGCCACTTCCCCCCATTCTGTTTTCAGCACTTCACTCATCGCAAAGGCAGGTCAGAGCCTGGAACTCTGCTCTGTCACCCTGAATTTTCCTGCTGTCCAGTGTTTGCAGTTTGTAGTGGAGGTTCTCACACAGCTTCATGTAAACTATGGAGATATTTAGAACTTACCTATTTTGTTCACATATTTCTCCTCTCAGAGGAGGAATGTGATTGATGGTGATGTTCACCAATGAGCTCAAGAAGGTGGTGACTTGTTTAGCCAATCTTTTGCCTTCTGGCCAAAATGTATAAAAGATGGAGTCAGAAATTAGAATAAAGCTTTTTCCTGCTTGACCTTGTGTGTCTGCCTTGTCCTTGGTGTGCCTGAAATTGCCCCACTGCTCCTGGCCATTTCCTGTGCTGGCCAAGGGATGTGTCCCACTGCTCACCTCTGGATTGAGCTCCCAGTGCTGGGCTGCTCTGGGCTGCCTGTGCTGTGTCTGAAGCTGAAACAGGCAGATTGAGTTGCTGCCAGCCTCAAGAGTCAGCCCCAAATTAATGGTTAATGGGGGAGAGAAGGGAGGGACAGAGGGGAGCGAGATGTGCCCACAGACACATCATTTCACCCACCTTGTGCCTCCACACTGCTGATCTGGGTCAGCTCTGGGAAATATTTATAGTCTGGTCTCAGCAAAAGGAAGAATTCCCCTAAAAGCTGCTGCTGCTGCTTGGCCACTTCTGTTTATCCAGGAATTTATTGTGGTTTTGAGGCCTCTTCAGCCAGGCCTGCAGGTACCAAAGGATGAACTCCCCTGAGAGTTCTGGGCTGGGTTAAATCCTGCCCTGCTCCTGGTCTGGGCTCTGCAGTTCTCACTCATGGTCACATTACAGTCTGCAGAGTACAAAATAAAAGCACTCAAATGAACATTTCAGCTTTTTCAACACTTTACCAACCATATCTTGGTTTGCTTCTGATTTTTTGTGTGTTTAAGGATTGATTGTTTGGGTCAGGGGTTGCATCACCTGCTGGTCACATCTTAGAGCCATGGGATAGTTTGGATTGGAGGGACCTGAAAGCCCATCCAGTGCTCCCCCTGCCATGGCAGGGCCACCTTCCACTGTCCCAGGTTGCTCCAGCCTGGCCTTGGACACTTCCAGGGGTGAGGCAGCCACAGTTTGTTTTTTCATTTCCATTTAGGATTTTTTTTTTTGACCTTTCATGGTCACATTGGTTTTTGTGTGTCCCTGCTGCCTGTGAGTGTCCTCCTCTGTATGTTCCTGCCTTGTTCTTGGGATTGGGAATGTTTTTGTTCCAGGCAGTGTGATCTCTTCTGTCTCATCTAGTGCATTAAAATAGTTTCAGGGCTGCTGCACCCCAAATTTGTTTTTTCTCCTCTCAGCTTCTTTCCTTTGAAATGGTGCAGATCTATTCACTGAATCAATGGCTTGAAGAGAAGAAAGCACATTTCCATGTTTTCTTTATTCCTCCCTCCCCTTTTCATTTCTGAGTTGTGAATTCATCACTACATGATTAATTTTGCCCTTGATTGCCTTTTGTCCTCATACGCTCAGTCAGATTTTCATCTCTATGATGTGGAGTGGAATGTAGAAGAGATTCCACACTGCTTATTTCTTTCTTGTTTTTATTAGCACATTGTTACCAACCTACCCAAGAACTTACCAGCTGTCCTGTGCTCCTGTTGTGTTGTTGGTAAAAGGGCATTTTGCTTTACTCCATTTCTGGGCTCTTGTTCCAGCAGGAAACACACCCTGCACTGGTTGTTTGATGACAACAACTGCAGGAATGGTTGTTGATGGTCCCTGGGGTGGACTGAGCTCAGGGCTGCACATTTCCTGAGGTGTGTGCAGGGAGATGGAGTCTCCTGTCCCTGCAGGATCTCCCAGCCCCTCTGCTGTGTTGAGAGCAGAGCTCATCTTTGTCCTTGAGCAGGGCAGGGAGGCAGTTTTGGGGTCCTGGATCCATGGGAGGCTGTGGAGGATGCAGGAGGTGTGTTGGATTTGACACAGACACATTAATTCTCATGACCAAGCATGGTCATGCTTGGCTGCATGCCTGGAAACTGCTCTGAGCTTGCCCCAGAGTGGGAGTTTGGGAGGGCTCAGTGCAGCCTGTGGAGGGCAGATTCCTTTAGCAGCTCCCTCTTTCCCACCCCTGTTTATAAAGGTAAATATTTCCCTTTATCCATCAGCCCTGGGCAGTGGCTTCCCTTGGCACAGAGGAATGTGTGTGTATTGAGGTGTTCTGGGCCACACCAGTGGTTTGGTAATTAAATCTGCAATTATTCAAGGTGGGAGCACAGGGGTGTGTTGTGAGTGAAGTGATTTCTGGAAGGGTTTTGGCTTTGAGACAGATGTGGGCTGTTAATAACAAAATCTGTTCTGAGGGGTGCCAGTGCCTTTCAACCTTAACATTTTGCCCTCTCTCCCCTCCCTGCTGTTCCTCCCGCCCCACAGGTCCCCAGCCTGTGTGAAGATCTCCTCTCCTCTGTGGATCAGCCCTTGAAGATTGCACGAGACAAGGTGGTAGGGAAAGATTATCTATTGTGTGACTACAACAGAGATGGGGACTCGTACAGGTGAGTTCAGCCAGGGCTGCTCTGTCAATGACACCCATCTGCAGGTATTGCAGGCCCTTCTCCCTCTTATCTTCAGCCAAAAAATATCAGTCATTTAAAGATTTAGAGCCCAAAATGTGCTGTTGTTACCTTGCTAGAGGGGGGTGACTGTATTTCTCTTTGTTTTCTGTATTCTGGATTAAAAGCAGTCAGTTCTCTAGCAGATACGGCCTTGGTAGGAAATTAGCCCACTGCAAGGTTATAAAATCTCTGGAATGGATAATGACAGCAAAGAGATGATGCAAGCTGTGGATTTAAACAAAATCATCTTCAGCTTGTACAAAACAGGGTGGATTTGCCAGCTGGGAAAGGCTCTTTACTAATGTTTTGCAAAGAATTAACTGACTTTGGACTCAGTGTCATTAGTTCTGTTTGAAAATCTTGGCCCTAGTTTTTACCATAGAAAAGGAATCCTTGTTTCCCAAAATAGGTGATTTATTCTGAGGACTGTAGACCAAAACTATGAAAATGCTCAAACCCTACAAGCTGTGTATAATTACAATATAATTAATTTTGAAGTAGGAGGGGCTGTAATACTGGAATGGTGCAATCAGGTTTCAGTGTTTTGGCTGCCACATTGAGCAGAGTTTCTCTTTTAATGTGTTTTCCTCTACCTTGGCATTAGGATGATGTTTTTAATTTATGTTTAAATCATCCCTTCCCTTTCTCACATTGCCTGACTTGCCTTAATGGCTGTAGTAGTAGATGGTGATGTAGTTCCAGATATTTAATTTAGGAGTCACGAGTTTACAGTCCAGGAACCTTTGGGACTCCTGCAGCACTTTTATTCTTTCCCTTAACAAAGGGTGCGGGGCTGTGAGGTAACAATGCCCCTCATCTCCTGAATTAGGAGCTCAGCCTTCCTGCTGCTGCTGGGGATGATTCTGAGCCTTCCACTTGTCTCTCCTTGTAGCTTCAGTGTCATAATTTACATTTTAGTGCTTGGAATTATCTCCAGGAAGAATCTCACTTTGCTCTGTGTAGATTTGATGTAGTGTTTTACATTCATCTGGCCAGAATGTTTCAAGAATTGTGTTTCAAGGTGGAATTTCAGAAAATATTTTTTAACAAATCTTTTGTCTTTGGCTCAGGCATCAGTGCAGTGGCAGGTGAGCTTGTAAAGGATTTGAGATGAATTGGTTCAGTTGCTCTGAGTTGCAGGAAAGGTCCCTCTCTAATGTGAAGCACATCTGTGTGTGGATGATTTACACAGAGAACATGCTGAGATTCATTTTGTCCTGGAACAGGAGATGGAGAGTGAGAGCAGATGCAGAGTTTGCTTCTGGGTTGTGGCTGAGTGTAAATCCTAATGCCTTGTTTAAAATATAACCTATTGCAGGGGGGTCCTGCAACATTTATATATTTATTATATTTATGTTTTTATATATATATATCACTCCTGCAAGTGAGCAGGACCCAAAGGTGTCACTCACATTCTTCAGGGTACTAATCTCATATTTAGAAACTATTCCAACCTTCTACAGGAGAGCCTGGTTCCTTCTAAAAGCATTTTGCATTAATTTTGTGTGCCCCAGCTGGTCAGATCCACACGAGCAGCTACTTGCATTTAATCACTTCTGAATTAGTAAATAAAACAGGAGTTGAGAACTTCTGCCCCCACAAGATGTACCCCCACAGCTGCAGCCCCTCTGGCAGGTGCAGGAGGAAGGATTAAATCCTGAACTTCTTGTGGATCTTTCAAGAGATGCTTTCTCCCTGAGGTGATGTTTCTTGGAGCCCCTTTGCATCCTGCTCAGGCTGTTGACAGGGACATCAGTCACCAGGGACACAGGGAGCTGGAAAAGGCACTGGTTAGACAGTGGTGGGACATTGTGCTATCACTAATAACCCCATTTGTTTAATTAGGGCACATGACAGCCCCTCCTCTAAGGTCAGTGTCACTCTTGCCTCTGAAATTTGCTCCATCTCTTTCTGAGAAGGTATTAAATAGTTACAAGGAAGCAGGAGGAATTTGGTTTTTAAAATCACTTGGAAATTTTAAGGACTCATTAAATAATGAGGTTTCAGAAAAGCTCCTTCATTTGTTCCTCCAGAACAGGCACCATGTGTTAATTGCTGGCATGAAAAAATCCTGTTCCTGAGGCTTTTGATTCAGGCACTCTGGATTGAAGTGATTCTTCCTTCTGGAATTGATTGGGCTCAGCTCTGATTCATGAAGTAAATTCTTTCCTTCAGCACACAGCAGAAGCCTTTGAAAGGCCAGCAGCACTGCCCTGTGCATGTTAATCCCACTCTGTGCCTGTGTCCAGACACTGCTTCCTACCTCATAAAATCTCCAGTTGTTACTGGGAAGTGGCTCTTACACTAATTTCATCAATTAGGCCAAGATCTAGGAGGAGTTCACTGGGCTTTTAAAAGCTTTTGATATTTCCACAGCCATTTTTCAGAACCACACACTCAATTAGTAAATCCCAGGGAATCTTATTCCCTGCCTGCAAGGTGCTGCATCCCCAGTTCCTGCTCACTCCAAGCTAAACACCTTTTCTTCTGTATTGGACAGGCTGCTAATTGCATTTCTTTTAGCACTAAATTCTCCTTCAGCAGGAGAGGTGGGGCTGGGGAGTCAGACTTTCTCACTGGGAATCCAGTGATTTTTATAGGGTTGGGTTTTTTGAGTGGCTTTACAATTTGACTGGGAGTTTGCCTGGAAAAAAAGCTGCTGTGAGAAGTGAATATCCTAATGCTTAGCCCATCACAGTTTAGTCTTTCCTTGTATTTAGACAGACTTGGTTTGGTCCATTTCAAACATGGGTCAGGCTGGAAGGTGGAACTTTGGAGTCTCCTTGGCTCTTCATAAATAGATAATTTTTATTTTCTTCATTTTATCAAATCCTGCTTTTGTGAGTCTCACAGGTACTTCTCTTAGTGCTCCTGGAGTAACAGAGGTTTGTGAAGGATATCAAACAGTCATGGAATCCACATGGTGAAGGCAGAGCTTTTTATTAATTATTTTTTTTTTTAAATCAGACTTCAAGGTCCCTGACTTTGTCCATACATTTCCACTCGAAGTGTGTTTGATCACTCTGTTAAATGGAATCCTTATGGGGAATTTGGGGCCAACAACACTGAAACCTGTTAGCTGAAACACAAACCATTCTCTTTTGGGGAAATTAGAGGTCTGACTTTTGAAATTTAAGTGCTTGTCCATCTGTCTTTCTTCAAATAGCCTCTGGTTAAGTGTTTAAATGTGTTGTGAATGCATTTCCACAAAAATAAAAAATACAGGGCTGCGTTAGGAGGTTTTTTTGTTGGCAAAGCAGCTGCTGGCTCCAGCTGGAATGGGATGAAAATGCCACAAGCTGGGTCTGTTCTGGGCTGCCCCTCAATCCCAGTCCTGCACCAGGGAAGAGGTTTGGTGTTTGCCCTTAGAGCATCTCCCAGTGGTTCTGCAGCAGTTCTCTGCTCACCCTCTGCAGCAGCTGAGCCATTTGGGGGGATTTTTATGTGAATCTCTTCCAGATTTCAGAGATTTTAGGTAAAGGAGTGGACAAAGAGCTGAGGAGGAACCTCATCCCTGTGTGCAGGGAGGGCTCAGAGCAGGGCCCAGGCTCTGCTCTCAGCAATGGCACAGAGCAGCAGGCAGGGACTGATCCCAGGGAATTCCACCTGAAAATGAGACAAAACTTCTTTAAACACCTGGAATACATTGTCCAGAGAGGGTGTGGAGTGTCCCTCACTGGGGATATTCCAGATCCTGTGCCCTGTGCTCTGGGCTGGCCCTGCTGGAGCAGGGAGTTGGCACCAGATGAGGCCCTGTGGGCCCTTCCAGCCTCACCCAGCTGGCATCCTGTGGCTGTTGACTCCTTTCCAAAGCAGCCACATTTTAAGCAGCTGTTTAAAATCACAACATCCCAGAATTACTGAGGGTGGGAAAACTCTCCAACCTTGACCAGTCACCAAGTTGTCCCCAGCCCAGAGCACTGAGTGTCACATCCAGGCCTTCCCTGGACACCTCCAGGGATGGGGGCTCCAAACCTCCCTGGGCAGCCCCTGCCAGGGCCTGAGCACCCTTTCCATGGGGAAATTCCTCCTGATATCCACTCTGAGCCTCCCCTGGCCCAGCCTGAGGCCGTTCCCTCTCCTCCTGTCCCTGTTCCCTGGGAGCAGATCCTGACCCACCCCTGGCTGTCCCCTCTGTCAGGGAGTTGTGCAGAGCCACAAGGTCCCCCCTGAGCCTCCTTTTCTCCAGGCTCAGCCCCTTCCCCAGCTCCCTCAGCCCCTCCTGGTGCTCCAGCCCCTTTCCCAGCTCCATTCCCTCCCCTGGACATGTTCCAGCCCCTCCATGTCCTTGTGGTGGGAACTGGACACAGCCCTGAGATGAGAACCATGACCTGAAAACGTCACTTGGGTGGATGTGACACAACAACTCCACTTCTCCTGGTCTCACCTTTCCTGTCAGGTGTGGCTGGGAGGAGTGAAGGGAGCAAAGCAGAGCCTGGGCTTTGTGCTTTGCATCAAACAGGTGCCAGACACTGCTGCCTGTCTGAGAAATGGGTGACAAAGGGCTGATGAAAAAAAGCCTTTCCCTGTGGCCAGCACTGGACCTGGTGCTGCAGCCAGGGGCTGGGAAAAGTGAGTGGGAAAAGGGGAGAGAAAGGGTAGAGGTGCTTTTCTTTAATCCAGAGTGATATGTGTAAGTTGGTTACTCCAAGGGGAAATGAAAAGCAAAATGCAGGTTTCCAGAATGGCAGTTGTAAAAGCCTCAAGCAGATGGGCAAAGGGTTCCATTAAACTTTTAATACCAAATCTTTCATTAAGAGCACAAAAAATCTCTTCCACACCTGCAGAAATTGTAGTGAAACCTGCACCTTTACAAACCCTGTTAAATCACTCAGACTGTTCAAAGGGTTTCCTAATGTTATGCTAAAGGTAGAGTTTATTTCAAAGCAGAATAGTGCAGGAGAATGTAGACCTTAATCATAGCCAGCAGTGTTTGGCTCAAACACTGTCAGATCCCAAATAAACTACACAATCCATTTGTATTTGCATGAAAACAATTTTAAATATTTAATGTCCAACAGCTGAAGCCTTGATGAATATATAAGAAGGAATAGATTGAAACCCAAGATGTATTTTTTATACAGAAAAACCTGAAGCCAGGGAATGACCCTGAGTTTTGAGGGTTCAGTCTCCCCTTTTTGGCAGTGTTTGAAATGGCTGTGGAGGGGGCAGTTTTTACAGGCAGTTTTCTCTGGGCACCTTTTGGGTTTTTTTTGGAAATTCAACATTTGTGGATGAGCTCAGACCCACCAATATTAAACATTCCAGAACCATGGAATACCCTGAGCTGGAAGGGACCCCCCAGGACCATCCTGGCCGTGCACAGACACCCCGACAATCCCACCCTGGGAGTGTTGTCCAGACATCCCTGGGAGCTCTGGCAGCCTTGGGGCTGTGGCCAGGCTCTGTCCCACTGTCTGTTTGTCCTGTCCCCTGCTCTGACTGTCCCTTTCCTTGTCTCCCTGGCAGGTCACCGTGGAGCAACAAGTACGACCCTCCCCTGGAGGACGGTGCCATGCCCTCGGCTCGCCTGCGCAAGCTGGAGGTGGAAGCCAACAATGCCTTTGACCAGTACAGAGACTTGTATGTCAGTCCTCCCCTCAGAGCCCTGTCTGTCTGTCTGTCTGTGTGTCTGTGTCCCCTGGGGCACAGGGGTCTGAGGGGGGAGGCAGTGTTGGGGTTTGTGATGCCAGGCGTGATCCGATCTGTCAGCCGGTGCCAAAGGCAGATGCTGAGGTGCTTTCCCACCTCCCTCCCCCCTTTAACAGATTGATGCTGTCTCTGTCCTGGCATGACCTGGCTTCTCTTTGATCTCTAAGTTCAGTCTTCAACCATCTGCATTTTCCATTCCCTCAAGGCTGTACTCTTAAAAAATCCCTATGTGCAGCAGCAACTCTCACATCTCTCAGTGAAATGACAGGCACTGAACACTGACATGCAGCAGTTGGACAGGGATTAATGAACTTCTGCTGCAGGATGCTTGTTTCAGGCTGTGTTATTAAAGAGGTGTAAAACAAAGGAATTAATAGAGCACGTGTGAGATTAATGTAGATCAGGCAGTGGCTGTTTTAAAGCAGCAATAGGAAGCTGTCTGGGTGAGTTATCAGTTGAACAATTTTTCTGTAAACTGGGGCTGTGCAGGTCCTGCCCTGCCCTTACCTCTGAATCCTTGGCCTCTGTACTCTGTGCTCTCCTAAGCAGTGCTGGGGTGGAAAATGATGTTAAAACTACTCAGCAAGTGAGTGTTGCAGAGCAAAATGAACCAGTGTGTCCTTTACTGGGACACTTTCTTAGGGAGGTGCCTAGAAACCATGAAAAAAGTGAATAAACTTCATTGCTGCTTCATGTTGCCTGAAAAGGGAGATAAAACACAGCCTTAGATGTAGTTCCTCATGTTACAGTGCTGACAGAAGCACATTAAAAGGAACTTTTCTTGCTGGATTCTGTGGCTCAGTGTAAATGTAGCCTGTCCAAATGTGTTAAGCATCACACTTCTGTTACAGGTATCAAATTTTTGCTTCTTTTCATGCATTATTTTCATAGCTCTTCAACTTCTCTTGTAAGTAACAGTTGTTATTGGTATCTGAACTGACTGGAAGAAAGGAATTTTGCATATTCAGCAAAGCCAAGTTTGCAGTTACTCCCCAGATGCAGAACAGAGCAGCACCAATAAGATTTTTTAATACCCTGAGACGAAAATGAGGAGGTTTATGGAACCAAGGTTGTCTTTTTAAATCCCTCTCTGCTCAGATGACCATGAAGTCATGGCTGGATACAATAAACAGCTTCAATTTGCTGGAAGGAAAGCACAGGGCAGGTTTCTCTGACTGAGGTGAGTCTGCTGAGCCCTGCTCAGCGTGGGGGTACAGCAGGACCTTTATGTAACAATCTCCATGTATTGTGTGCAAGGAAAAGGTGAGGTTGTTCCAAATCCCATCTCTGTTTGTCAGTGCAGGTTTTACAGGCAGTAATGGTCAGAGGGGATCCAGGAGGGCTCCCAGCCAGGAGAACAGGTCAGACCATGAGCACAGGTGCCAGCACTTCAGTGCCTCTTGGGATCCCAAAAGTGGAAGAGGAAAAGAGGATGAGGGTGGCTTATGTTTGGCTGAGCAGCATAAAAAAAAATTGTGCCATTTGTGGAAAGAATTTGCAAAGTTAAGGAAACTTAACCTCAGTGTCTGATGGGTTTGTCATGCTAAAAATCAGGATTTGTACTTTACCTCCAGCAGAGATGTGGAGAGAACCAAACAGGCTTTTCTCCTTGCAGGTTCCTGAACAAGACAACTGGATTTTTGTGTTTTGACAGCAGAAGCTTGATTTTTACTTGGAGGGTGGGAATTCAGAGGTGGTAACAAGTGCCAGCTTCTCTCATTGCTGCCCCTGCCAGCACATCAGACTGGGGATGGCTGCAGCAATTCCTCATGGAGCTGTGTGGGGAGGGATGGCAGTGGCAGGGATGTCACAGGGATGTCACTTTGTGGCTGCTGGAGCTGTGTGGGGAGGGATGGCAGTGGCAGGGATGTCACTTGGTGGCTGCTGGAGCTGTGTGGGGAGGGATGGCAGTGGCAGGGATGTCACAGGGATGTCACTTTGTGGCTGCTGGAGCTGTGTGGGGAGGGATGGCAGTGGCAGGGATGTCACTTGGTGGCTGCTGGAGCTGTGTGGGGAGGGATGGCAGTGGCAGGGATGTCACAGGGATGTCACTTTGTGGCTGCTGGAGCTGTGTGGG
>JBBMKD010000070.1:1187588-1204665 GCA_037834095.1 Argya squamiceps
TGTCACTTTGTGGCTGCTGGAGCTGTGTGGGGAGGGGTGGCAGTGGCAGGGATGTCACTTGGTGGCTGCTGGAGCTGTGTGGGGAGGGATGGCAGTGGCAGGGATGTCACTTGGCTGCTGGAGCTGTGTGGGGAGGGATGGCAGTGGCAGGTATGTCACAGGGATGTCACTTTGTGGCTGCTGGAGCTGTGTGGGGAGGGGTGGCAGTGGCAGGGATGTCACTTGGTGGCTGCTGGAGCTGGCAGCTGACCCTGGGAGTGTGCTGTAGAGCCAGCAGTGGGGCTGGGCCAGGCAGAGTCCATGGAGGTGTCATTTCCCTGCTGCTCTGGCAGCTCCTGGAGGTGGGGAAAGAGGGCACAAGGTGTCCTGGGCCAGGTACCAGAGTCCTTCTGCATACTGGAATTCCAGAGCCAGGACCAGCAGAGCTTTTCCAGCTTTGGGAGAAACTTCACACTCATTGATGTATTAATCACAGAGCTGAGTGTGCTGGCAGCCCTCAGGACTGCATCTTTTGTGGAAATTCTGGTTTCTGTTAGATGAGGAGATCTGTTCCAGGTTCACCCTCCAGGAACAGGGATCAGCCTGTAGGCAGTGTGCAGAAAATCTACATTTTGAGTTGACCTGCAGAAGCTTTCATCATCTCTGTTCACTCTGGTGGGGTTGTCTGCCCACACAGATCCTTCACAGGGGACACCAGGCTAATTGATACCTCACATGACAAATTCTCTCTTAAAAAATACCAGTTTAAGTGCAGTGGCTGCAGATGAAGAGGATGAAAATGGTGCTGAGGGAGAAGCCTCAAATCTGACACATCAGCTCCTCACCAGTAGCCCCTTAATGGGCAGTTCTGTCCCTCTGTGGGGCAGAGAATGTTACTGCTCTGTAACCACAGCTGCTGTTTTATGGAAGGGAGGTAACAGTGAACACAAAAGTGATCACAGCACTCACAGGAACAGCAGATCCCAGCGTGCCTGGATTTCCTGGGCTGTTCAGGCATTTTTTGTCCTATAATGTGACTTTCTGCTGGGTTTTTCAGTGGCTTTGTGTGCAGCCTTGCAGCTTCTGCTGTCCCAGGCTGCTCCAAGCCCTGTCCAGCCTGGCTTTAGGCACTTCCAGGGATCCAGGGGCAGCCACAGCTGCTCTGGGCCCCCTGTGCCAGGGCCTGCCCACCCTCCCAGGGACCAATTCCATCCCAATATCACATCCATCCCTCCCTCTGGCAGTGAGAAGCCATTCCCTGTGTCCTGGCACTCCAAGCCCTTGTCCAAAGCCTCTTTCCATCTTTTCCTGTGGCTCCTTCAGGCACTGGAAGGCCCCAGTGAGGTCCCCTGGAGCCTCCTCCAGGCTGAGCAATCCCAGATCTCTCAGAAGTTGCTGTGCACAGGGCTCTCTTCACTCCTGAGCTCCCAAATACCCCTGGTGCTGGTCATTCCAGCATCTGGAGATAAATGAGTGGGTTTCAGGACATCTCCATCCCACTCTGCTCCCCACATGTGATCCAAACCTCCCCTGGATCAGCTCCCACTTCACCTTTAACACACAAAGTGCTGATATCTCACAGAATTCATCTCAGGCCTCTCCCAACACTTCAGATTGCTTCAGTTCTTCCTTCTGCCAGTCCCATTTGGCCCACACACCTTTCCTTTTTAGATTTCTCTTTTCATCAGGTGTGGTAAGTCTCCACCTACGTTCAGTGAGTCACTGCATTGTGTTTGCCATTTCCCAAGGGGTTGGCACCTGCTGCTGTGGGTGTTTTGAGGGAAACAGCCTGTTATGGGCTTGTTCACAGTTTGTGTGGAATGATCCAGTCAGATTTGCTTGCCAGGGACCTTAAAATTCAGTTTTGTCCCCAAAAGCTTAATGGCCACTGAGTGACTGTAGTGTCACAAAACAAGTTTGAGGAAAATTTGAGAAAACAAAAGTTTGGGGAAGTCTTGTAATATTGCATGCATATATATAAATATATATGCATATAAAAAATATATATATGCATATATTTTATATATATGCATATATAACCTGGAGAAGAACAATTCTACTGAACCTTCAGTCCCTGTGAGCCAGTGCTGAATTGGCCTTAAGTGTCTGTTTTAGTGCAAACTGCCTTTAGTATCTGTGGAGTTCCCCACCTTTTCTTTGGGTTAAAGAGGAATTACACCAGGTTTTAGTTCCCCTCTCTGTTCTCTGTGTTAAACAACAAGCAGATTTCTTGGTTATCTGTTTTAACCAAAATCCATGTCACTTGCCCAAAAAACAACTGTTCCATTTCCATCTCCTGCTGCCAGCTTTAACTCCGACAGTGCCTGGAGCTAATGCCCTGCTATGTTTGTGTTCAGGGGGTTATTACTCCCAGATGGAAGTCAAATATCTTACACCACTCACTTAGAGCCTTGCCTTTCCACTTCCAATATGGGGAAGATAATTTCTTCCAACACATGGTTGTAATTTATTGCCCTTTGCTTGACGTGTGTGTGCTTGATTGAAATCAAAGCGTAATGAGGACCAGGGCAGCTGCTTAAATCTCCCCATTGTAGATTCTGCCTTCCCTTGGTTTGGGTTGGAGATAATCAGGGCTTTAATTAAGTAATCTAATGGCTCTTTGTTGTCTGGAAGAAATAATTTCTGGAGTGATTAAATAGACCTCCCCTGGGAAGGATGCTGCAGATCTGTCTGCAAACAGGATGAGTTTTGGTAACTTTGGACTGGTTTAGTGACTGACGTACATTTAGAAAGCTATTCCTCCTTTTTTTCCTGTGGTTTAAATTGGATTTATTGGTGCTTTTAATTTTTAACAGCTTTAAAAAAAGATAAAGCATCATCTTAATCATTCTGTTCCTGAAAATGTTTGTATTGATTAAGATTTTGAATTTCCTCAACAGAGTGAGCAGTGAAACCTTTTGAACTTCTGCTTCTGTCTGTGTTTTGATGTTGATCCACTTTCAGCTTGTTATATTAGAGCTCTGGACCAGGAATTTGGTAGGAGTGGAAGGAGGTCTGGGAGAGGATTGACCTCTGAAATGTCTTTGTTGTGTGTAATCCTTTTATTATTGAATTTTGATTGGAATCTGAATAGTTATTCCAGTTTTGGATAGTGTTGGCAGTGCTGAGGGTGGCACCCCAGGCCTCCCTGTTTGCAGTGTGGGTATTCCTGTCCTGTGGGTGTTCTTTGCAGCCAGCTGAGCATCCAGTGCCCTTCCCTGCTCTGGAGGAGGAATTCCCTGGGAATTCCATGTGCCTGAGGAGTGTCTGGGTTGAGGAGCCTTTTGCCAGAGTTTGGGCAGGTACCACAGTGAAGTCCCAGTGACAGATGAGTTTGTCCTTTGGCTTTGAGAGTGCTCAGGGCTGACTGTATTTTTAATTTTTATTATTCTGTTTAATCTCATGGAACAGCTGGGCTTCAGGGGTGTCTCATTTTGACTGAGCTGTGCTGTCTTTTGTACTGTGTTCAGATGTCCCATATACTGCTGGATAGTTTACCTTTCTTTAGCTGCTTTTACCCTTTTTCTTGTTTTATTTTGGATTGTGTGCTCTGACAGCCTCTGACACTGCCTTAGTCCACTTGTCCTGATAAGAAAAAAATGGAAATATCTGTTTGTGCTGCCCTTGGGCTGTGACTGTCTGAGATCTGCTGCAGTGTCATCTGAGTTCTCCTTCCCTGACAGACCCCAAGAGCCTCTCAGTGGAGTTCAGGCCAAAAAACACTCACAAAACACTTGGCACTTCTCACAGGGTGTGTGGCAGCTGCTGCATTCATGGGTTTGACCAGCTTTGCTGCACTTTGTGCATGGAACAGCCCTGATCCCACCAAGTAAAGATGTAAGAGGTGTGACAAGGGGGTTGCTTTCAGCACAGCCTGCCCTGGCACTGGGTGCCCAGAGAAACTGGATGCCCAACCCCTGGAGGTGTCCAAGGCCAGGTTGGAGGGGGTTGGAGCTCACCAAGGGGTTTGGCAGCTGAGAGCCCTTTATGAGCCCCGTGTCTGTTCACAGACAAACCTGCTCTGCCTGAGCTGGAAAGCTTTGAAGTGACTTTATTGCCATCAGCTCCCTGTTCCTCATTACTGCTGCAGCCCTTTGTGCTTGGCTTTCTCCTGGGCATGGGAGTTCCTGGGGCTTGCAGATTGAATCCAGATGGGTTTGTTGTGCATCCCAGCACTAAGGAAACTGCCTCTGCATCCCTCTGCACCACGGGCTGTGACATCATGGTTGTGTCACCAGGGAGATTCTTGCCTCAGGTCAGGCTCATGAGGGTGAGATGAAGTCTCCTAAGACAGGCCTAAAGCACCAAGACTTTCTCTGCTTTCATGTCTGTGTGCTTTTATTACAGCCCTGCTGTTTTCTCAAGGAAATTACTGGGATGTAGGAAACAGAGCAGTGTTGGGATCCCCCCCTCAGGGCAGCTGAGAGCAGAATTAATATTGAAGTTGTTGATAAATTTTACACAAATTAGAGAATCTTCTTAGAAAAGAGGGGGAAATTAAATGTACTGGCATGCTGGAAAACTAAATCAGTTGCTTTTTATCTGTTTTTTTTTCTTTGGGAGTTCCATTTTGGAGCAGCTCTGCACACTCTGCATTCTTATCTTCTGAATCGGGGATGTTGGGTGGAGGAGGAGTTTTCCCCTGGGTTCCCACGGTTCTCTGTAATTACATAAAAACTGAGCACTTGGATTAGGAGGTCAGCACTGATGATGCAGCACTGTCCTCAAACTCTGCTCTCTGAAGGCTTTAAATCCCTAGGAGGAAATGACTTACATTCAAAAATGAGATGAAATTATAAACTGTCAGTTTATTGTGATCTGGAAGTTTTTGAACTGTTTGTCTTTAATAATACTTGGTATTGTATGGACAGAAATTTACCACATGCCCTCACAAATGTACAGTGTTTTAATGATGGAATTTGAAGACAGAGTAACTAAACAACCTTCTTGTGGCAGATCTGATGTAGAATTCTTCTCTTAGAGAATTGCTGTTACGTAAAATTTACAACCACCAAAGATTTTTGCAGACTTAAACCACGACACAGAAGATTTCTGCTGTCTCTTCCCCCCCTCTGCACGTTTGGATTTCAGCTGGCAGAGTCTGGAACGTGGCAGGCTGGGGGTGGCTGCAGCAGTGTCTGTGCTGCCCCAGGATGGCCACAGGAGAAGGGTTTGGAAGCAGTGGGAGCTCCCTGGTGTTAATGAAGCAGTTCCTCGTTTGGAACATTCCAGAGAGACCCCTTGTCCTGCTCACTGGGTGCCTGATGGAACTCCTCCCAGTGACTTCTCCAAAGTCGGTAATTTCCCTGTGCCAGGAGCAACTGGATGGGAAAGAAACTTTCTTTCTTTGCTCACATGGTGAGTAGTTTCCATTCCTTCATAAATAATGAAGGTACTAGAAAGCACAAACTGGGAGGTTCTGGGAGACTTTGAGCCTTCAGGATCCCATTGTTTGGATCCTGTTTTCCTTCCTTGCACAGTTCCTGCACTTCACAGCTCTTCTGAGCACTTTGAGTCATCCCACCGTGCTCCAGATGTGTGCTTTTAAGTACAAGTGGCATTGAAGTTACACATACCTAACTGGATTGGTATGTTTGCTCCAGGGATTTTTGCACCTGTGTGTGCTGGAAAGAATTCCTGTAAAATACCTGTACAGAGCCCCCAAGCATAATTTGGGCTGAGTTCATCAGGCAGGGTGCAAAACCCCTGGGCTGTGCGCAGACATTTTACCTTCTTCATTTTAAATCTCTGGGTGAGTTGTGGAAATGCTGCACAGTTGTGCTCCTGTGGGAAGGAGAGAAGAGCTGTAAATCATGTGGACTCAGAGCAGTGGGAAAAGTGTCACATCCTGCTGGTTCCTGGTACCAGCCTGTCCTTTCATTAGAGAACAGGCTCCTGAGCCTTGTCACTCAGCAGCTGGATGGAGCCAACAATTATTTAGGGACAACTGATCTCCTGAGGAATTCCTTCCTCCCCCTCGAAGGTGTGAGGTTGCAGGAGGTTTGTTGAACACCTGAGCAATGCTTTGGGTTTGGTGGAAGGTGGGTTGCTCAAATTTGCCACTTCCTGCATGTTTCTGTTGTGATTCCTGTGCTGTTTGAGGTGTCAGAGGCAGGAGTCAGTGGGAGTTGTGCCACTCCAGTCTCCTGTTCCCAGGGGCTGGAATGTTTGCTTCCTCACCTCAGCATTGAGGAAATGTTTTGGGTGGCTGTGAGACACCAGCTGCTCACACTGTGACTTCAGTCATTGTCACTCTTGTGAAAACATGCATAGCTGAATGCTCAGGGTTTTCCTTTGGGGCAGCATTTTTAAATGCCAGTTCTCTCAGAAGTCTGTTGATCTGAATAGCTGGAGACATTTCCCTTTCTATGCTGTAGCTGGAAGAAATAACTATGTGACCTTTAGGGAATAAAAGAAAATATATTTTTCTGTTTTAAAGGAGCCAGTTTGAAACCCTGTGCAAGGCTTTGGAAGGTTTGCAGAGCCAGGCTGAGGTTCCAGGTGTTGGTGCTTTGGCATCAGGGGGTTGGGAGAGCCATAAGCCACAGACTTTTTGTCTCTGGAGCTCAGCTACTTACTGGAAAATGCACAAATGTTTTTATGGATGAGTGATTTGGTTCTGAGGTGTAATTGAAAGTCAGAGCTTGCTTTATTGCTGTGTGGTGGAAAGTCATTTTCTCCTCACAGCGTGCAGGATCCCTTGGTGAGGCTTGGAGGGGAGGGACGTTATCAGGAGGGTCACAGGGCCTTTTCTGGGCTGTCCTTCAGTGGTAAAACAAAGTGATTAATCTGCCCTCCTTTCTTGAGGGCTGTGCTGGAAGCTGGGGGATTTCCTCCCCTATCACATCCCTCTTGAAGTTCTGGCTTTGTTCTGGCCACAGCCTCTATTTCATGGCTGCAGCTCCGGCTCCTCAGACAAGTTTCCATCCTGTGTCTCCACCCGCCTCGACTTCAAACACTTCATAAAGCTTTGGATCACTCTTAGCTTAAATATTTTCTTTTATTCTTGCATTTGTAAAGTAGGTCAGTCTTAAGTGTGACATTTTTTGTATAAAACAGCTTTTTCCAGGAGTTCTGTGGTTGATGAGTAACGGATATAAAAATTCAGTGTTTGATCATGACATTAAAACTATAATTGATTTTGAGTGAACTGCTGTTCTGAATTCTGTAAAGAGAATGAATGATTACTTTGGGCCTTATGCCTTTTAGTCACCTTCCTGAGCAGCCTTATAAAAAGTTATTTTCCCAGAGATAGAACACTGGCTGTCCTCTCCAAGGACAGGGATGTCACTTGGTCTTGATGATATTTTAAGGTCCTTCTAGCTGAACCCAACTATGATATCATTTAGCAGTGTTTTCATTGTTAATCAAGGGATATGACAACCATAAAACAATTTTTCACTGTTTTATAACAAAGTTTAGTCTGTAGGTAAAGCCTGATTGATCTGGACTGAAACATCCTGGGTTGATCAGTGTCCTTAGGCAGAGAGCAGTGATTGCTTTGCTCTGAAGCTGTCCTTTGAGAATTGTTTGTCCCTTGGGGTGTTTCTGAGGTACCACGTTAGGATTCCTCCTTGAGGCCTCCTGAACATCCCCAAAGCATCTGCTGCTTGTCTGGATGCTTTGGGAGAGAGCCAGGTGGGGGTCAGTCTCTTCTCCCAGGTGAGAGGAGGAAACAGCCTCCCAGGTTGTGCCAGGGGAGGTTTAGGTTGGGTATTAGGAAAAAACTTCAGGGAATGGGGTTGTAAAGCACTGGCACAGGATGTCCAGGGCACTGGGGGAGTCACCACCCCTGGAAGTGTTCAGAGAACCTGTGGATGTGGCACCTGGGAATGTGGGTTAGTGCAGAACGTGGTGGTGCTGGGCTGAGGGTTGGACTTGAGGACCTTAAAGGGCTTTTCCAGCCTCAAGGATTCTGTGATTGCAGCTTCCAAAAAAGCCAGATTGCCTTCTCCAGCCACGGCTGTGCAGGAGGATCAGGGACATCCAGAACAGGCCACCAAGGAAAGAGATGTTTAATGCAGGAGCTTCAGTGCACTGCTGCATGTGCTCTGCCTTGGCCATCCATTTCTTTAACAGAGAACATCCCACTTTGTGCCTTTCTGGAGCCTTTTCCAAGCTGCTTCCTTCCACTCCTGCTTGGATTTTAGTATGTGCTGCATTTCAGTCCATGGTGAGGGGCTTTCTTGGAGGAAGCCCAGCCCTCCTGCAGCAAATCCAAGTCCACAAATGTCAATTTAAATTCCTCCCAATTTGTCATGCCCTTTTCTATTATGGACCAATTAGCCTGTGGCACCTCTTGATTTTTCTTAAAAAAAAACCAAACAGGAATGTTCATTCCCCTCTCCAAGTGTGACTTTCCTGGGTTCAGAAATCCATTTCAGTGCTGTGTGAAGGTGAAATACATTGTAGTGATCAGTGCTATATATTTTCTCCCCATGAGGGAGGAGGGGATTTTGGAGTGGTTCTGTAGTGCTGGAGCAGAGGATACATTTGGATGTACATTTGGATATACATTTGGATATACATTTGGATAATGTGTATCCTGGCGTGCCTTGGATTGAATCGCTGGCATTGTTGTCCCAGTCTCCAGATCCTGGGCCTGGCCATGGCAAAGCAGCTTTATTGAAATAGAATGTTGGTATTTAAAACAATATTAATACTATATTTGATTCATTAGCTCTCCAAAGGCAGTTAAAGCATTTCCATGTGTGCTCTGTTGGTTCTGGCGGGAGGTTCCTCACATGGTTTTATGTGGTTTCAGACAACATTTTAGCACATTCTTAAAATACCCACAAAAGCCTTTATGTAAAATCTCATAAAGGTGAAGCACATAAAAATGATTTTTTTCCTGTTTCATGTCATTAGGATCAAAGTACAGTAGGTAAGAATAAATTTCCCAAAACCTTGTTTTGGTCCCTCTCTTAATTAATGTTTCATGCTCGTGGCAAGGTCATAAAGTGGGTAATGGGGAAACTGTCTGTGCACACTGTGATGTTCTCAGTGGCTGCCGGTTCATTTGGAGTGAATTCACTGATTCTGTAGATGAAAAAGAATATATTACATATATTTTTAAAGCAATCTGACTCTGAGAAGGGACAAAAACTGCTTCTCTCTGCCCTTTGATTCCCATTGCCAAAGGAAGGGTCACTTGGGTTGGAGCTGAGGTTCACTGCAGGACTGGAATTCCTGTTAACTGCATTAACCAAAATCCATTTGTGGATTCCCCAGGGGATATAAAAAGGGTGTTTGTTGGTTTGTTGGGTTGAAGTTGCCTGCTGGCAGCCTGGCTTTGCTTTGTCAGGGCTGTGTTATCAGTGGTTGGGAGCTGCCACAGGACAGTGGGTCCTGAACTGCCCGGGCTGGGCTTGGTGAGGAGGGGCAGAGCCACATTCATTATTAGAAATAAAAGGTTGTGGTGAGTTAATAGGAAATTGTTTATTCTTCCTGAGGTCAGCACTGGTTTGGGTGGAGGATTAGATGTCTGCAGTTAAAGGGAGTTGGGGCTCTTTGGTGACTCTGCCCTCTTGAAACAAGGTATTGAGCTGATCTGTGAGTGCAGAGAATGTGCTGGAAGGGTTGAAAGTGTCACTAGAATTCACTTCCCAGTGTCTTTTCTCCTGACTCTTGGCAGGGGTGGGGTTAGTTTGCTTCAATCCACAATGCTCTGAGGTAATCCATGAACTCCAAATTACAGTGAATTGGCTTTTAAGCAGCATTCCCAACTGGAAGGCCCATGGTTAGAAGGGAGGAGAGCACAGAGGTGGGAAGGTTTGATCATTTTTTCATGTTGGCTGTGAGGGATGACTTCCTCTCTTGCAGAAGAGGGAGGAGTGGTCACTGCCAGGTGTGTGACCTCCTTGTGTCTTTGGATAATGAGATTTTGCCCTTCTGCAGCAATGAAAAGTCTGACTACCAGCATTTTGTGGTGTTGATGAAGTTTCCTCTCCTCCTTGTGTGCCATGGTCACCCCTGAGATGTGAGAGTTGTGTGCCATGAACAATTATTTCTTATTCCTTTTTCCTTCATCCTCCTTATGGCTTTGATAACTTGAGAATGGAAGGGGTGAAATGTTGTGGGTTGCAATTCCAGTTTTAAAGAAGACAGAATTACTCTTTTTGCATCTTTCTTCCAACAGTGTTGAGTTGTTTATCATTATTTTATAAAGTGCATTTTCCATCTTACACCAGTGTCACCCAGAGGGAGTGGAGCTCTACAGATCCCTTTGCTCTGTTGGTTTTCTGAGTGTACTTTCAGCAAAAGAGATTGAGGCAATTGAAACAATCTTCTCTTGTTTCCCATGTGTGATGCTGGAATAATAAAACCTCAACAGCATCTCTACATTTCTGAGATCCCTGGTTTCAGTTCAGCTCCCTTTGCAGTAAATCAGTGTCAGCTTCACACAGACTTTGGAGGCAGCAACATAAAGTTACTTGCTTGCTCCCTTTTGTCTTAATTAGTGAACTTTGCTGTAAAGAACTTCCAGACTTTGCCAATAGCGAGGGAAAAGAGAGGGGAAAAAAGACCAAATGGTAAAATAAAGCTTTACTCTCAGCCCACTTTGCAGCTGTTGTAGGTAATTGGAATCAGAGGAAATGTTTGCTCAAGTCCTGTAGAAATATGTAAAAAGCTCTGCTTCTCACCAGACCTGTATTCTCCTTCAGAGCAATGTGCAGTTGTTTTGTAATTAAAAAGTCTCTGCATTGTGAAGTGATTTGACCTGCTGCATTTCTGGGTGTGTAACTGTGAGAGCGTGCTGTCTTGGAAGAAAAAAATTAATCTGTGTTAGGACTTAAAAATTCTACTTATTTAAGGTTATTATTATTGATATCTGACTCTGGCTCAGGTCCTGCTTGCTTTTAACTTGCCTTTGGGTTGCATCCTGCAGGTATTTTGAAGGTGGAGTCTCCTCTGTCTACCTCTGGGATCTGGATCATGGCTTTGCCGGGGTGATCCTCATTAAGAAGGCTGGAGATGGATCAAAGAAGATTAAGGGATGCTGGGATTCCATCCACGTGGTGGAGGTTCAGGTACAGCCTCTGGGGCAGCTGATCCAGCCCAGTGAGAACAAAACCTACTTAATTCCAGACAATTAAGGAGCACAGGTGTTCCACTGAACAATGCAATATTGTGTCAGGGCTGTAAACTGCTTTTCCCTTGTTAATGTTTGAAAATGCCCCCAAGCGATTTGGATGGAGATAAGTCAGGGCTGTAATCAAAAAGAATCCCTGAAGAATTGAAAGTATGTTACTCTCTGTGCATGTGAGATGTGGGGGGTTTTTTTAACATAAAGAGCTACAGATAAATATCACTAATTAGGTAATAAAAACAAGGTAATGGGAGGGTAAATTGCTCTAACTAGATTTGCTTTGGAAAATCAGAGGAATGTGCACATTAGAATTGTCTTTAAGAGACTGTGCTGCATGAGTGGGGTTAGACTCACCTGGCCTTGTGGGGTCTGCCAGGCCAGCCCCCATTTATCTTTGGGAGGGATTTTAATTTGTCTCTGTCCCTTTTTGTTCCCTCCCCTTGCAGGAGAAGTCCAGTGGCCGCACTGCCCATTACAAGCTGACCTCCACAGTGATGCTGTGGCTGCAGACCAACAAAACTGGCTCTGGTACCATGAACCTGGGGGGGAGCCTCACCAGACAGGTATGCCTGTGTCCTGCAGCCCCAGCAGCCCCAAAACATTGCTGCTCTGGGGAGGTGTTGGATAAACAGCTCTTCTCCTGCTGTGCTGCAGCCCAGTGAGGTGGTGAATGCAGTGTGCAATTACCAGAAAGCCTCTTGAACTGTGCTTGACACACTGGAGCTTGCAATTAGAAATACAAAACATTCAGGAGGAGTTTAGACTTGTTTCTGAGTCTGTTTGTCTGAATTTTTATTCTTCCACATATGTTGCAGATATTTTTGTCTCTAAGATTTGCCCCCTTTCTCACTGGAAGATTGCAGTGGGATTATAAAAATAGAGGATGACTTCTTTTCTTACATCTCTCTTTTAAAAGCCAGCTAAACCACTGAGAACAAACCTGTGTTTTGCACTGATGGTAAGATTTTTTAAGGACATCAATGACATAGTATCTTCCTTCAGAGTTTTCTTCCTGCAGTACCAGGACACTGATTTTAAAAAATCTAAAAAATAAGATACATCTGTCCTAAACAACTGGGGGAGTTTTGTGCCAGCATTAATGACTTTGACTGCTTTGAGGATTGGTTTCCAGCAGGAAGGTGCCAGGCAGGCAGATCTCAGCAGGATCTGCTGAACTGCACTGCCTGGGATGAGGCTGCTCCTGCCCCACCACCTGCCAAAGGCTTCTGCCTCCCTGCTGGCCTTGCTTTGGGCTGTGGAAGTCAGTGACTGGAGCAGAGTAATAAACTCTGGAGGACAGGAGGCACATTGTAAGGTCATGAGTGACTGCAGAGATTGGCAGCAGCTGAAACTCCTTTATGAGCCTTCCCAGGGCAGACTGGGGCTTTCCATACAAAGGACAATGCAGACTCTGTTAAAAACCTCATGGTTTTGTGCAGGTTTGAGCCAGGTGAAGGCAAGGAGGGTCTGGGATTGCAGAGAGGGACTGAAGTTGGGTTAGCCTTGCACAGCTTGCCCCAGCCTGGGTGATTTTTCTTTCCACGTTGTTGATGTTGAAGAAGCTGATGGAAAAGCAAATGAAGGAAAAAGGCATATGGAGACAGTTTTGAGCCTCTTTTTTTGACTCTTTCTGCAGTAATTACACCCCAGTTATGGTGACACAGACAAATATTTAATCCCAGGCCTTGCTAATCCTGTAAATCAGAGCTGTGAAGTGCAGGCCAAGGGCTTGACTCTGGCCATGGCCTCTGGAGCACAAAGCTGTGCCAAGGAAAACAGGGCCCTGTGCAGAATTGGGTGTCCTCAGTACACCTTGGCCTCAGCTGCTGGGCCTTGTTTGGTTTGACTTTCCCTCTCAGAGCTGCAGTGGGGAGATTGATGCTGCTGTCATCATTTTAACAGCAGAACATTGGATTCAGATGTGGTGCCTGGAGCCAGGGCCTGGATCCAGCCTCAGGAGCTCCTGCACAAACAGGGGAACCTGGGGGCACCTTCCAGCCTGAGCCTTGCTGCTGTGCCTGGGACAGAATCCTGCAGAAAACTGCTCTCCCCACACTGCCCTGAGGTGTTCTCTTTGTCCCCAGCTGGAAATTCACCTGGAACTGGACTAAACTCCTGAGTGCAAGGCTGGGACTGTTCTCTAAGTCCAGTTTGCCACATCACCCAAGCTCTGCAAGTTTTACTTCTCCTTTTTTGATCAGCCCTTTATGCAGCAAACTGAGCCACCAAGGATTGGTGTTAGTTTCCTCTTGAACAGCACGTTCCAGTTTCACCTTGACAGGTATCAGGAATGTTTTGAAAAAACTTTGTACCTGGTAAAATTTACATGGTTTTGGTCAACTCAGCATTTAAGCTACTTGAGCACCTTTGGTCCTAAAATGAGAGAAGATGTCCTGGTGTTTGAGAGGAAACTTTTGAAGTGTTCACAGGCTTGGTCATATCCTGGCTCACAGGCTGAGGGCAGAGCAGCCTCTGAGTGCCTGGAAAGGGAAGTCTGGTGAGAACCATTCCTCCAAAACCTGTTTGGCCTGGGAGCTGCAAATGGGGTATTTTCTGAGTGCTGGTGGCCTTGGTGGCCAGGAAGAGGCCAGAGGAGCAGCTCAGGGGATGCCACGTGGTGGAGCTGAGCTTGGAGCTCTGGAAGGCTCTAGAAACAGCTCTGCAGTCACTTCCTGGAGGAGAGACATTGTTACCCTGCACCTGACACAAACAGGGGTTTGTTGTCTTTGTCAAGACCTTTTGGAAAACTCTGCCTCTCTTGAATATCCCCAGGCTCCTTCCTGCAAGGCTTGGGCTGTTCCTCAATGTTGCACTGAAATTTTAAGAAGGATTTTTCCCCTCTCTCTTCAAGACAAGGTGTTTGTTGTTGTGGCTGCCCCATCCCTGGAGGTGCCCAAGGCCAGGCTGGATGGGGTTTGGAACAACCTGGGACAGTGGAAAGTGTCCCTGCTCATGGCAGGGGGTGGCACTGGATGGGTTTGATCCTCCCACCCCAAACCATTCCAGGGTTGTGGATTCTCTTGGAGTGTTCCCACCCTTGGGGCAGCTGGTCCCTCCTGGGGAGGTGCTGCTCAGAGGTCACATCCCTGGCCTGTGTCTGCTTTAGCTCATACACTGGGAGCTGACATCTCTCTTCCAGTGCCTTGAACTGCTCCTCCTTGGATTTCCCAGTGCAGTTTTTTGTCTGCTACAGTAAGAGTTGTCTCTGTTTTTAGGAACAAACATTTTACATTTGTGAGTGGACAGAATAAGGAAGGGGGGAGACACAGAGGATTCAGCCTGTCTTGGGAAGCTGAAAACTCCCCTTGGTGTAGCTTTAATTTACTTGGCATGGTGGGTTTTGGAATTTCAGGCTTTTGGTTTACCAGTTCAATTACAGAATTTCAGATTCTGTCCTGCTCCAGTGGAGGAAAGGGTGTTTATACACACACAGGAGTGTGCAACACAACCCCCTGTGTGTTGTCATGTCCACTGCTTTATACAGTTTATTTACATAATTGCTTTATGTGTGTGCAGGTATTAATTCATCTTGAGAGGGTAAGATCAGTTCAGTTTTCTCTGAAAAGCCAACAAGAGCCACAGATCTCACCCACAGTGAGATGAGTTCTTATCCAGCAGCTGAACTGAGTCCCTGGATCCAGGGGTTGTAATTCTGGCCTGAAAGCTTAGGGAGAGTTAAAGCTGAAGTGACATTTCCCACTGGACTCTTGGTTAGGTCCTGGCTGCAGCAGGGCCTCTGTGTGGCAGAGACTCCCCTTTGCCCAGGGGGGGTTTGGCTGGGATTTTTAGGAATAAATGTTGTTTTACAGAAATGCTGCCAGAGAGGAGGCAGGGAGCAGGACTTGCAGGGAAAGGAAACGTGCCAGCAGCTTTTCAATTACCTTGCACCTTCCCTGGGGAGTGCAGGTACCTCCCAGCCCTGCTGATTGAAGGCAGATGTTTGGCAGATGGTTTTCCCTGGCAGCTTTTGGGGTCCTGTCCCCTTTGTGTGTGTTGGCCTCACTTGTGTCACTCTGGAGGGCTTTGGCTGCATTCTGGGGTTTCATTAGGCTGCACTTTCATTGAAGGTAGGAGCAGCTGTGTGATCCTGTTTCACTTGGTGCAGAGGAGATGTAAAGGCTTCCCCCTTTCCTGGCAGACAGTCAGCACTGCACTTTGCTGGGTGGGTTTCTGCGGCCCCCTCCTCCCAGGCAGGAGGAGCAGGTGCCTTCCTGAGGTGTCCTGCTGCACAAAGAACCTGTGTGTGTTTCCTCAGCCAGGAGCAGCTGAGGAAGTGAGTTTGCTGAGGAAGAAGTTGGCTCCAAACCTAGAGTTTATTTACATTTGGGGATGTGGGGAGGATGTACAGTCACAGGGAAGTGAGGCCTGAGGTTTGGGATTGAAGTAGCACAGATTGATTTTTGAACTTGGAACACTCTCTAGCGAGGGCAGGAGGTTTTGCAGGGCTGGGTGAAGGCTGGGCTGTGCAAACAGAGCAATCCCTGCCTGCAGCAAGAGCTGCCCTGGGATCTGCTCAGTGAAAGCCCAGCAGAGCCATTCTGCCATTTGTCACCCAGGGAAATCCCTGTGCTCCGCAATTAGGACACTCATCCCTTTCCATCAAGGGCAGCTTTCATGGAAAGGCCCCTCCCACCCACTTCCAGATGTTGGAACTTTGTTTTTCCACCAGTGGGATCTTCTTGTGGTCCTTGGGCTCCCCCTGAGCAGTTACTGGTGCCCTGGAGTCTCTCCAGTCACCAGCTGAGCAGTGTTTGGGGGCAGGGGACAGCAGGGCTGTGCTGACAGGGGTTGTCTGGGGAATTATTTCTGCCCTGGCACCTCTCAGGCTGCCCAGAGCAGCTGTGGCTGCCCCTGGCAGTGCCCCAGGCCAGGCTGGACCAACCTGGGATAGTGGAAGGTGTCCCTGCCCAAGGCAGGGCTGGAGTGGGGTGGCTTTGAGGTCTGGTGTGGGTTGCACAGATGTTCAGTTGTGTAACAGTTGAGAAAAAGGGAAGGGAGGAGTTGAGGTCTGGGAAGGGGCAGGTGAAGGTTGTGTAGCATCCCCAGGTTTGCCCTTGGTTTTGGCTGGACACTCTGGCAGAGGAAATGGGATTTTGGTTACACTGGTGAGAGCAGATCTCTGTGGAGGGATGGGGTCAGTTCTCAGCTGATTCCTACAGCTCTGCCAGCCCTGCAGGGATCACAACCTCCATTATTGGTTGTAGTTTGAAATGAGTGCTGGAGAGGCAGGCCAGACTTAGCTTTGCTGATACCCAAATAATTCCACATATTTTCCACCTGGAGCCTTCAGCCTGCCTGTGGCTTTGGGAGCCCTTGGCCCTCACTGCTGTTTGTGTTTCATTAAAGGGATTTTCACTTTGCTCCCTGGCCAGAGCAGCTGTGGGTGTTGTTGGCTTTTCAGAGCAAAATGGAGGATGAGTTCCCTTCTATCCTTGCTGCTATTTTCAGACAGTTTCATGATGAAACAAAGCATTTTTCCAGCTTAAATGGCCCTCTTTATATTATCCCTCCAAACAATGTTTGCAGACAGCCCAGGCAGCTGCTTTATTCTGTGCAGGAAACATCCAAAGTGACCAGGCAGCCCTGGAGATGTCCCAGAGGAGTGAGTTTTCCCTCTGAGTCAGACTCAGAGCAGATGGTTGGGGCAGCCAGGCCCTGGATGTGCTGCAGGAGAGCTGGGACTGGGCTGGGACTGGGACTGGACTGGGGCTGGGACTGGGCTGGGACTGGGATTGGACTGGGACTGGGCTGGACTGGGACTGGGCTGGGGCTGGGACTGGGACTGGGACTGGGACTGGGACTGGGCTGGGACTGGACTGGGACTGGGACTGGGCTGGGGCTGGGACTGGGCTGGGACTGGGATTGGGACTGGGACTGGGACTGGGACTGAACTGGGACTGGGAGTGGACTGGACTGGGACTGGGACTGGGACTGGGACTGGGACTGGGATGGGACTGGACTGGGACTGGGAGTGGGACTGGGAATGGGACTGGACTGGGACTGGACTGG
>JBBMKD010000070.1:1204765-1218112 GCA_037834095.1 Argya squamiceps
ACTGGACTGGACTGGACTGGGACTGGGACTGGGACTGGGATGGGAGTGGGACTGGGACTGGGACTGGACTGGGACTGGACTGGGACTGGGACTGGGACTGGACTGGGACTGGGACTGGGACTGGGACTGGGACTGGGACTGGGACTGGACTGGGACTGGGACTGGGACTGGGACTGGGACTGGGACTGGGACTGGGCTGGGACTGGACTGGGCTGGACTGGACTGGACTGGGCTGGACTGGGCTGGACTGGGCTGGACTGGACTCACCCTGGGGTTTGGCTGAGCCCAGTGACAGGGGGAGGAGGAGCTGCTCTTTAACATCAGCCTGTAGAGAGAATTTCCCCTCAAAGCAGATCCCCCCCTTTATTTTAGCAGCAGAAGTGCTGCTGCTGGGGCCTGTGCAGTGCCAGCCACAGGAAGGAACCTTTAAAAACCCCAACTCAACAAACCCCAACTGTTTTTAGGACATGGCTGATCCTGACTCTGCACTCCATTAAACAGTCTCTTGTAACATCTGGCCTTGCAGAGCACATAAAAATGTTTTCCTTCTGGCAGCAGTTTTTATGGAGATGTAATAATATACGTTTGGGTTTTTTTAAATAATTCTATTTTCAGATTCTGCTGCTTTACCATGGAGCTGGGGCTGTCCAGGTGTGGAGGAGGCACAGCAGGGAGGCTGTGGCAGTGACTGCCCCACTGCCAGCTCCAAGCTGCCCAAATTTGGGCAATTTGCTCATAGTTCCCCACTCCCCATCACGTGTGGATTGGTGTTTGTGTAGTTCAGGTTTGCATTGTCCGTGCACTGCAGCTGGGTCCCTCCTCCAGGCAGTGTCTCCATTCCATGTAAACAGTCTAAAGGGAAAATGAAATGTCCTGCTGCTCTTTCTCCCCCTCTTCCAGGCTATTTTTGCCCTCGGGGGTCCCAGTGAATTACACGCTTCCTCAAGCCTGTTACAGACTTGGCTTATTAGAAGAAACCTGTAGTGGCTCAGATTTTTCAACTCTGCCCTGAGGGAGGGATAGGAGCAGATGGATAAGAGAATTCAGTGGGATTAGTAAAACCCTTTGAAGACTGTTCTTCCCACTGCATTTGTCTCCCAGTTTTGTTTTGGTGCTGTCTCAGCAAATCTTGCTGAGGTTCCTGGGTCTGATGTTCATTGTTCAGCAGCTTGGCTGTGTCTTGGCCACAGTTTTCACCTCAGGAGCTGGGGAGGATGGACTTTCCCTTACCACAGACCGTGGAGGGCCGTGGGGTGGATGTTCCATGAGGCACAGTCAGGTGAAATGCAGCTTTTGCAGCTGCAGCTCCCAGTTTGGGTGTTGGGGTGAAAGATCTGAGCAGCTTCAGGGACCTGTGTCCTGTTCAGGTCCTGCACTGAGGTCTCACTGTGTTCTTTGGTTGTTCCAGCTCTGAATTTCTCCTGCAAAAAGACACTTGGCTGTTCCTCAGTGGGGAGGGAGTGGCTGTTGTGGGGCCTGTCTGGGTTCTTTTCACTCCTGGTTTTTATTCCACCACATCTCCCTCACCAACCTGTGCCCGTGGCAGCTCCTGGGGGTTTCTCAGCACGTTCCCCTGTGTTTGCACACTGGAGGAGCTGCTCAGACCCACTTCTCCCAGCCCTCCTGGACACCTCCCTGCCCCCAGATTCCCTCTGATGGATTTTGGTGCTTTCCTTTGCAGATGGAGAAGGATGAGACTGTGAGTGACTCCTCTCCACACATAGCCAACATCGGCCGCTTGGTAGAGGTGAGAGCAGCTTCTCCTGCCCAAATTCCCTCCCACACCTCAGAACTTTTGCATTTTTCTTTACAAACAACTCCCTCATTCCTGTTGTGGCTCAGTGCTCCTCCTTCCATCCCTCCCAGCTGTTTGTTTGTGGGTACAAAGCCACCCCCTGCCCCTTGTTTCCTGCTCAGCACTCAGTGACTTCCTGGACAATGAGTGTCCTTTCCTCAGCACTAATTGACAACTTCCTACCCCACATTGGCTTTGGCAGCCACTTTTGGGGAGAATTATTTCAGGTCAGGTTGCTACACAGCACTGTCCCTTGGACTGAGAGTTCAGTGTGTGTAAAGTGCTGATGAAATCCCCTGGAATTGGGTTTAGTGTTGGATTTTGTGGCAGCTCTCAGTCCTGACTGAGACTGACTGAAGGTGTTCCAGATTTCCTTGATTGTTACAGCCAGGAAAGGAGGAAATTCTCAACTATGATGCATTTCTAGGGAAGTGAGAAATTAAAGAAAGGCAGCTACTTCTTTTTTGATCCCTTTTTAAAGTTTTTTTCCTTGAGTGGAAGCAATGCAATGAAAAAAAAATCTGCTTTGTTACAAGATCTCTGTCAGAGCTCAGTGGTGCAGCTTTAAAGAACAAGTCAAACATTCAAAGTTACCCCTGAGCACAGAATTCTGGCCTGTTGGTTGTCCTGAAGGACTGACTTGGCTCCTGGAGCCTGTCCAGCACCAGGGAGGGTTGGGGTGATGCATTTTCCTTCTCTGCAGAGCTGGGGAGGAGCTGCCCTCTCGTGGTGCAGAGATGGGAGGGGAGAGCAGGAGCAAAGCCCAGAGGGCTGGGACGGGTGGGAGCAGGGCTGGGGCCCAGGGGGATCTGGGTGCTGTGGTCACAGGGACCCTGCACCAGCCCTGCAGACAGCTGAGGTGACTGAAGAGCTGCTGTGTCACTTCATTTCCAGGACATGGAGAACAAAATCAGAAGTACACTGAATGAGATTTATTTTGGGAAAACAAAGGACATCGTCAATGGGCTGAGGTAAGGGGGCTGCAGTGGGTGGGGGACCCTTCACATCCCTGCGGTGTCACCCCAGCCTTGAGCTGCTTTTTTTCCCCTCCCTGTGCTTTGGGGCAATATTTGTTGTGTGGAGTTCAGGGAACTCTTCTGCTGCAGAAATCTGAATGTTTTAATCCCTTGTTCCCTCACCAGGAGGAAAACAGCCCAACTAACACTTGAATTTACAGATTATTTTTCATAAAATATTTTTATTAGTTTTATTCTTTTTTAGTTTTATTCTTCACAGTCCTGCAAGCTGTACTTAAATTCTGTCTTCTCTTTCTGCTATCCTTAAAGACAGTCCCAGCATTAAGTCATGACATGAGTGGTTTGTGGTGTTTAGACTTTGTTTTAAATTCTGTCTTTCTCTCAACACCAATGGTCAAAACACAATGTATGAGAAGAGATTAAATTCCCTGTGCCTTTCTGTAGGGAAACTGTGCTGTGCTTTTCAGCCCCTGCTCATTCCTGGACAGGAATTGGATATGGAAATCCCAAGCTGGTAATTCTCATGCTCACAGAGGAAAGTGCAGAACTGTGATGCCAAATCTCTTAATTTTAAAGTTCAGAGAGACCTCCCAGCACAGTGTAGTGATGTAGAATAACCAGAGGGCACAAAGAAATGCTCTGCTCTTCCCTCACACCCTGAGATGTGGAAAAAGAGAGAAGAATGGTGGTAATTAAATATTGGTGCTGCTGTGTGGGCAGAGGGAGCAGCAGGACCTGTGGGAGGAGTTCTGGGTTCTGAGCCCCAAGCTCAGAACAGCCTCAGTTCCCTTTGTGCAGAGCAGGGTTTGGCCAGGAAGCTTTTATTAATCTGTAACAGAGTCTTTCTCTTGTGACCATTGCCTGGAGCTGCTGTGGTGGAATCTCTGCTGGGTCTCCCCATCCCTCAGTCTGTGAGCAGCTCGTGATGGAAACACCCAGAGCCCCTGGCTCCTCCAGCCTTTCCCTGCTCCTCCTCACCTCTGTGTGTCCCCTTCTCCTCCCTGGTGCTTCCCAGAGCCCCAGCTCTGTGTTTCCCAGTTCTTCTGACTGTTCTTTTCCCTGTTTGCTCCCTGGTTTCCCACTGCTCTCTGTAGATCTATCGATGCTATTCCTGACAACCAAAAGTATAAGCAGTTGCAGAGGGAACTTTCTCAAGTGTTGACCCAGCGCCAGATCTACATCCAGCCTGATAACTAAACCAATCCAGGTACCCCTGCTGCCTGTGAGGTGTGAGCCAGCACTAAACCAGGACTCACCAGCCCAGCCCCTGCATGGTAACAGGAAGAACTAACCCCTAATCCCGCAGGGAGCACCCCTGGGCTCTGTCAGCTCTGTGGTTCTTGTTTGAAACGTTTCCTCCTCCTCCCCCGTGGAAACCTCACGCTGCCAGCTGGGGCAGGATTGACCACTCTGCACTCTGGCTTTGGGAGCAGGAAAGGAGCACGTGGTGCTGTGCCTGGAGTGCTGTGGGGTTGGGCTGATTCAATCTCAAAGCCCCAGGACTCTGTCCCTTGGGCACCAGCAGTTTTTTACACCTGTGGTGCAGTACTTCCATGAAGAAATTCCCTGTAATCCCAGTGTCCTCCCTGCAGAATGAAGCCTTGGGAGTCTCACAGCCTGGGATAAAAAAGAACTCATTTTCTTATTCCTATGGAAATATCAGCATTCCAGCTGTGGAGGGAAAACAGCTCTCAGCTGGTTTTGTTGCTAGATTTTTATTTCTTAAATACTGCTGATAAGCACAATGGTGATCTAGTCATCTATGATCAGCACCTTGCTATCTTTCATTAACATTTCCTCCCACTACGTTGCTGCACCCTTTTGGTTCTTGCCATGACTTCAGAGTGAAGGTGTGCTCACCCACACACCCTGTGAGCCTGGTGGATTCTGAATTTCCTTGGAGCTTGGAACTCAGTCCTGCTCAAGCTCACTGAGACATTGCCAGCCTCCACTTGCTTGTGCCCTGCACAGCCTCCAGAGGGATCTGCTGCTGTGCTCGTTTTCTCTGGAGCTCTGAGTGTCAGGAGTGCACAGCAGTGACTAACCTGGGCCAGCCTAACCTTAACTCCAGTTCCTAACCAGTTACAGATGTTGTTTCAAACGTTCAGCTGACGAAGGGGGAAACTCACTGTTTGTTGATAGTGGCCAAGAATCACTTCTTCAGCCTATGACAAATGCAGATGTAAATGTGTATGTTTTTATTAAAGCAGCAGAAGTCTCCAGAGACAAGAGAATGGAAATACTGTTATAAAAATGGTAGGAAAATCAGCACCAAAAAGAGCAGCCTTGTTTACAGGAGACAGCAACCAGGGAAAATGAAGTTGCTGTGAATCACAGAATCCCAGACTAGTTTGGGTTGGAAGGGCCCTTAAAGCTCATCCCATTCCAACCCCCTGCCATGGGCAGGGAAATCTTCCACTCTCCCAGGTGCTGTAAAGGCTGTGAAATGTGGTTTGGGTGGGGAGAAATCCTACCCCGCTGGATCCTGCCACTTCTCTGGCAGGAAAGTTTGGTTCTGGAAAGAACCCATTCTATTAATTTATTTAAGAGGGGCCTTGTAAAAAGTGGAAATTTCTTATTGTCTCATTGAAATCAGAGGTTCCTCCACAGGCATCTTCCAGGGCACTGATTCCTGAAAGGTGGAGCTTTTCCTCTGTACTCTCAGGCAAAAGGAAGCCCTGCAATAACCTTGTGACAGAATCTCTGTTTTTCTTCAGCTGCTTTGATCACTCATTCCTTAGGGAAGGTACAAAAAAAAAAGGCAAATTTGAGAGCAGAACCTCTGGCTGCTTTTCCCACTGGTGCAAAGGCTGGCGGGAGGTTCTGAGGTGATTTTGGGTGAAGAGTCCTGCAGAAGGGTCAGAGCTGCCCAGCCTGGCCCTTCTCCAGGTAGGGCTGGATTTTCTCTGGACTTTGGGGGAGCAGGAGTGCTCTTAACCCCCTTTGCTGTGGGACTTTGCTGGGCTCCTTCCAGTCTGTCACAAACCGCTGGGAATCTCCCTCTGGCCGAGCGGAGCTGCCGGGGAAGCGTTTGGTGCCAATCCGTGCCAGAGTGAGTTTTGCTTTGTGTTCTCACCGAGTGCTCACATCACCTTCTGCTTCCCGGGGTCCGGCAGGCAGAGCTGAGCCTGGTGAGGGGCTTCTCCTTCCTCCTCCGGCAGGCAGAGCTGAGCCTGGGCCGAGGGGCTTCTCCTTCCTCCTCCTCCTCCTGCCTCCCAGGACTGCTCCCACCCCGCCCCGCCCTGCGCCGCCTCTGACCCCGCCTCTCCTTCTTCCCCGCAGGTCTGTGCAGACTTTTGCAGACAAATCAAAACAAGAAGCTCTTAAAAACGACCTGGTGGAGGCTTTGAAGAGAAAGCAGCAAAGTTAAAAGTCCTGTCTGTGCTAACCAGCCATGCCATGCACTCGTTAGATTCCTTTGGTAGAGAGTCATCCCCCTGCCCTTTTCTGTTCGTCGACATCACGATTTGCATCCAATACTCTCCATGCAACGCCATCCTCTCCCCATGAATAAAGCTGTACAAACTTTTTCAGTCTCTGAGGCCTCCTTTGCACCACATTTTACTCTCGAGACCTTAGGCTATGTTTCTGTAGAAGTCCATGTATTATTTCTTTTCTTCCCCCCTCCCTCTCCCACCCTCCCCCATTTATATGCATCACCACAGATCATCGTTTGTCTTTTCCTCCCTCACCCCCTCCTGCCTTTTGTTACATTGGTGTAAAAAATGTAAAACAAAAATTTATTAAATACTGTGGTGTGTGAAAGAGGAAGAACTGGAAAAAACAAAGAAAAAAAAAAGAAAAATAATCTATTCCACGTATGTTTGGGGGCTGGGCACAGGGGCTGGCTGAGGGAGGGAGGGAAGAGAGGGTGTTCTTGGGGTTGTACAATACTGAGTAACCCAGATGTGCAGGAGATGGTGATTTGGAGACCTGCTGAAAGTTCTGCTCTTCTATAGCCTGGTTCCAAGGCGCTTTTCTGTCAATTTTTATGGAATGCAAAAAGGGGTTTTTGTTTTGATTTCTTGTTTTTTT
This sequence comes from Argya squamiceps, assembly GCA_037834095.1. Classification (NCBI taxonomy): domain Eukaryota; kingdom Metazoa; phylum Chordata; class Aves; order Passeriformes; family Leiothrichidae; genus Argya; species Argya squamiceps. Next base: position 1,211,573 of record JBBMKD010000070.1, read on the forward strand.
TTGTAAAGCTTAAATTGAATCTACATCTGATACTTGAGCCTCCATACTAAAAAAAACGGGAAAAAAGAAAAAAGAGAGAAAAAAAAAAGACTAAAACAACAAAAACAAAAAAAATCCAAGAAGAGGTGTGTGTGTGATTGTGTCCTTGCTTCTCTTTCCTTCCTTGGGGGGTTACTTGGGGTTTGTTTTTGTCCCACATCCAGGAATGTTTGTCTGGAAGGGGCTGTGCTGTCCCACTGCTCTTTGGCCCTGTGTTACTCACTCTGCTGCCCTTCAAGGTGCTGGGATCGATGCTGCAGGCACCCAGCAGAGGCATATCCACATGTATTGAGGGGAGAAGGGTCTGCCCAGCCGTGCTGGGTGTGCTAAAAACAGCCCAGGGGCTCCTGGTGTCCTCCCTGGGCAGAGGGGCTGTGCTGGGTGGGTGGCTCCTCCCATCCTGCTGACCCTCCCTGGTCCCTGTGTCACCTGTCACCTCCCCCAGTGTCCCCTCCTGAGGCCCTGGTGGCCAGAGGGGCCTGGCACAGCTTTGGGATCCCTGCCCTGCTGCAGGCTTTGGTTGTACCAAACCTCATCCTGGGGAAGCACAGGATCCTCCTGCCCCTGGCTCTGGGAATTGCCTCCGTGTGACCCTCTGCAAGGGGGGACTGTTGGCATTAACACTGATTAATTAATGTGCTCTAATTTGCTTTTGTACTGTGACCTGTGCCCCACCCAGACTCCTGCACGTGTCAGGGTTTACCCAGAGCCTGAGTAAGGTCCTGGAGCTCCTGTGGGACACAGGAAAGGATGGGATCCCCAGGGAATACTCTGGGATTTGGTTGCTGTCTCCCAGTTCTAACCCAACATGAGATCAGTTTGTGTGAGCTCTGGAGACTCCTGGGGAGGTTTTCAGTTACCCTCTCCCTCAGGGCTGGTTCTTTCTGCTCAGCTTTAACATTTGCTTCTGCAAAATCCTGAGCACAGGGACAGGGCTGCAGCAGTGACCTGGATAAATTCATCAAGTTGATAAATTCATCAAGGAAAGAGGGCAGAACTGAAAACCTGGAGGGATGGAAACCTCGGGGAGAGCCTGAGGAATTCCCAGCCCCCCTGAGGTGGCTGTGGGTGTGTAAAGCTCTTTGTGCAGCTGCTCACCTTGCTCCATCCTGCTCAGCCTGAGTAAAGTCAGAGTAAATCATTAGCTTTGTACCTAACTCGTGCTTCAGGGACAGACTGTGTGACAGGTACATGTAGGTATAGATATATAGATATATATGTGCTCTTTCCTCCTTATGGCAGAAGTTCTTTGTCCAGGTTTAGGGAAAGCTGGTATGTGACAATTATTTGGTGCTGTAAGTGGCAGAGATGAGGGATTTGCTCATGGTTTGGATTAAAACTGGATATGAATTGTTTTACAATTCCCAGGGAAAGACAGGAAAGGAAATGCTGCTGGCTTCAGGATGAGGTGAGCAGCTCCTTTGCCTGTGAATCTGGAGGGCAGAATCATGAATTAATCCAGCAAAATCCCACTCACTGGGTTTTCAAGGGGCTCAGAGAGACTGAAAAACACGTTTCCTTTCTGAAAACAGCTGGGTCATCCCAAGTCCCAGCTTGTGTTTCACTGAACCTGCTGGTGCAGCTTGGTGGGCACTGAGCAGTTGGAATCCCATTGATGTGAGATCCCATTGTTGGAATCCCACTGATGGGAGATCCCATTGTTGGAATCCCACTGATGGGAGATCCAGGCTGAGCTGTGGAACCAGGGATTGGTGTCCTCAATGTGAGGACAAAGCAGAGTAACTTCCTTGGGAAGGACAAATGTCATGGACTGGCTGAGGAATGAGAAATGAATGATAATGGAGCTAAAGCCAAAAGGGACACGATGCTGGGTGTCAGGAAGGGAGCTGGAGAGGGAAAAGGGAAGCAAAAAGGAAAAGGAAAGCTCTTGTTTTCACAGGGCCAAGCTGTGATAGTTTTTCCTGAAGGGTCTCCAAGCTTTGGTTGCTTCCCTCATTTTCCCAGGGAGACTGAGCTGCTCATCCCCAGCAGGAAGAGCTCAGCACAGGGGAGGGAGCCTGGCTGCACCTCCACTCCTGATGGGGACACAGCTGTCCCCAGAGCACCCCTGCTTCCCCTCCTTCCCTGGGGAAGGAGCACTGTGCTGAGTTCAGGGCCCCAGGGGGGATAAACTCATCAGTGTAGTGAATTAACAGTGCTGGGGATAAACTCATCAGGTTGAGGATAAATTCATCAAGTTGATAAATTCATCAAGGAGAGAGGGCAGGAACTGAAAACCAGAGCAAGCAGAGGCAGCTCTTCTGCTGGGGAACAGCAGTGGAGCAACTTCCCCAAGGAATCTGTGCAATTAAAACATGGGTGAGGCCAAACATGAGAAGTCAGAGAAATGGGACTGTGAGAGACATTAGGAAAGAGGCAGGAGCTGCCAGGTAAAGCAGCACAATGAAACCAAGGGAGGCAGGTGGGGATGGATGTGTTTTATGGATGGCTGAGCTGTGCTCATTAAAAGAGGTGTGGAATGAACACTTTGGTTGTGCTGCTCCTTCCCCACTGGCTCCAGCCCTGTGTGTCTTCTAGAAGGAGCTGAGGGCAGAGCTGTGAGGTGACAGTGCTGCTCATGCCTGTGGCAGGTCCTGTCCCCACGTTTTTCAGCACCAAGGAGGTTCCAGATCACCCTCTGGAGACACAGCAGTGACCAGGCTCAGCTGTGGGGCACTGGAGCAGCCAAGAGCAGCTGAGGTATCCAAAATTTCCCTTTTATCCTGAGAGCATCATTGGTATCAAAGAGGCACGAGGTGTCCCAGCAGCTTCCTCTGCCACCACAATGTGTCACCCACAGGCTTGGGGCCTCTTCTGCCAGGAGCCACCAGGGTGGAGGGGCTGGTCTGCCCAGCCCTGAGGCCTTCCTCACGTGCATCCTCCTCCTCTTCCTCTCCCTCTGTCAGCTCTCTGGGTTCTCATCCTGCTCCCCAAGGAGAGCATCCCTCTCCTCGAGGGCTCCGGGCCGTCCTTTCCGATAGGCCAGGAACTGGAAGGAGATCTGGGGACAGGTCAAGGCTCTGCACACTCACAGGGACATCTCTGGGTGTCACCACCCCCAGTCTGGGCCAGGACAGGTGGGAACGGGACAAGGAGCTCCAAGCAAAGCAGGGGCTGAGGCATTTCCCAGCCATTCAACACCAAAATCACCCAGGGAGCAGCATCAGCCCAGCCCTCCTGCCCAGCCCTGCCTGTTCCCCTCCCTGCAGGGCCCTGCTGGCACCCAGGCACCCAGGGGGAAAGGATACAACCACATCCAGGGCCAGGACACCCAGGCTGCCCACCAGCCAGGGCAGGTGGTGCAGGATGTAGTCACCTTGGGCCTGGCCTGCCTCCGGGTTCTTCAGGAGGACACTGAGGCCATACAGGGAATTCCCCAGCATCACCAGGGCAAAGAGGGAGTAGGAGACCCCACTGGTGGATTTCCTCTTGTACTGGGAAAAGAGGGAGAGGAGACAAGCTTGGGTGCAGCTCTCCTACATCTCTCTGCAAGGTGATATTAAAAGCTTGGGTGCAGCTCTCCTAAATCTCTCTACAAAATGATATTAATCATCCTCTCCCCCAGCATTAAAAAAATAGAGAAGTGGTGACTCAATGCTCTTTCAGTTCCCCTTTGGCTTGTTAAAAAGACAAAATGAAAGCCCCACCCTCATAATATTGGTAGGTTAAAGCGGGGGAGAAAAATAAATACAGAGGAATAGTCCCTTATGGAATGATCAGAGATGGGGCCTGGGATCTCAGAGCAAAGAGGAGAAAGGAGAAAGGAGAAATCCCTGAGGAGAAAGGAGAAGCCCCCCAAGGAGAAAGGAGAATTCCCCCAAGGAGAAAGGAGAAGCCCCCAAGGAGAAAGGAGGACCCCCCAAGGAGAAAGGAGAATTCCCCCAAGGAGAAAGGAGGAGCCCCCAAGGAGAAAGGAGAATCCCTCAAGGAGAAAGGAGAATTCCCCCAAGGAGAAAGGAGGATTCCCCCAGGGAGAGAGGAGAATTCCCTCAAGGAGAAGGGAGGAGCCCCAAAGGAGAGAGGAGAAGCCCCCAAGGAGAAAGGAGGAGCCCCCAAGGAGAAAGGAGAAGCCCCCAAGGAGAGAGGAGAATTCCCTCAAGGAGAAAGGAGGAGCCCCCAAGGAGAAAGGAGGAGCCCCCAAGGAGAAAGGAGGAGCCCCCAAGGAGGAAGGACCCCCCAGGCCCCTGGAGGGAGCCCTGAGGAGCCCTGGGGCCCAGGCTGGGCACTCACGTTGGTGCAGATCTGGGGCACTCGGGAGCACAGGTAGAGCACAGAGGAGATGGAGCCAATGGTGAATCCAATGATTTCAGTCCTGGAGAAAGGCTGCAGGGACAGGGACAGGGACAGGGACAGGGACAGGGACAGGGACAGGGACAGGGACAGGGACATCCCTGTGCTCAGAGCACAGCCACACCCAGCCCTGTGTGTGCCCAGCTCCCCTCCTCTGACAGCCCAGTGATAATTACAACTGATAATTATCTCTCACTTTGCCACAGGAAAATACCTGTGCAATGTGTTATAACAGGAATTGGGTTTATTTGCATTGCTCAGAGAGGTCCCTTTCTATTGCCACAGCAAAACTATTTTGCAAACCTACTTTCAGTTTCAGCCAGCTGAGTTACCTTGCTGCACTTTCTTCCTTGTTTGATTTTCAATAATATTTATAAATGTGGATAACTGGAGAAAGAATCAAAGGGGAGAAGTCTTTCAAATTTCCTGAACCACTTTGTTTTTTGGAGACTGTCCATCCTATGCAGCTACCTGAGCTGAAGTCTGTTTGCAAACAGAGCTGTGGGAAATGTGAGCTTTGCTGACCCTTGAGCAGGCCCATAGAAGTGCCTGAAGTCTGAAGTGAAAAATGCCCTGAAATGTCTGAAACCCTGCAGCAAACTGTTCCTGAACTTTGGAGGAATCTTTGGGAAAGTTCTCTCTCCAGTGTCACCTTCCTGGACTGTAACAGCCTCCTGGAGAACAGTTTGGTCCTAAAATAGGAACAGCCCCTAACCCCAAAACACAGGGGGGTTTTTTGGGGTGACAGCATCCAGCAGGACATCCCCAGCCAGGCCTCTATCCCACCTCCCAGATTTAGAAGTGGCTCACCTTTGGTTCCAGCTCCTCCCCAGGGGCTGAGAGCAGAGATCTCCCTCTGAAGGGCCCTGCATCCTCAGGGCTGGCACTGCCCAGCAGGGACAGGCTGGACAGGGACCCCACAGACAGGAACACAAAGGCTGCATTGATGGGAGCAGGGACTGCAGGAGTCACACACAGCCTGGTTAGGGACAACACAGCCACCCCCAACAGCCCAGGGGTGCCAGGACACTGAAGAAACCTCCAAACTCTCCCTTATCTCACCAAGGGATGGGGCAGTGGCTGCTGTGGGGGACTGATGTGATTTATCTCCCAGTGATGTGCCCAGTTTGTACCTTATCAGGGAGGAAACTCCTCCTATCTTGGTTTCTTTGGGTTTAGGGCTCTTAAAAATCACCCCCACAAAAAATTTCACTGTCTTAAGTCACTCTCATACCCCTGCTGTGGCTGATTTGTTAGTAGTAACTCATTTTTTCAGTAATTTTTAGTGATTATATTCAGTAAACAACCTCCCCACCTTAACAAAACTGTGCATCTGATGGGTCAAACACCAACTGTCTAATTACTTCACATGTCTTTACTAAGTTAAATAATTATCCCAATCCCAAAGTTTGGGGTTCAGCAGTGCAGGAAAGGGGATTTTCTGTTTTCTCTGACTGTTCAAACCCTGCAAGAACTGCCCAGGTTCCCTTTTCACTTCCAGTTGAACAGACAGGAACTCCCCTGTCCAGGCTGGAGCACTGAGCCCACAACAGTCAGAAAACTTCCCCCTTTCCCTCCCAGCCCTGCCTGAGTCAGGAGTTCTGTGGTTCCCAGCCCAGAGCTGGAGTCACCCCATAACTGTGGGGGATTTATTTATTTCTGTGCCCAGTGAGGCTCACGGGGGGGCTCTTTCCAGCCTGGACACCATGGGGGGGATTGCAGGGTCTGCAGAAGCCCCAGGCCCAGCCTGTAGCTGTTTGTTGGCTTTGGCTCTCCTAGGGGCTCAAATTACCCAAGGAAAGAAACAAAACAACCCAGCAAGCAGTAAGAGGCACCTAATAAATGTGCCTGGAACCTTCCCGAGCCCCCTGGAATCCCCCTAAGCCCCCTGGAATTCCCCTGAGCCCCCTGGAATCCCCCTGGAATCCCCCGAGCCCCCTGGCATATCCCTGATCCCCCTGGAATCCCCCTGAGCCCCCTGGAACCTCCTCGAGCCCCCTGGAACCTCCCCGAGCCCCCTGGTACCTCCCTGAGCCCCCCAGCATCCCCCTAAGCCCCCTGGAATCCCCCTGAGCCCCCTGGAATCCCCCTGAGCCCCCTGGAACCTCCCTGAGCCCCCTGGAATCCCCCTGAGTCCCCTGGAACCCCCCTGAGCCCCCTGGAACCTCCCTGAGCCCCCCAGCATCCCCCTAATCCCCCTGGAATCCCCCT
>JBBMKD010000070.1:1268763-1279337 GCA_037834095.1 Argya squamiceps
ACTAGAGGACATGAAAGGAAGGACAGGCACGCAGTCAGTTGTCAGGGCAAAAAGAGAGGTGTTTATTTCTCAACCTCGATTTATACAGATTCCAGTTCAGGAACTGGAGGATGAGGTTGTCACCTCTCCGACCCCACTGGTCAAACCAGAAATCCATCAATTGTCCCTCCTCCAGAGAGGACTGTAAATATCACTATGTTCACATGACAGTCCGTGAGAAACTCCACTACAAAAATGCAAACATCGGAAGGCTGGAAAGGATCAGGGTGACAAGGCCCAATATCAGCTGTTGTGGGCTGCGAGCTTTGTCTCTGATTTTCCTTCCCTTCTGCTCCCCAGCACGTGACAATCCTGGAGTGCACGTGCCACATCGTGTCCTACCTGGCCGATGTCACCAACGCCCTGAGCCAGAGCAGCGGGCAGGGCCCCAGCCACCTGTCGGTGGACGGCGAGGAGCGCGCCATCGAGGTGGACTCCGACTGGGTGGAGGAGCTGGCCGTGGAGGAGGAGGACTCCCAGGCTGAGGACTCGGTAGGCAGCAGGCACACTGAATGCTGCAAAAGGACAGGAGGGTTTATTCTGCACCTTCTTAATCACTCAGCTTAGAAATTGAGATTTTGTGTTTGTTCCTGATGAGAAACTGAGTTCGGTCCTGAGTGAAGGGCCCTATGTGTCAGGTCTGGAGGAGAGGATCTGTCATTCCTGCCTAGATGTGTTGGCTTTGGGATGTCAACAAAAGTTAAATATTTATTTTTTTTAATTAAAAAAAGGGAAGAAATGGGATAAAATGGGTTTGTTCCTACTGGTTGGTTAGCAATTACTAGTTTTTGTATCAGCAAGCAACTTAGATGAATACTTTGTACTGTTGGGTGGTGAAAAAAAACTGTTAGAATGTATTCTCTCTCTTTTTTTGTATCACTATTTTTGTTACTGTTTATTTTTCTTGTTAACCATTTCATGTTACTATAATGTGTCACCATCTCCTCTCTCCATGTGGTTTGATACCAGCTGCCTTCTAGCTCAGTGTTGCTAAAATTTGCTATTCTTAAAATGTACGTTTGGCATCTGGGGAATTTATTCTGTACATGTACTTCACTGTAGCTGCAGTTATGACACCTTTCTAAAACAATTTCATTCTGGATAGGATGAAGATTCTCTCTGTAATAAACTCTGTACCTTCACCATCACCCAGAAAGAATTCATGAATCAGCACTGGTAAGAATCTCAAGCTTGTGTTCAGAGTTTCGGCCTGGTATTTCTGGCCATTGGGAAGGAAACCAGTGTAGCTTGTGAGCCTCAAGGCACTGCCTTTCAAAACTCACCTGGCTTATTTTGGGCAGGTACCACTGTCACACTTGCAAGATGGTTGATGGGGTTGGTGTTTGCACAGTCTGTGCTAAAGTTTGTCACAAGGATCATGAGATTTCTTACGCCAAGTACGGATCCTTCTTCTGTGACTGTGGAGCCAAGGAGGATGGCAGCTGCCTGGTAAATTCTTTATGTCTTCAGATTTTCAAGTCCTGTGCAATTTTCTGTTCTGCAGTAAGTTATGTCAGGATTTGAGTATGCAGGAGGGCTAAGACTTGAAGGGTTTGACTTCGTAATTAACCCTTGGAATTTACAGCTTGCCTGGAAACTATTTTTTTTGCACCAAATAAGAGCATTGGTAAATCTGTGTCCTAGTGACTTGTGGGCTTTCACCTGCCTTTACAGAATTTGCTGCATAGCAAAAAACACCTTTTCCCATGTTTTCCACTAGCAGGAAATGAAATAATTATGTCTTAAATATGGAAAGTTTTTAATCCTTGTGTGGAGAGTCACATGCAGGATGTTATTTCTTTAGAATTACGCTCTAATTGCTGCTCATACAATCTCTGTTCACTTCATCAGTAGCCAAGTTGAGCCTGGTTTGAGATTGTAGCATTACTGTGTCATTCCCAGGCGTTGGTGAAGAGAACCCCCAGCAGTGGGATGAGCTCCACCATGAAGGAGTCGGCGTTCCAGAGCGAGCCCCGCGTGCCCGAGAGCGTCATCCGCCACGCCAGCACGTCCCCGGCCGAGAAGGCCAAGGTCACCATCAGCGAGGGCAAGGGCCCTGATGAGGAAAAGCCCAAAAAGAGCAGCCTGTGCAGGAATGTGGAGGGCTGTCGAGAGGAGCTGCAGTCCCAGGTATGATTGTCAGCTGCTGAACAGGTGGGTTATTGTGCCAGTTCAGGCACACGAAGAATGAGGCAGGCACAGCAGGTCAAGGGAAAGCTTCTTTATTTTAATTATCTGACTCCAATACTTATATACATTTGTACAGAGGTCAAGAGATTGGCTACACAGGTTGTCACCTCTTCGACCTCGATGGTGAACATCACCATCAATCATATTTCTCCTCCTAGAGCAGAAATATGTAAACAGTAGATAACTGCTAAAAATACACATTGTTTTCTTGAAGCTGCGTGAGAATCTGCACTGCAAGATTTCGAACACTTGCAGGCAAGAAAACAGAGGGCAACAGGTTATGATCAGGATCTTGCCAGGCTGGGTTGGTTATTAGCTGAGGTGAGAGGGTCATAAAGGGGTGTCAGGCTTTGAAAAGAGTTGGTGTCGCAAGAGGACACGAAAAGAACCACACTCCCCTGTCAGGATGTGAGATGAAAAGGAAAAAGGAAGTTTACTTGGGGATCTCAACTTACACAGTTTTTGGGATTTGGTCAAGGATTGGGGGACAAGAGGAACACCCCTCTGACCCCAGTGGTCAACTCAGAAGTCCATCAATTCGTCCTTCCCTTTGGAAAGGGATGTGTTGTTTACAAAGTATCAGTCTTTGGTTTTGTTACAAGCATGAGAAAGCTCCAGTAGAAATGAAAAACAGTCAGAAGGCTGAAAAATCAGGGCGACAAATTGACATGCAGCTCTCATCCAGGGCACCTTGTTCAACATTTGCCTGATCTGTTTCTTGTAGGCCAACTTCTCCTTTGCACCTTTGGTGCTGGAGATGCTGAATTTCCTGATGGATGCCATCCAGGTCAACTTCCAGCAAGCTTCAGCCATGGGGAGCAGCAGCCGTGCCCAGCAGGCTCTCAACGAGCTGCACACTTTGGACAAATCAGTAGAAATGACAGATCAGCTGATGGTAGGGAACAAAAAGGAATTAACAGAGTGTGAATGGGGGGGGGAGTGGCTTTTAACCAGACACATTCCAGTGACACCCTTTTGGCTGCTTTCCCTGGCTCAGGTGCCGACCCTGGGCTCTCAGGAAGGCGCCTTCGAGAACGTGCGCATGAACTACAGCGGGGACCAGGGCCAGACCATCCGGCAGCTGATCAGCGCGCACGTGCTGCGCCGCGTGGCCATGTGCGTGCTGTCCTCGCCCCACGGCCGCCGCCAGCACCTGGCCGTCAGCCACGAGAAGGGCAAGGTGGGCCCCCAGGGGGCCAGCAGGGCTGAACTGCTGGGCTCGCAGGGAAATGGGACAGTGCTGGGTTCCTGGGTTTCCAGGGGAGATGGGACAGTGCTGGGTTCCTGGGTTCCCAGGGAAATGGGGCAGTGCTGGGTTCCTGGGTTCCCAGGGGAGATGGGACAGTGCTGGGTTCCTGGGTTCCCAAGGGAAATGGGACAGTGCTGGGTTCCTGGGTTCCCAGGAAATGGGACAGTGCTGGGTTCCTGGGTTTCCAGGAGATGGAATAGTGCTGGATTCTGGGTTCCCAGGAAATGGGACAGTGCTGGGTTCCCAAGAGAAATGGGACAGTGCTGAGTTCCTGGGTTTCCAGGAGATGGAATAGTGCTGGATCTCTGGGTTCCCAAGAGAAATGGGACAGTGCTGGGTTCCTGGGTTTCCAGGGGAAATGGGACAGTGCTGGATCTCTGGGTTCCCAGGGAAATGGGACAGTGCTGGATCCACTGGGTTCCCAGGGAAATGGGACAGTGCTGGATCCCTGCATTCCCAGGGAAATGAAAGTGGTGGATCTACTGGGCTCTCAGGGAACATGGAACTGTGCTGGGTTTCCAGGAGATGTAGCTGGATCCCTGGGTTCCCAGGAAATGGAACAGCGCTGGGTTCCCAGGGAAATGGAACAGTACTGGACCCCTGGATTCCCAGGGAAATGGAGCAGTGCTGGATCCCTGGGGTCCCAAGGGAAATGGAGCAATGCTGGATCTGCTGGGTTCCCAGGGAAATGGAGCAGTGCTGGATCCCTGGGGTCCCAAGGGAAATGGAGCACTGCTGTGTTCCCAAGGGAAATGGAACAGCACTGGAGCCGCTGGGCTCCTGAGGGAAATGGGACAGTGCTGGATGCACTGTGTTCCCAGGGAAATGGAATAGTGCTGGATCTCTGGGTTCCCAGGGAAATGGGGCAGTGCTGGGTCCAGTGGGCTCCTGAGGGAAATGGAACAGGGCTGGATGCACTGGGTTCCCAGGGAAATGGAGCAGTGCTAAGGAACAGGCAGGACTGTGGTTTGTTCTGCACGTTGTGGGATGTAGTGTGAAGTGTTGTGTAGCTTAGAGGAACCTCTCGTAGGGAAAAGAGTTCCTGCAGCAGGAACACTGAAAACAGCTCTCTGCCATCACCCACCTCACTGCAGCCACCTGAAAGGAGGTTGGAGTCAGGTGGGGGTCCATGACTCAGTGAAAGGACAAAAGGAAATGGTCTTAAGGTGCAGCAAGGGAAGGTCAAATTAGTTACTATAAACAAAAAATTTGTCTTCAGGAGGGGTCAGACATTGGAATAAATTGCCCAGAGAGGTGGTGGAGTCACCAGCTCTGGAGGTGTTCAAGCGATGTCTGGACATGGCACTTGGGGATGTGGTTTAGGGATGATTATGGTGGTGCTGGTGTGATGGTTGGACTCAGTGATCTCATGGATCCTTTCCAGCCTTGATGATTCTGTGGCTCTGATTCTGTAGCTGTGGGATCTGGAGCTGAAATGTCTGACTCTCCTCAGTTACAGTCAGATAACTGAGTTCATTCAGTAGTTCTGATTCTGTAACTGGGATCTGGAGCTGAAATGTCTGACTCTCCTCAGTTACAGTCAGATAACTGAGTTCATTCAGTAGTTCTGATTCTGTAACTGGGATCTGGAGCTGAAATGCCTGACTCCCCTCAGTTACAGTCAGATAACCGAGTTCATTCAGTGGTTCTGATTCTGTAACTGAGATCTGGAACTGAAGTGCCTGACTCCCCTCAGTTGCAGTCAGATAACTGAGTTGATTCTGTGGGTCTGATTCTGTAACTGTGGGATCTGGAGCTGAAATGCCTGACTTCTCTCAGTTACAGTCAGATAACAGTTGATTCTGTGGGTCTGATTCTGTAACTGTGGGATCTGGAACAGAAATGCCTGACTCCCCTGAGTTACAGTCAGATAACTGAGCTCATTCTGTGGTGCAGATCACAGTGCTCCAGCTCTCAGCCCTGCTGAAACAAGCCGACTCCAGCAAAAGGAAACTGACCCTCACCCGCCTGGCGTCCGCACCCGTCCCCTTCACAGTGCTGAGCCTGACGGGGAATCCCTGCAAGGAGGACTACCTGGCTGTGTGTGGGCTGAAGGTAAGCCCCTGCCAAACCCTTTTCCAGGGAGCTGCAAACACCAGCTCAAAGCCAGCTGTCTTTGATTCCTCTGAGAGTTAGCACGGAGCTGCCTCCAAAGTTCTGTCACTAATTCAGCTCCTGATTCACTTTCCTACTAGATAGATGAGGTAAAAGAAGCGGGACCTGTATGAGCAATATAATTAATGAGACTGTGCCTCAAAATAGTATTTCTTAGTGTATTTAGGCTGATTGTGTTTTAAGACAAGAGCCAAGGTTTAGTCATGTCAAACTTAGTGTGTTAAAGCTAGTCTGTCACAATCAGTGTTCTTTGGCAAGGACTCCTCTGTTTGTATTCTCCCAAATTTAGATTCAGCTTTCCCAGTGCAGAATCTACAGATGTTATTTAGCTGAGAAAAAGCTGCCCTCTGTAGTTTTTTTCTTTCCAAACCTTCATGTCATTTATCTTCAATGCAGGAAATTGAGATTTAGATTCTCTGATTCATTATTTACCATTAGAGAAATGCTGACTTGTAACTCTATTGTTGGCTTCAAGTATTTATAAACGTTTTGTTTTAATATTTAACCAATTTTCTTCATTCCTCCAGGATTGCCATGTGTTAACATTCAGCAGCTCTGGATCAGTCTCTGATCATTTGGTGCTTCATCCCCAACTGGCCACTGGGAATTTCATCATCAAAGCTGTGTGGCTGCCAGGATCTCAAACAGAGCTGGCCATTGTCACTGCAGACTTTGTGAAGGTATGTCTGGCCACGAGCTACTGATGATGCAGCTTCTGTCAGACATCACAGTCTGGATCCTCAGGGAGTTGCATGTGGGAGAATGTGATAATATTCTTAGAAATAAACTGGAAGTATAAATTTGGGATGTTTGGGCTGCTTTTACAAGGAAAAGCAAACTCAAAGAGCTCAAAGAGAAAAAAAGCCCCAAACTGTAACATCTCATAGGGATTCCCTCATCTCAACTCTGGTTCATTTGCACTGTTTTGTATTGTAGCAGTTAATTACTGCCTTGATAATAATTGTAGTTAATTATTTCCTTGTTTCTTCCCACAGATCTACGACCTCTCAGTAGATGCCTTGAGTCCAACTTTCTACTTCCTCCTCCCAAGTTCCAAAATCAGGGATGTCACCTTCCTGTTCAACGAGGAGGGGAAGAACATCATTGTGATCATGTCCTCTGCTGGCTACATCTACACACAGCTCATGGAGGAGGCCAGCAGTGCCCAGCATGGGCCCTTCTATGTCACCAACGTGCTTGAAGTCAACCACGAGGACCTGAAGGTGCTGGTGACTTCCCTTTCTCTCTTTTTTTACATCTTCCATTTGGAGGCAGAAGTTTCCTTCTTTTTTTTCCCTTCTCCTTTTAAGCCCCCTGATCTAGATCAAGGAGCTTTCTCATTCCTCTAAAGAGAGAAATATCCTTACAGTAAAAGGAGGAGGGGGTGAAAATTAAACCCCTTGATCCTTTCATCTAGAAAATGGAGCATGTTTTCCATGGCTGGCTCTGAAGTCATGCCCAGCAGGATTTCTCAGCAGGGAGATGGCTTCAGAGCAGTGCTGTTCTCAGAGCAAGGCACTCCAAAGGTGCAGGAGCAGAAGGGATAAATCACCATGGCTGGGGCTGGAGAGCTGCAGTCAGCCTTTGTTTCTCATCTTGAGGGTGACCTTTAAAATCTCTCCAGTGTTTTTACCCCAGCCTGCTTCAAAACAGGAATAGATGGGAAGGAGGCCCTCAGGAAGGTCTTCTGTGAGCTGGGCATGCAGGGAATGCTCCATGTGACACTGTCACACAGCACTGAGGCTCACAGCTGCGGGAGCTCAGGGTGTTACCTACAGCCTCCGGGTGTGCAGGCTCAGCATCCCCTCCCAGAGCCTTTGAAGTGTCTGATGGATGAGTTCACCCAGGAGTTCAGCTTAGAAAATTGTAATTTAGGGCTCTGTTCTCTCACTGCTGGGGAGGAGGGACGGCTTTGGGAATAATTCCATCGTAAATTTAAAAGCCTGACAGAGTGTTTGGGGATATTTGTGTTTATGTTAAATGTTGGCATTTCTCTGGATCCCCCAGGACAGCAATGGCCAGGTGGCAGGAGGAGGGGTGTCAGTCTATTACTCCCACGTGCTGCAGATGTTGTTCTTCAGCTACTGCCAAGGCAAATCCTTCGCAGCCACCATCAGCCGGGCCAGCCTGGAAGTGCAGCGGCTCTTCCCCATTAACATCAAGAGGTGAGGATCCTGGGGGACGCTCATTTTTATTTCTTTTTTTTTTAATATAATAAATATTGGCTATTATTACACATCCCAGCTCTGAATGGCCAAACCTTGTGGTGAAAATTCCCTGTTGGCTGGTGATTTCTTGCTACTTTTCGTGGTCCTTCTGTCCTAATGGACTTGGATGATCCTTGCGGGTCCCTTCCAGCTCAGGAATTCCATGATATCCCAGTTGCAGGACGATTAGAAACCAAAGCTGGCTGTTTCAGCAGTGGGCCAGGCATGTATTTTGTCCTCCCAGCAGGATTTCAGAGCAGAAAGGTGTCTGCAGAGCAGTGGAGCTGCACAGAGTGAGCTGCTGGAGGTGCAGCCGCTGGAACCGATGGGATTACCCACCCTCGCCCAGGCGGCCGAGCAGGAGGCCTTTGTTTCCTTTCAGCACCACTGCTGTAGTGGACCCTGTGCATTGTGTGTGTTAAGGCTGGTTTTGAGGGAAACCAACCTCTTGCTTTATGAGTGTGGCAAGAAAAAGACAGGTCTATTGTGTTTTGTGATACGCAGTGCTGGGCACTCAGGCCACAGACTCTTCACTGGCCTGGCACAAAGCCATGGTCACGAGTGGGCTCTGAAGGAGGGTCAGCTTCCAAGAGCTCCTGACCTCCAGTTGAGTTTGGCTTAGTCTTTTTGCAGCTCTGTTTCCACTTTTTCCAGTGAGCAGACACTGATTCTCCTGCACTGGCCTTTGCTTATTGCTGCTAGGTGTGTTGAAATGTGGAACTGTTCATCCATTCAGATAAAAACATTGCTGAAAGCCATTTATAAATTACCTCCATGATGTGGGGCATAAAATGCAACACTAAGCCAGTTTTTCCTCGAGTTTGTAGGGATCAGGGCTGAGGACTGGGATGCTCGTGGCTTCTGCCCACTCTGGTGACTGTGTCAGGTCTCTCACCTGTAAACCAGACACTGTTCATTGATGCAATGCTTGAATGCCTGCTCAGGACAAAGCTTTAAGTGATTTTAACACGATGAAACTTGAGTGGTTTTGCTTGTTCTAATCCTTAAATGAATGTCATTGTGCACTTTTTCCCTTGCAGTTCCAATGGTGGCAGTAAGACTTCTCCAGCCCTGTGTCAGTGGTCTGAGGTGATGAACCACCCTGGCCTGGTGTGCTGTGTCCAGCAGACCACGGGTGTCCCACTGGTGGTGATGGTGAAGCCAGACACCTTCCTCATCCAGGAGATTAAGACCTTGCCAGCCAAAGCAAAGGTTAGTCAGAGTTCCCTGTATTTTTGGCTCTTAAAATTTGGTTTCCTGTTGTTCTGTCAACCAGATCTCCATTCTTGGCAGCTTTTCTAATACAAAGAATTTGTTGCTCCAAGCAAGAGTTGCCAAGCCCTTCCCTTTCCTTGCCTTGCAGATCCAGGACATGGTGGCCATCCGTCACACGGCCTGCAACGAGCAGCAGAGGACCACCATGATCCTGCTGTGTGAGGATGGCAGCCTGAGGATCTACATGGCCAACGTGGAGAACACTTCCTACTGGCTGCAGCCCTCTCTGCAGCCCAGCAGTGTCATCAGCATCATGAAACCCGTCCGCAAGCGCAAGGCAGCTGCCATCAGTAAGGGTTCCTCACGTGACCTTTGTAACTAATGGAGATGTAAAGATTGATTAACATCATCTAAATACTTACAGCACTCATTCTGACCATTATCTAACTACTGGCTAAGTGGGTAAAATGTTTCCATAGATATATATAGGCGAGTTCGAGTTGTTTCTGCAGGTTTTTTCCCACAACTTTGCCTGGTTTAGAATGTTTTTTGTCATAAAGATCTCTTTCCCCTTCTAGCAACTCGCACTTCCAGCCAGGTGAACTTCCCCATTGACTTCTTTGAGCACAACCAGCAGCTGACAGATGTGGAGTTTGGAGGCAATGACCTGCTGCAGGTGTACAATGCCCAGCAGATAAAGCACCGGCTCAATTCCACGGGCATGTACGTGGCCAACACAAAGGTGAGTGGGACAGCCTGGGGACTCTGTGGGGCTTCTGGGTTCAGACATCATTGTTCATGTTGATACCACACCTTGCCTTAAGGAGTCTGCTTTATTCAAATAACCCTGTGCAAATAATTCAGTAAATAGTGGAGAATAGAGCCCTTGCCTTCAGAGGGAATTTTTGAGCTGTGCTTCTCTGCAGCCTGGGGTTTTGTGTTCTCTGCAGCCTGGGGGTTTCACCATCGAGGTGACCAACAACAACAGCACGATGGTGATGACGGGCATGCGGATCCAGATCGGCACGCAGGCCATCGAGCGCGCCCCCTCCTACCTGGAGATCTTCGGCCGCACCATGCAGCTCAACATGACCCGCGCCCGCTGGTTCGACTTCCCCTTCACCCGGGAGGAGGCCCTGCAGGCTGACAAGAAACTCACCATCTTCAGTAAGGCTTTGTGCACTGCCTGCTCTGACCTGCTGATGGGTTGGTTTGGGTGGGATGAAGCTGCTTCACCTCACAGCAGGGACTTTGCACAATCCGTTCATGCGAAAACAGTCTGAGGTGGAAACTCTGAACATTTGATAACTTTATTTATGGCCCAGTTTCTTGCTGCTGTTGAGTGAATATTCAGTAGTTCAGCTCAATGATTTTGTGCTGAGGCAAGAGAAGGAAAATGGCCTTGCAAAGGTGAGGGAAGCATCCGTTGACGGCAGGGAGAGGGAACTCTGCAGACCTGAGACACTCTTGAGAGAACACGTGGGTTTATTGCAAGGGTGGTGGGTAAAAATGGCCTTTTGCCTTCAGCCACCAGCCTGGGCTGAGGGCAAGTCCCAAAG
>JBBMKD010000070.1:1279437-1324760 GCA_037834095.1 Argya squamiceps
TTCATTCATAGGTTTTATATTCTCAGTATCTCTTGCCAGGCAATCATATTTGTAAACTTTTCCTGTCCCATCTTTCCCAACACAAAGGAGATGGCACTGTCAGTGGCTGTGTAGTAATGACAGTGTAATTGCTGTCCTGCCCCTGTGGAGCAAGGCTGGTTTGTATCCAAAAGCAAGTTTTCTCAGTTTTTAATAAATTTCTCTCATCACTACAGTTGGGGCTTCTGTGGATCCTGCTGGAGTCACCATGATGGATTCCATAAAGATTTATGGCAAAACCAAGGAGCAGTTTGGCTGGCCTGACGAGCCCCCCGAGGACTTCCCGTCTGCTTCCGTCAGCAACGTTTGTCCCCCAAACCTCAACCAAGGGAATGGCACTGGGGACACCGAGTCAGCTGCCCCTGCTGCTGCCAGTGGGACTGTCCTGGAGAGGTATTTATACACTCTGTCCCTCATTTCTCCTGGAAGTGGGTTGTTGTTGTTGTGGTGGGCACTTGGGTGCACTTGTGTGCTTTTCCTAACCTGGAGAACTAGAGGGAATTAGTGAGTTGTTCTCACTACCTTACACAGCAACAACTGGAAACAGTGATTATCTTGGTAGGAAGGTTTGTGGTGGCTCTTGGTTGATGTGGTGCGGTAGATGGGTAGATCTGTGTGCTTGCTTGTGCTGCCTAGTTCATGTTTCAGCAGTCTCGAGGAGCTCAAAGCAATTTCTGCTGCCTTGGTACATTCTCTCATTTCAAGCTGGCCCTTTTTTGGTCTCTGGAGCTCACAAAGGTCAGGCCTCTCTGAAGCTGAGATCAGTTTTGAGGAGGGCTTTGTGTGTGACCCTGCTTTAGGCTCGTGGCTCCCACCAACTTATCTTGTAGCTCACATGCCTCAGGCTGAGCTGATGTGCTGGGGAAGGTGTTGGGTTTTCCCCCATAACCCTGCTGAGAGCAAAACCCCAAGGGTGACCTGGACATAAATTCAGTGAATAAACAGAACTTGTGTTCTTTCTTATATCCACGCTGTGTTTTTCTTTGAGCTCATACAGTCTGTATCATAAGGGTTGTAAAAGCAGCAAGGACAGGAGGGAAACAGCTGAAA
This sequence comes from Argya squamiceps, assembly GCA_037834095.1. Lineage (NCBI taxonomy): Eukaryota > Metazoa > Chordata > Aves > Passeriformes > Leiothrichidae > Argya > Argya squamiceps. The sequence goes on from JBBMKD010000070.1 coordinate 1,280,527, forward strand.
GAGGAACTGCTACTGCTGAAAGATGAGCATTTCAGAGCTTACATAAACTGCTCAGCTGTGAGCACGTGGTGGTTAAGTTTGTCTGACTGAAATTCTCAGGTAAAGGCTCGGGGCTTGAAGTGCCAGTTAGGCCTAGTTGAAGGACCTGTTCAGCCATCCTTTAATATTTTGTCTGATAGTTCATGGGATTTTTTCCTGTCTTAATTTTCCCTTTCCTTCCCTCCTCTGCTGTGACATCCCCACAAGATGTCCCTCTCAGCACAGACATGCTCTCTGGTTTTCCAGAGCAGTGGGATTATATTCTAAAAATTCAGATATAAAAAAATCATTCTTCCTATTTGGTGTTACCTTCTGAAGGGCCTCTGGAGTAGGAACAGCTAAAGGCAGGCAGGAGGCAACTTCTCTATCCTAATGTGGTGTTTGCACTCAAATTTAAGCCTGGGTGGTGCTTTAAGTGGTGCTTGGCTTGTCTGTGTGAGGTGACCTGGCTCATCTCTGTCTTTGTTTTGCTCCAGACCAGTGTGTGCTGCCCAAGTAGAAAGATCCTTCTTAGACTGAACGCTCCCCCGGCTTCCTGATTTCCCCATTTAATTTGCCTTTTGCTTAGAATGTGTTCTAGGGAGTTTTTCTGTGAGCTTTACACATTTTTTTTTTTTCCTTTTTCTTTGCTCCCCCAAAGTTCAGACACTGAGTCCCTAACCACCCTGGACCGGTTAGTATGGCATCCTTTTCTCTGCACGAATGAGTGTGTGTCAGAGAGACAGAACACATGGTGTGGCTTTTGGTGACTGGGTTTTTTTTTGTTTTCCAAGTGACACTTGCTTCTTTACATTCTGGTCATTGCATGGCAGATGGTTTAGCAAATGTAAAGATGAGGTGGTTTGCAGATTTTTGCTATACACAGCATAACTGTTGCTTATTTGACAGACTCCTCTCTGCTTTGTTCCTTCCTTGTGCCTTCTTATCCCACTTCTGTTCCCTCCCAGCCTTATGAGGGTGGCTGTGGGGAGGGGGATGTTATTTATCACCACCAGACCAGACAATTGTTCCTGCTACCTTCCAATCCTACAGTGTTATTTTTCCCCTTAATGCTCTCTCTTCCCTGCTTTTTCCTGTATCTTCCTGCTCCTTCTGGTGTGTCAGATGGCATTTCAGGTAGTTCTACCTTGGGGCATGGAGTGCTGCTACAGGGACTTTGCTGCCACTAGTAAATCAGGTTTTCCCTCGGAACAAGTGTTTTCCCAGCCTGCTTGAACCTCAGCATCCCTCGCTTGGGGTCACACCCAGTGCTCTTGAGTTAATTTTCCTCTGGAATATTTTGTGCTGAACCTTCCAAATTGGAAAGAGCAACCTGTGTGAAAATAGCAAGCGAGTAGAACGTTGCTCCCTCAGCAAAGTCGGTTCCGCTTTTTGCCATGTGTCATAGCCAGCCTTGATCTGCAGTCATCTGTACGTCTGGGGGCCATGGTGAATTGGGACTGTCAAGACAATCCAAGTTATCCCTGCTGCAGGCTGCGTGAGGAAATGTTTTATCCTCTTTGGGAGAGAAAAGCCCCTGTCTTTCAGCTGTGGATTATTAAAGCAGTCCTAAGTTTGTCTGTGAGCGTGAGCCAGGTTTAACTCTGGTCTGTAACACAATGAAATGATATGCATGGTGCCTGTGGCAGGTTTTATCATGCTTTGATTTTGTACTTGGCATTCGTTAGCTGTCTCTGAGCTACTCATGACTGTAGCCCGCATAAAGCAAAGTGCTAAGGAGAGAGAAGGGTTGCTGTACTCAAGCCTGCTTTCCTCTCTCCCTCCAGGCTAGTAGTGAGTTCTTTAGAAGCGCTGGAAAGCTGCTTTGCTGTGGGACCAGTCAACGAGAAGGCAAGTAACTTTGTGAATACATTCCTGAGCTTTGGAGCTGGGGGAGGAGGGGCCAGCTCAGCACTACCTCCTGCAGCCCCGGGGGCCTGATAGGAGCAGAGCCGCATCCCTTTTGCTCAGAGCACTGATCTGAAAGTTGCCTTAGCCAAAAGCGTTTGAAACTAGTTTAGAATGACAATTGGCATTTGCATTTAGAGCTGGTGGGCTTTTTGTGCTTCTGGAGTGACCTCGTTTACAGAAACAGCAGGGTAGGAGCCCATAAATCTCAAAAGGACTTTTCTTCTATAGACATGTGAAATATTCCCTAAATGTCAAATGGTAAATGGAGAGAGGCTATCAAAGGGGTATTGAGGGGAGGGAGCTGCAGGTACACTGAGTGATGGTAAATATATTGAATAATGGGGTTTGTCTGTTCTTAGGAGAAGAATAAGATTGCAGCTCAGGAACTGGCTACTGTGCTGCTGTCCATGCCAGCCCCCTCCAGCGTGCAGCAGCAGACCAAGAGCCTCCTGGCCAGCCTGCACACCAGCCGCTCAGCCTACCACAACCACAAGGTACTGCCCAGGGCATGCAGCTGGGGGCTCCTGGAACCTGCCAGGTCACAGCCCTAGAGAGCCCTTCCTCCATGCAGTACAAACCTCCTGTCCCACCTGTCTTTAGCTCCTGCTGCCTGCCCTGCTGGCTTTTGTGTTTTCACCAGAGTTGTGTGATTCTGTGCCCTTTTAGCTGTCCTTCCTTAGATGACAAGTGCCAGATTTCCCCAGGATCTGTGCTGTGGTTGTACTTCAGCTGCTTTCTCAGGCTGCAATCAGTTGTTTTTCTTTTTCTGTGTTACCTTTCACTCTACAGGATCAAGCACTGCTAAGCAAAGCCATTCAGTATTTGACTTCCTCAACCAAAGAAGGAAAGGACCTGGATCCTGAGGTGTTCCAGAGGCTGGTCATCACTGCTCGATCCATTGCTATTATGAGACCCAACAATCTGGTCCACTACACAGAATCAAAGCTGCCACAGCTGGAAACAGGTAGATAAGTCTGTAATTTTCTCTAAGTTTCTGTTGTGATAATTGAAGCTGTGCAGGGGTGTTGGGTTCAGAGTGACAGGGACTGTATTTGACACATTTGGTAGGTGTGTGATATCCTGCTGGTGAGAACATCAAAGCCTCTGAAAAAAGCCATTTCAAATAAACTTGGTGTTATCCTCATTAAGGTTTTCTCCTGCACATTTCTGAGAGGTGTTTTTTAATCTCTGCAGAGAGTGAAGAAGGGCAGGAGGCCCAGAAACATGCAGAAGGAGAGGGCTGCACCTTCATTACCCAGCTGGTGAACCACTTCTGGAAGCTCCATGCATCAAAACCCAAAAACGCCTTCCTGGCCCCTGCCTGCCTGCCAGGTGAGAGAGCTCTTCCTTTGCTCTTTGCAAGCCTGTGCCTTCTGAAGGGACCTGTTTTAAGTTTGTAAGCAGAGAAAATTACTTATTCAATGCTAGTGCTGCACTGAGGGCTTTGTAATGTGGAGCTGCAGATTCTGCTCCAGAGCTTTTGTTCAGGGCAACATGTATTGTGCCAGGAAAAAGGGGCTGATGATTGATTTGCCCACATTTGGCTTCCTGGGTGGTATTAGAGGATATTCAGTGGTGCTGGTATATGGAATTCAGATTATTCCATCAGACAGACAAGACTGGCTCAGTCTGGATTGAAAATCAATATATTTGTGGTGTTAACATTGTGCCTTGAAGTCTGCAAACAAAAGCTGCTTCCTGCAGTGCCTCACTCTGTGCTGAAATACAGAGAGAGCTGATTTCAGTCCTGCTTTTATTCCTCCTTAGGTCTCACTCACGTTGAAGCCACAGTCAATGCTTTGGTGGATATTATCCATGGATACTGCACGTGTGAGCTGGACTGTATCCATACTGCATCCAAGATCTACATGCAGATGTTACTTTGCCCAGTATGTCACCTTGCTCTGCTCTGCCTCAGCCTCTAATTGCACCAGGGGAGGTTTAGGTTGGACATCAGGAAAAATTTCTTCATGGAAAGAGTGTTCCAACCTGCCACAGGCTGCCCAGAGCAGTGTTTGAATCCTCTGGAGGGATTTAAAAGTGTAGATGTGGCACTTGGGGACATGGGTTAGGGGGATTGGCAGTGTTGGGTTTATGGTTGGACTTGATCTCAGAGGGCTTTTCAACCTTAGTGTTTCTATGATTCTCTAATGTGAAAAGTATTAAAAGTGGGTAGAATGGAAATATATAGTACAGACACAAAATACAGCCAAAAACACCCAGCCAGAAGTGAATGAAGGAGAATTCTCTCTTTCCTTGTGTTCCAGTAATGTTTGTCATGTGCTGCATGTGGAATTACAGGTGTTGCTTTGTGGCACCTGAGGGAAACAGGCAGTTGAGGCAGTGTCCTACATGAACCAAGACTGAGACAGTCCCAAGTATATTTTTAGCCATCTTTCCAGATGCTGTGAATAAGGACTTAGAGCTTCAGGAGTGTAATGGTGACCTGTTAACCCTGCAGGACCCAGCAGTGAGCTTCTCTTGCAAGCAAGCTTTGATCAGGGTGCTGAGACCCCGGAACAAGCGGCGACACGTGACCCTGCCATCATCCCCCCGCAGCAACACCCCCATGGGTATGCCAGGGCATCCCTCTGCCTTAAACCAGCATGGTTGGTCAGAAAGGACAAGGAAATCTGGTGGTCTTGTTATAAATTGGGACTAAAATCAGTCTTTTTCCTTTCTTTTGCTCTGCCTTGCCCTCTAAACCCCTTTTTATTTAATAAACTCTCACATTTTCATTGACATTTTGGGATTCAAAAAGGAGATCTCTTTGAGATATTCCCCTTTCAATGACAGGAAAATCTGATCATTTTTATCTAGAGAGTAGTAATCTTGAGTTAATATTTCTCTGCATGTTTTCATGTTCTAATAAGTCAGTCAAAGATGTGTGCAGACCAAAATTATCACAGCTCCACCCAAGAGAGGTTTTTCAGTATTGTAGGCAAATTGTTGTGTCGGGGAGTCTGTTGGTAACTGAGGGTAGCTTGGGCTTATTCCCAGCATTAACCACCTTGTTTGGGATGGGATGAGGAGCTGTGCATTTATGAGCTCCTGCTTTGCCACTCAGGAGATAAGGATGATGATGATGATGATGATGCAGAAGACAAGCTGCAGAGCTCTGGGATTGCAAATGGAGAGCACATCCGACAGGAGAGCCAGGAGCAGAGCGAGGTGGATCACGGGGACTTTGAGATGGTGGTGAGTCCACAGTTTCTTCTTGGAGCCTTTGAAATGTGCCAGGATTTGAGTTCATTTAGCTCTGATGGACCTGCTTGTAGTGCTCCTATACTGCTGGGGAAAGCTCTCACTGTGTTTCCTCTCCACAGTCCGAATCCATGGTTCTGGAGACTTCTGAGAATGTGAATAATGGGAACCCTTCTCCTCTGGAGGCTCTCCTGGCTGGAGCAGAGGGATTCCCTCCCATGCTGGATATCCCTCCAGATGCAGATGATGAGACAATGGTGGAGCTGGCTATTGCCCTGAGCCTGCAACAAGATCAACAAGGTCAGATATGGGCACTGTTGGCAGGCAAAGAGGGGATGGAAACTGGGAAAGAAATCACACAAAGCTGTTGGTGTCTGGTGAACCAAAGATAGCAGAAGCATGAAATGTACAGAAAATGCCAGAGTTAACTTCGTCCTCTCAGAGAAAGATGCTCATAACTTGTTCTCTGCTTGCAGGGAGCAGCAGCAGTGCCCTTGGACTGCAGAGCTTAGGACTGTCTGGCCAAGCTCCCAGCTCCTCCTCTCTCGACGCCGGAACACTCTCTGACACAACAGCATCAGGTAACTGTTCACTGCAAGGCATCATCTTTTTCAGATTTTGACCTAAGTAATGCCTTAAAATGCGTTTGCAAATATGGTTTGGAAGAGCCAGTTGTTACTATTGGCTTCTTTTATTTTTGAGAGTGTACTTACAGCTTTTTCCTGCTTAGGTTGACTCTCACTGTAGACTTCTGAGGAAGTTATTTCCTCTCTTTAAACTAAAGCAGACAAAACAAAGCATGTGCTGTGTTTCCCTTGCGTTTATAAACAAGCAGACATTGTTCTTTAATAAACTGTGCATGCCTGTGTGTTTGATGAGAAGCTTTCCTCTCGGGATATCTCCCCTCCACTGCTTTCAGCAGCCTTAATTGTCCTGCTGCTCACCCCCCAGCTCCCTTTCCGTTTGTAGCTGTCCCCAAACCCAAAGCCCAATCCCTGCAGCCTTCCCCTCGTAGCGTGAGCGTCGTTTGCACTTGTTCCCAGGCAGTGTTTTTACTTGTAACAGCTCTCTTTATTCTCTTAGCTCCAGCGTCCGACGACGAGGGCAGCACGGCGGCCACGGATGGCTCCACGCTGCGGACGTCGCCGGCGGAGCACGGCGGGAGCGTGGGCTCGGAGAGCGGCGGCAGCGCCGTGGACTCGGTGGCCGGGGAGCACAGCGGTGAGTGAGCCCTGCCCTGCCCCTGCTGTGCCCCTGCTGTGCCCCTGCTGTACTCCTACTGCATCTCTGCTGTGTCCCTGCTGTGCTCCTACTGCATCTCTGCTGTGTCCCTGCTGTGCTCCTACTGCATCTCTGCTGTGCCCCTGCTGTGCTCCTACTGCATCTCTGCTGTGCCCCTGCTCCCTCCCTGCATCCCCCCTGCTCCCTCCATTCTCCTTCTCTGCTGCACCCCTGCATCCTCCCTGCCCTGCCCCTGCTGTGTCCCTGCTGTATTCCTACTGCTCCTCTGCTGTGCCCCTGCTGTACTCCTACTGCATCTCTGCTGTGCCCCTGCAGCACCCTGCATCCTCCCTGCTCCCTCCATTCTCCTCTGCTGTACCCCTGCATCCTCCCTGCTGTGCCCCTGCTGCACCCCTGCATCTTCCTTGCTACCCCCCTGCATCCTCCCTACATCCTCCCTGCTCCCTCCCTGCTGTGCCCCTGCTGCATCCCTGCTGTGCCCCTGCTGCACCCTGCATCCTCCCTGCTGCACCTCTGCATCCTCCCTGCTCCCTCCTTGCTCCCTCCCTGCTGCACCCTTGCATCCTCTCTGCTGCACCCTACATCCTCCCTGCTGCACCCCTGCTGCACCCCTGCATCCTCCCTGCTACACCCCCCTGCTGTGCCCCTGCATCCCCCCTGCTCCCTCCATTCTCCCTCTCTGCTGCACCCCTGCATCCCCCCTGCTACACCCCCCTGCTGTGCCCCTGCTGCGCTCCTGCATCCTCCCTGCTGCACCACTGCTGCACTCTGCTCCCTCCCTGCTGCACCCCTGCTGCACCCTGCATCCTCCCTGCTCCCTCCCTCCCTGCTGCACCCTTGTTCCCTCCCTGCTGCACCCCTGTTCCCTCCCTGCTGCACTCTACTCCCTCCCTGATGCCCTCTGCATCTTCCCTGCTGCGCCTTTGCTGCGCCCCTGCATCACCCTTGCTGCACTCTGGTCCCTCCCTGCTGCGCCCCTGCTGCACCCCTGTATCCTCCCTGCTCCCTCCCTGCTGCCACAGCCTTGCCCACCATGGGAGCGTGTGGGTGCTCCCTGGCACAGAGGAGATTTCAGTTCCCAGTGGCTGCTGCCATCTGTCCTTTTGTGGTTTTTGTCCCAGTGCCCACAGATGGAATATTGGCTGCTTTTGGTGGTTCTCTGGAAGTGTGGAATCTGCAGCAGATCCTACTGGGCTGTAATAATAGAATCATCAAATCCCAGAAGGGTTTGGGTGGGAAGGGACCTTAGAGATCATCCTGTACCAACCCCAAGGCAGGGACACCTTCCACTATGCCAGGTTGCTCCAAGCTGCATCCAGCCTGGCCTTGGACACTGCCAGGGATGGGTCAGCCACAGCTTCTCTGGGCACCCTGTGCCAGGGCTTCATCACTCCCTGAGTAAAGAATTCCTTCCTAATATCCCATCTAACCCTGCCCTTGCTCAGTTTAAAGCCACTGCCCCTGATCCTGTCACTCTCTCCCCATATAACAAGTCCCTCTCCCTCCTCTTCATAAGCACCCAGTACTCTGTAAGGTACTGAGAGGACACAACAAGGTCTCTCTGGAGCCTTTGCCTCTCAGAATGCCTAGAGCAAGACTGAGACAATTCACTGTGCTGCTGGTTAAATTTGAATGAGATACAATTAATTTCTGTCTTTTTAGTTTGGGTCTGATACCCAGGTAAAATAATCACAGACTGTTATTTTAAAAATTGCCTCGATTGTCTGCACTGCCCATCCAAGTGTTGTCTGACTGAGTTTGAATTACTGCTGTAGGACCAGCTCAGTTTGGGCCACAAAGATGAGGGCGGCAAAAAAAAGATTTCTACAAATGCATCTTCAGCCTCTCTCATAGCTTTAAGAGAACCAAAGCCAGCATCTCCTTTGAACCACGATTCCAAAGTGCAGCTCAGCTGTGATGGTAGATACAAAGCAGGCAAGGTGCTTGTTGAGTTGTTGATGATGTCTTTGCTGTTTTCCCTCCCTTCCCCAGTGTCTGGCAGGAGCAGTGCCTACGGGGACACCACGGCCGAGGGGCACCCGGCGGGGCCGGGCAGCGTCAGCTCCAGCACTGGAGCCATCAGCACCACCACGGGCCAGCAGGAGGGAGAGGGCTCCGAGGGGGAAGGAGAGGCAGAGGGGGATGTCCACACCAGCAACAGGCAAGAGGCTTTGTTTCCTCACCAGGAATAACCCCTGTGCTCTGGGGGATGCTTGCAGAGGAGGGGGCTGTGGGTGCTGCAGGTCCAGGAGAGGGATTCACAGCTGCTGGGTAACAAAAGTGGAAAGTCAGAAACACAGAGCAAACTGCCATTGCAAAATCATGGACTGTCCTGAGGTGGAAGGGACCCACAAATATCATCCAGTCCAACCCCTGGCCCTGCACAGACACCCTAAAAATCCCACCCTCTGCATCCAAACGTTGTCCAAATGCTCCTGGAGCTGTGGCAGCCTCGGGGCCCTGCCCATTCCCTGGGGAACCTGTTCAGTGCACCCTCTGTGCAATCATCATGTGGTATGATTATTTTCATCACAAACACCCAGTGTGTGTCCCACAAAACTGCTGCCTCTAGGAAGTGATGAAAAAATCCTTCATGAGTCCAGTTAACACAAAACCACTAAAACCTTGGGAGCCTGTGAAATTCACTGTTAGGACAAAAGTGTGTGCAAGTGTCCTTTGGGAACATGGGCAGCTTTTCATTGTGTGGGAGCAGGTGCTCAGTCCCTTCTCCAGTGCAGTGTGGAGCTGATTTGCAGGATGTTTCCATGCAGTTGCAATCCCCAGGTGGCCAGGCCTGGGCAGTGTGGCTCCATTGGCAGAGGTGCTCTGCATCTTTGGCATCTTTGGCACCCTGTGAATTCTGAGCGAGTCCTCTCCTCCCTGGGAGGATGTGATGACTTAGGGTGCTGGGGCAGATTGCAGGGCTCTCTTGGAGCCCCTGCTGGGTGTGGTGTGTTGTGTGCTGTGTCTGATCACTCCCCTGACCCCCCAGGCTGCACATGGTCCGGCTGATGCTGCTGGAGAGGCTGCTGCAGAATTTACCCCAGCTGAGGAACGTCGGGGGGGTCCGGGCCATCCCTTACATGCAGGTGAGTGAGGAGGGCTCAGAGTTAAGCCCAAATCAAACAGTTCAATCAATGGTTTCTATTTCCACATGCTTTTCTCCTCCCTGCCCAGTCACAGTGTGAGTCTATCTGTTGCACAGCATTCCTTACCCACAGGTTTTTGCCCTTGTGCCCTTTCTCAGTGTGACTTTACAGCTGACTGAGAAGCCTGAGGGCTCCAGTCCTTGAGCTCTCCAGTGTGTTTGGGAAGGTCTTCTGGGTTTATGCTGAATGTTCATATTAGGATGGACACAGGCTGGATTTGGGAAAGAGATAAATCTAGATAAAATCTGTGCTGTTTTGTAAAGATAAATAGTTACCTTGGAAATGTGGGACCTGCCCTCTAATAATTCTCTGCTCTTCCCAGGTCATTCTGATGCTCACAACAGACCTAGATGGAGATGATGAGAAAGACAAGGGAGCTTTGGATAACCTTCTGTCCCAGCTGATTGCAGAGCTGGGCATGGACAAAAAGGTAAGTGCAATGTGGGCTCATGCTCTGAATTTGCTCCTTCTAGTTAGGGTTTCTTTCCATGGATGAATTAAATGCTTGGAAGTCACAGAAATGTTGCTGTGTGGATGTGTTCAGGCAGTTTATTCCTCTTGCCTCCTTTCATGTAAGGTAGAAAATTACATGAGTGGAACTCCCACTGTTTCCTGGGTCTGGCATCCACAAGTGAGCATGAAAATTTGTTTTGCTGGAATTAAACTCTGAGAAGAGCCGTGATCAGTAAATGCATGGTTGACATACGTAACTTTTCATTTGTGTGGGACTCTTCTCTGGCAGCCAGGCCATGCCTTTCTATTGAGGCATTTGTGCTGCTTTTTTAGTCTTATTGCTTGAGCTTAAATTAAAAGTGCTTCCTGAGGGTCAGAGCACTGAACATGAGAGGCTTGGGCCACTGCTCAGCTCTGGGATTGAACAGGGATGTGTCTTTTCTTGCAGGACGTGTCCAAGAAGAACGAGCGCTCCCCTGTGAACGAGGTGCACTTGGTGGTGATGAGGCTGCTCAGTGTCTTCATGTCCAGAACCAAGTCAGGATCCAAGACTTCCATTTGTGAGGTACATTTTCCAGATTGCTTTGTCAGGGGATGATTTTCTCCCCCTCTACTCAGCTTTCACAAGGCCCCACCTGGAGCACTGCACACAGTTCTGGATGAGACCACATGGAATTGTTGGAGCAAGTGCAGAGAAGGCCACAGAGTTGCTCAGGGGACTGGAGCACCTCCCCTGTAGAGACAGGCTGGGAGAGTTGGGAATGTTCAGCCTGGAGAGGAGAAGGTTGTGTGGAGACCCCACAACACCTCCCAGGGTGTGAAGGAGCTACAGGAAAGCCAGAGAGGGACTTTTCATCATGAACTGGAGTGACAGGACAAGGGGGAATGGCTTCAAAATGACAGAGGGGAAATTTAGGTCAGATATTGGGAAGAAATTCTTCCCTGTGAGGGTGGAGAAGCTGTGGCTGCCCCACTCCTGGAAGTGTCCAAGGCCAGTTTGGACAGGGCTTGGAGCAATGTGGGACAATGGAAGGTGTCACTGCCATGGCAGGGGGTGGAATGGGATGAACTTTAAGGTCCCTTTTAACCCAAACCATTCTGGGATTGCATGATGTGCTTGCAGGATTTTTGTTCATCAAAGATGATCTAAAAGCTGCTAACTGAAATAACAGGTGTAAAACTGAAAAATCCTTGAGAGGGCTTTGGAAAAATTTATAGGGAACCTGTAATGTTACTCAGCTCTTGTGGAAAAAGAGTTTTGAAACTGGGACTGGAGGAAGCAGCTGTGTAAAGACAATTGGATGCTCTTGTTCTGTGCACAGTTCCAGGCTGAGCTCAGGGCAGCACATTAATGGTGTTACTTAAAACGGTCTGGCAGATTTTTGCCTTGCATCTCCCCAGTGCTGAAGGGGTTAAAGAGGATTTGTAATGTGATTATTGGAAAGCAGTATGCTGCTGTGTCAACGTAAAAGTCGCTAAGAGGATTCCTTAGATATTTGTTGCTAAAAGGTACAGTAATAAGGCATAAAAAGCAGTATGTGTGGTGGGAAGGAGATTAATAAAAAAGCATAGAGGTTAAAAAATTTAGTCTGAACTGCATCAAATTTTAATGAGCTTATGAGCTGTGGGGTTTGTTTGGATTTACAGGGCTGCTTTAATAGTTTTATTTACAGTAGCTTTTTCTCCAGCCTTTGTTACTCACTTGAGCTTCCCACAGAAATCAAAGCTCCTTGTCTTGCAGAATGCAGGTGGAGCAATACCTGGGTGGAGCAGAGCCTGTGAGCGGCAGCTGCAACAGGGACTCTTTCTCTACCAGAATTCATGCCCAGCTGGCCAAATCCCAGATAAACAAATAGAAATCCCAACTTAAAAAAAAAAAAAATAAAGAAGGGGGGGAAAAAAAAGAAAGGAAAAAAGCCCTAGTCGTCTAATCCACAGCAGAGTGGCCTCTGGCACATGTGTCGAGGGGAGATTAGACTTAAGAGGAGATTTTATTTGTTTTCCTTTACTAAGCACTTGTTCAAAAGAGTCTCTGTAAATATTTGAGTTGCTTTTCATAAACACAAAAAAAACCACCCAAAAAACCCCAACCTCAAACAAACCCCAAACTTAAAAGCTGCCTGCAAAGTTTCATCCAAGGCTGCTTTCTTGCCCACATTGTCAGCAGGTGCTCAGGGCTGCCCCAGCTTTCCCCCCTGCAGGTTTCCAGGTGTGTTCCTGATCCAGCTCTTTCCCTCTGTTCCAGGCTTCCTCCCTGATCTCCAGTGCCACAGCAGCTGCCTTGCTGAGCTCTGGTGCTGTTGATTACTGTCTGCACGTGCTCAAGTCCCTGCTGGAGTACTGGAAGAGCCAGCAGAACGATGAGGAGCCTGTGGCCACCAGCCAGCTCCTGAAGCCTCACACCACTTCCTCTCCCCCTGACATGAGCCCCTTTTTCCTCCGCCAGTACGTGAAGGTGAGTCCTGCCCTGTGCTGGGAGCTGTGCACTGCAGGGAGGCTGCGCAGAGCTGGGGAAGCAGCCCTGCACAAGGAGTTTGCCCTTAGAAGAGCAACCAAAATCCATCTTCTAGCCCAAAGTTATATCTGGGAGTGCTCAGAGTTCTCACAGGGCAGCCCAGCTCGCTGCATCTCTTGGTGCACCCCTAACCCAGGGGTCCTGTGCAGCTGCTGTCACTATTCCTGGAGGAATTGTTAATCATCCTGAAGGGAAACTGCTCCAACCCATGACTCCCTGTGCTTGGCAGGCAGAATTCCTGAACTCAGTGCCAAGGAGGTGGAAGGGTGGATGGGAATTTCCACAGTAATTCCCAGGCTTGTTGCTCCACTGTGGTGCCCATTATGCCGTGGTTTGGTGTTTGTACAGGTGGAGTGCAAAAAGCCTGATTAAATGTAAGAATGGCTCCTAAGCTGGAAGTTCCTAAGTTGAACTGCTTTATTACTCCAGACTAGCTTAGTGCTTCCTCACAGCTGCCATCCAGTTCAAGGCCTTGTGCAGGGCTTCATTCATCATTTGGGAACATTCTTTGGGCTGCCAAGGGGCACAAATCCCTTGTTTTTAAAAAATCATTGATCGTGCCACCATTCTGGGTGTACTCAGAGCCTGAGGGATTTCTCTTGCTGCCAGGGTCATGCTGCAGATGTTTTTGAGGCCTACACTCAGCTGCTGACAGAGATGGTGCTGCGCCTGCCCTACCAGATCAAGAAGATTGCAGACACCAACTCCCGCATCCCCCCGCCCATCTTTGATCACTCCTGGTTCTACTTTTTGTCTGAGGTAAGCAAGAACATGATGCACCTGCAGATTTCCATGAGCAAACTCCAATAATGATTTCTTTCATGGGAGAGATGAGCTTTTGCACAGCTGATCTCAGCTCCATCTTGTATTTTTAATCTCCTTGAAAGATGGTGAACTCTTGGCTTTGTGTGTTCCTTTTGAACACGAATCTGTAGGAAAATATACATGAGAAATGAGGTTGCTGTTATTTCTTGGAACTCAGTGGTTGCTGCCACAAAGCTCAGAGAGAAAACCTGCTGTGAGATGGAAAAATGTAACGCTCAGCTGTTGGTACTTGGGCCTTAAAAAAAGAAATCAGGAAGATATTTGCAGTTTGTTTTCTCAGTTTGCTTCCTACTTTATATAACAAGTTATCTTACATTTACACAAGCATGAGTTAGGGTTTCCCAATTAGCCTTGGTTGGGTGTTTATTTGAGGTTGGAGATGATGAGGGATGGTTTCCAGCAAGTGGTGCAGCATTGCCGTGCAATGTTTCTTCTTAATGGGACTTTAAATCCCAGTGAGCACACCTCCAATTTGTTTTGTTTTGGGGAGAAACCCCCCATTTTTGCTGGTCAGTGAGCTGACAGTGCCCCTGTCTCTCCCTGCAGTACCTGATGATCCAGCAGACGCCGTTCGTGCGGCGGCAGGTGCGGAAGCTGCTGCTGTTCATCTGCGGCTCCAAGGACAAGTACCGGCAGCTGCGGGACCTGCACACGCTGGACTCACATGTCAGGGCCATCAAGAAGCTGCTGGAGGAGCAGGGCATCTTCCTGAGGGCCAGCGTGGTGACAGCCAGCTCGGGCTCTGCCCTACAGTACGACACCCTCATCTCCCTGGTAAGGCCAGCAGCAGGGAAAGGGAGTGTTGTTGGTGTGACAGGAATGCTGATGTGCTGGTTGATCCCATCCCTTTGTGCCCACAGATGGAGCATTTAAAGGCTTGTGCAGAGATTGCCACGCAGAGGACAGTGAACTGGCAGAAATTCTGCATCAAGGATGACTGTGAGTCCTGTCTCTGCAGGGTTTGGGGGGCAGTGGTGTCGTGGTTGGGATGGGGAAGCTCAGCACAAAAGGGGAGACACAGCTGAGGGTTTTGATAGGACTGAACTGTTTCCAGTACTAATTATCCCAGTGCCCTAATTGCATCTAGTCCTTGGCTAAAGAGCAAAATATGGTGTAATGGATAGCTTAGAGGAACAGGAGATCTGTGTTCTCTTGCTTGTGCTACCATTGTTCCAGAGAGTGATTTGGGATAAGCCACTGTATCTGGTGTACCCCAATGTTAGGTGGTGCAGGGACAGGTCAGTTCTGTGGTGCAGGGACAGAACAGTTCTGTGGTGCAGGGACAGCTGTCCCTGTCCCTTCCATGGTGCAGGGACAGGACAGTCCTGGGAGTTTGGTTCTTGTGTACTAAAGTCAGAGTTCTGAGACCCAGTCTAGATGATTCACCACAGTCCAAATATTCACTATCTTCAAACACTCTGCAACAAAGTACAAAGGCTTTTGGTTTAGGTTGTGGGTTTTTTTCTTTCTTTTTTTAATTTGGGCTTTAGTGGCATGGAGCTGTGTCAAGGCAGGGTTAGGTTGGATATCAGGGAAAAGTTGTTCCCCCAGAGGGTGCTGGGCACTGCCCAGGCTCCTCAGGGAATGGACACAGCCCCAAGGCTGCCAGAGCTCCAGGAGTGTTTGGACTGCACTGCCAAGGATGCCCAGGGTGGGATTGTTGGGGTGTCTGTGCAGGGCTGGGGTTGGATTCAATCCCTGTGGGCCTTTTCCATCTCAGGATATTCCATGACTGTGTGATTCACACATCTTCTCCTTTCCTCCACAGCGGTTCTCTATTTCCTGCTCCAAGTCAGCTTCCTGGTAGACGAAGGAGTGTCCCCAGTTCTCCTGCAGCTGTTGTCTTGTGCTCTGTGTGGCAGCAAAGTGCTGTCTGTGGCTTCATCCTCTGGAGCTTCCAGCACCTCTTCCACCTCTGCTCCTGCAGCATCAGGCTCCGGGCAGGCGGCAGCGCAGAGCAAATCCTCCACCAAAAAGAGCAAGAAGGAGGAAAAGGAGAAGGAGAGAGAGGGTGAGGGGCAGCTGGGCCCTGTCCTGTGGTTTTAGGGAACAAGTCTGCTCCTCACAGCCTTTCTTACTCTGTTTAGAAAGAACTGGGGGATAAATCCTGCTGTTGGGAAGGGGTCATGGCTCATGGCACCCACAGCCACAATCAGCAGAGATTTCCCATGTGTAGATGGGGTTAAGGTGAAGCAGTGTGTCCTAAGAGTTGGGCTGAAATCACATGCTGAGGACATCCCAAACCCGTTGTGTTTATTGCCTTGAGTGGGTTTGAAGTTGTCTAATGGTGTTACCTAATCTAGTGATGAAGCAGCTTCTACTTAACTTGCCTGTCCTGGGTTGTAGGAGGCTGAAATGCTCACGAGGATTAAAACAAATCCTGGGGATGCACACCCAGTTAGCTGTGCTCTGCAGTGATTCTGTTCAGACTTGTTTCCTCTGGCTGCCTTGGAAGCTCTGCTGGAGCCAGGGCTGAGGCTTAATGAATATCCACAGTCCTGGGAAAGTAATTAAGCTGCCCTGTAAAAGTCACGGGCATAAATTCTCTCTTGGCTTTTCTTCAAGGAGCCGCTTTGGCTTTCACCATCAGATGGTTCTCTGTGAGTCTTTTCATTGCCTCATGGTCAATCCTTTTTATCAGGATGTGTAGCACATTTCTCACGTCCTCACTGGCAAGTTTTCCTGCAGGTTTTTTTCCTGTTAGTCAGGAGTACTGGCTTATATTTTTGAAAAAGACAAGAATGTTACACTTTCCTGTTACCTCAAACATAATAATTTGTCCCCATTATCCTGACTCTTGGAAATAGGAGAGTGGCCTGCCTGTGAAGTGCTGCATTTATCTTCTCCCTGTACCCTTCCCTGTGTCCCTAGGTGAGGGTTCAGGCAGTCAGGAGGACCAGCTGTGCACAGCCCTGGTGAACCAACTGAACAAGTTTGCTGACAAGGAGACCCTCATCCAGTTCCTGCGCTGCTTCCTGCTGGAATCCAACTCCTCCTCAGTCAGGTGGCAGGCCCACTGCCTGGCCCTGCACATCTACAGGTGAGCCCAGGGGCTGGGCAGTGCCACAGCCTCTCTCTGCAGGTGTTGGCCCCCTCTGGAATTGCCCTCACTGTTTTGCAGTTGCTGGGGGTGAAGGTTGTGACTTATCCATGATCAGTTGTCACCTGCAAGGAGCATTTCATTTCTGTCTGCAAAATCTGACTCCTGTCACGACCAGGAGCAGGTGTTTGTGGGCAAAGTGAATTTCTGAGGCAGATCCAGACTCACACTGTGAAGAGTTGGGAGTTGTGTGGGGAAAGGAGCACTTTAAGGGGGCTGGACTCCTTCAGAGCTCTGCTCAGTTGTTGCAGGACAGCTGCTTTTATTTTGGAATGCTGGAAAACAACTGGGTTCAAGAGCTGGTGGGATTTAGCTCTGTGAACTCTGCAAGATGATGGTTTCCCAGTTTGGTGGACTGGAGCTTATGTTCTTCTGCACAAGAACTGGGCCACCTTCAGGACCCTGACTATCTGTAATCCACTCAACAGGAACTCCAACAAGTCCCAGCAGGAGTTACTGCTGGATCTCATGTGGTCCATCTGGCCAGAACTCCCAGCCTATGGAAGAAAGGCTGCCCAGTTTGTGGATCTCCTGGGGTACTTCTCCCTGAAAACACAGCAGACAGAGAAAAAGGTACAGTGATGTTCCAGAAGGGAGGTACAGCATCCCAGGTGCTCAATTTATCATACATCTTGTTACATATATTTATCATACAGCTGGGACAGATTTTCTGTCAGAAGAGCTTCTGGTGGAAATATTTTGTGTTCCTACAACTTTAATGTTTAAAAAAGCAAGATCCTTAAAAGATTTGGAAGTGTGGATTTTGTTTTATTGTTTTGGCAATGAAATTGTGCTGGTGAGTTTTTTATTCATTGAGAATAAAAGCACAGGCTTTTGTGGATCTGGCAGCTCCAGTTTATAGATTTTTGATATTGCAACTACTAGGAATCTTTTGTGACCATGATTTTTGAATAAAGGAAATGGTAGCCTCTCTTAGGGGATCAGTGGCATTGATAGCAAATAATTTAGACCCATTGATATTTGCATGAGTATGTTTAAGGAGTGGGGAATGCTGTACAAATCTTGGCAGGTATTTTTTTGCAAGGATTGACAGATAAACAGCACTTACTGTGTCAATCTCATATTTTAGGATTGATTACAGTGCTGGGTAATGATTTAAGCACATAAATTCCTGCAGATGTGGTGTGTACCTCTTCTGGAGGTCCTGGAGCACCACAAGATGAGGGATATCTGTGTCTGTAGCAATAAAAGCACTGTTTTGAGGACTGTCTGTTCCTGGTTGTATTTCAGCTGAAGGAATATTCCCAAAAGGCCGTGGAGATCCTCCGGACTCAAAACCACATTCTCACCAACCACCCCAACTCCAACATCTACAAGTGAGTCACTTCTGCCTTTGATCCATGTCACTGCAGGGTTTTCCAGCTGAGCTCCATCCCTGGGGGAATTCTGCTGGTGGGATGGTGGTGGGGATGGGCCCTGCTGAGGTTCTGGGCCTGCTGGGCTTGGGAAAGCAGCAGAATCCTTTCTGCCAGATGGAAACCTGACATTGTGCCCTACCACCAGAGCTTGGCCTGAGCTCTTCTGCTTTCACTGTCAGTAAATGTTATAAAATCTTAGGCCCAGCTGGAGAATAGACTTGGAGTTTTAAGTGTTGCATTCTTGGTCTCACCTTGGCTATTGATAATTACAATAAAAATGTTGCTTAGTTCAAACCTGTTATTTCCAGTGTGATTTACATTGTAACAGCTCTGTTACACACTGGGACTGAGGGAAATTAAAGTGATTCTGGTTGAATAGTCTGGGTTTAAAGCTGCAAAAGCCCAGGTCCATGTGTCAGTGTTGTTCCCTCATTCCAGCACGTTGTCTGGGCTCGTGGAATTCGACGGCTACTACCTGGAGAGTGATCCTTGCCTTGTCTGCAACAACCCTGAGGTGCCCTTCTGTGTAAGTAACCCTGGAGTCACACAGTCATGGAATATCCTGCATTGGAAAGGGCCCAAAAGGATCAAATCCAACCCCTGGCTCTGCACAGGACACCCCAACAATCCCACCCTGGCATCCCTGGGAGTGGTTTCCAAACACTCCTGGAGCTCTGGGAGCCTCAGGGCCCATTCCCTGGAGAGCCTGGGCAGTGCCCAGCACCCTCTGGGGGAAGAACCTTTTCCCTGATCCACCCAAACCCTCTCCTGGCACAGCTCCAGCTGTCCTGCATGACACCAGCAGTAGCTGTTTTAAAATCCTTTTCAGTGGTGGGGATCCCAGCCTTTGCAGGTGTGATTTCTTGTGTCCCTGAGGTTTTGGGATGCCCTCAGACAGGCAGTGTCTTGCTTTGTCTCCCCAGTACATCAGAAATCCCAGCCATTTCCAGGTTTCCTGTGTCCCTGAGGTTTTGGGATGCCCTCAGACAGGCCATGTGTCCTTGCTTTGTCTTCCCAGTACATCAGGGATCCCAAACCTTTCCAGGTGTGGTTTCCTGTGTCCCTGAGATTTTGGGATGCCCTGAGACAGATAGCATGTGCTTAGTTTGTCTCTCCAGTGCCTCAGGGATCCCAGCCATTTGCAGGTCTGGTTTCCTGTGTCCCTGAGGTTTTGGGATGCCCTCAAACAGGCAGTGTGTCCTTGCTTTGTCTTCCCAGTACATGAGGGATCCCAAACCTTTCCAGGTGTGGTTTCCTGTGTCCCTGAGGTTTTGGGATGCCCTGAGACAGGCAGTGTCTTGCCTTGTCTCCCCAGTACATCAGAAATCCCAGTCATTTCCAGGTTTCCTGTGTCCCTGAGGTTTTGGGATGCCCTCAGACAGATAGCATGTCCTTGCTTTGTCTCCCCAGTACATCAGGGATCCCAAACCTTTCCAGGTGTGGTTTCCTGTGTCCCTGAGGTTTTGGGATGCCCTCAAACAGGCAGTGTGTCCTTGCTTTGTCCCCCCAGTACATCAGGGATCCCAACCCTCTCCAGGTTTCCTGTGTCCCTGGGGTTTTGGGATGCCCTCAGACAGGCAGTGTCTTGCTTTGTCTCTCCAGTACATGAGGGATCCCAAACCTTTCTAGGTGTGGTTTCCTGTGTCCCAGAGATTTTGGGATGCCCTAAGACAGATAGCATGTCCTTGCTTTGTCTCCCCAGTACATCAGGGATCCCAAACCTTTCCAGGTGTGGTTTCCTGTGTCCCTGAGGTTTTGGGATGCCCTCAAACAGGCAGTGTGTCCTTGCTTTGTCCCCCCAGTATATCAGGGATCCCAAACCTTTCCAGGTTTCCTGTGTCCCTGATGTTTTGGGATGCCCTCAAACAGGCAGTGTCTTGCCTTGTCTCCCCAGTACATGAGGGGTCCCAAACCTTTCCAGGTTTCCTGTGTCCCTGATGTTTTGGGATGCCCTCAGACAGGCAATGTCTTGCCTTGTCTCCCCAGTACATCAGAAATCCCAGTCATTTCCAGGTTTCCTGTGTCCCTGAGGTTTTGGGATGCCCTCAGACAGGTGCCATGTCCTTGCTTTGTCCCCCCAGTACATTAAGCTGTCGTCCATCAAAGTGGACACGCGCTACACGACCACGCAGCAGGTGGTGAAGCTCATTGGCAGCCACACCATCAGCAAGGTGACAGTGAAGATTGGAGACCTGAAAAGAACCAAGATGGTGAGAACCATCAACCTCTACTACAACAACAGGACCGTGCAGGCCATCGTGGAGCTGAAGAACAAGTATGTTCATCAAGTTTTGTGTGCAGTCTCTGGGTTTGATTCGTTCCCTTGGCTTCTTGTTTTTCCCCAAGGTTCCTCCTTAGATTATTACTCATCACTCTCAGCCCACAGTGGGTGGGATTGTTCTGAATCCCCTACAATTGTTGAAGCAAAGATCCAGATTTCCTCTGAAGCTTAAAAAATGTCTGTAAAATTTGTGGATTCTAACTTTGTCCAGGCTGGCTTTTAAGCACCTGACTTAATTGTGTGGGAACCAGTAGTAAAACTGAGAGCACTTCATGGGTAGTTTGACTCCAAAAGGGATTTGGACTTTGCAGCATGTCCAGGAATGCTGAAAGCATTAACATTGTTTGTTTGAAGCCACAGAGTAGAATTAAAATTAGAAGTTGGATGGTCTCACTCAGCTCTGCTTTACCTACCAGAAATGGCTCCTTTTCAACACACTGCTCAGTCTGGAGCCAGTCCTGCTTATGTACTTCCCCTTCTTACTTCTTGAGATGTTCTCACCAGAATCAGATCTCTCTGGCTTAGGGATTAATCTGTGCCCGCCGCTTATTGCTTATTTGAAGTCTTAATCCTCTGTGACATCACAAGTGGCTGCTGTGGAGAGGATTATGATGTCACAAAGAGAGGATTCTGACTTCAGGTTGAGAATAAGCAGTGGGAGCAGATGAGATCTTTAAGAAATAAATATCCTGTTTTCATGCAAATGTCCTTACTAATAAAAAAATGGAGGTGAAAATCCCTAGAAAATGTCTGTAGAATTAAAGTTTTTCCATGAGGCATCAACAGCTCTTTAATCCCAAACAGTCTCTCTCTATGAAGAGGATAAAGGCTTAAAATGTATTTCTGGCTACATATCATGTCAATACAGAAGCTAAGGAAACGAATCCTAGAACTGCTCTCCATTCATCCCAGTTAAAGGAGATTTGGAGCCGAGACGGCTGCATTTGGCTTCTCTTCACACGTGGGCGGGGAGGGAACTTCCCTCTGGAAAACCTTCCTTGCCTTTTCTCCCCTTCCTTGCCTTTTCTCCCCTTCCTTCCCTTTTCCCCTTCCTTGCCTTTTCTCCTCTTCCTTCCCTTTTCTCCCCCTCCTTCCCCTCCCCACCCCTCCCCTAGGCCGGCCCGCTGGCACAAGGCCAAGAAGGTGCAGCTGACCCCGGGGCAGACAGAGGTGAAGATCGACCTGCCCCTGCCCATCGTGGCCTCCAACCTGATGATCGAGTTCGCCGACTTCTACGAGAACTACCAGGCGTCCACCGAGACCCTGCAGTGCCCGCGCTGCAGCGCCTCGGTGCCCGCCAACCCCGGCGTGTGCGGCAACTGCGGCGAGAACGTCTACCAGTGCCACAAGTGCAGGTCAGTGTCACTGTGCGTGCCCCCAGGGTCACTGTGTGTGCCCTCACTGTCACTGTGTGTGCCCCCAGGGTCACTGTGTGTGCCCCCAGGGTCACTGTGTGTGCCCCCAGAACGTCTGCCAGTGCCACAAGTGCAGGTCAGGGGGTGTGTGTATCACTGTGTGTGTCCCCAGAGTCTCAGTGTGTCCCCAGAATGTCTACCAGGGCCACAGGTGCAGGTCTGTGGGTGTCACTGTGTCCCCAGGGTCCCCAGAGCCTGCAGCAGTGCCACAAGTGCAGGTGTGAGTGTCCCCCAGAGCCCTCCAGGGTGCCCCACACCCCCTGCCATGTAAATCCCCCATTCTGGTTAATACAAGCACACAATCAAATTAGTGGGGAAGTATAAAACAGGCTTACAGGGATTTAATATAATGCAGGCTAACAAAGGGAGCCTAGGAGCACAATACTCAGAGAGCTGAAGTTCCACATCCAGCTCTCAAAGTTCACAGCACAGAATTCCCTGGAGCAGGTTATTTTTGGCCTGCCTGGGCTGGAGGCTGGAGTTCAGCTGTGGGATTGCAGGGCTTCCCCCAGGATCCCTGGCTGGGGCTGGACAGACAGTTCTATTCATGGCTTTTGTGCTCTCCTCATTCAGAGCAGGCTCAGGGGTAATTTACTGTGTGCTATTCACACTTCCACTACAGCCTTAGAAATCCTTCTCTTTTGTCACTTTTGTCTCCTTATCTGATATCACTTTCCCCTTATTGTTGTCCCTTATTCCTCTTTAATTCTCATGGGATTGGAGGTGTTTAGCAGGCTCTTTCCTGGTGATAGCTGGTGTGTGGAAAGGTTTCCACATCCCTTGTGGGGTTCTGGGAGCTATAAATCAGTTCTGTCTGCTACCCTGGTCTGCAGTGGGGTAAGAAGTGCTGCAGTCAGTCCCCCTGCAAAGCCCAGACCCTACAAACCAGTACAATTCCTTTATCTGTGTTCTCCTAAAGGACACAGTGCCCCAGCCTGACTTTCTACTGGGAATTACTGTCATTAAAATGAAATGCTTAGGAACAATTTCTGTTCCTGCTTTTTCCATCCAGAACGTGGCACTGCTGGAAGGACTTTTTTTGTTGCCTGATCTGTAGGTTTTGATTCTCAAGTATTTCCCTTCCCCAGGGCATTCTGGTCACCAGGATGTTTTAAGAGCCATGCACCTCTTTGACCTGAGTCCTGTGGCAATTTCAGGCACACAAGAACAAGGCAGGCATAGCAGGTCAAGGGAAAGCTCCTCTATTTTAATTATCTGACTCCATTCTTATATACATTTGTCCAACAGGCAAGAGATTGGCTACACAGATTGCCACTCTTTGACCTGGATGGTGAACATCACCATCAATCAAATTTATAAATTACATTTACAAATATGTAAATATGTAAACACAATAGATAAATTCTAAAAATACACATTGTTTTCTTGGAGCTGCATGAGAATCTGCACTGCAAGATTTCAAACACTCAAAATCAAGAAAACTGAGGGCGACAGAGTCCATCCAGTTTGTTTCATTGCCTCAGTTGCCTCGAGCTGCAGGTTTTGAGCTGCTTCCTTGCCTTTCAGGTCCATCAATTATGATGAGAAGGATCCTTTCCTGTGCAATGCCTGTGGCTTCTGTAAATACGCCCGTTTTGACTTCATGCTCTACGCCAAGCCCTGCTGTGCCGTGGACCCCATCGAGAACGAGGAGGACCGCAAGAAGGTGAGCCTGGCAGGGGGTGCTGGAGCCATGGTGGGGACTGCAGGGGTCCCTCCCCTCTTGTGGGGACTGCAGGGGTTCATCCCCTCTCTGGGGGAGAGCAGGGGTCCATCCCCTCTTGTGGGGAGAGCAGGGGTCCATCCCCTCTTGTGGGGACAGCAGGGGTCCGTCCCCTCTTGTGGGGAGAACAGGGATCCATCCCCTCATGTGGGGACTGCAGGGGTTCATCCCCTGTTGTGGGGAGAACAGGGGTCCGTCCCCTCTTGTAGGGACTGCAGGGGTCCATCCCCTCTTGTGGGGAGAGCAGGGGTCCCTTCCCTCTTGTGGGGAGAGCAGGGGTCCATCCCCTCTCTGGGGGACAGCAGGGGTCCGTCCCCTGTTGTGGGGAGAACAGGGGTCTGTCCCCTGTTGTGGGGAGAACAGGGGTCTGTCCCCTCTTGTGGGGAGAACAGGGGTCTGTCCCCTCTTGTGGGGAGAACAGGGGTCCCTTCCCTCTTGTGGGGACTGCAGGGGTCCCTCCCCTCTTGTGGGGACTGCAGGGGTCCCTCCCCTCTTGTGGGGAGAACAGGGGTCCCTCCCCTCTTGTAGGGACAGCAGGGGTTCATCCCCTCTTGTGGGGACTGCAGGGGTTCATCCCCTCTTGTGGGGACAGCAGGGGTCCATCCTCTGTCAACATCAGTGCTCCCTCAAGGCTCCTCACTGACTGATGCATTCTGGGTTTGTGTCTTGCCCCACCACACAAGTGATTCTTCAAAAGACATCATTGAGTGCCTCACTTATGAATGACAGTATAGTACACCACAACACAAGGACTCCGACTTCAGGAGGCTGAAAAAGTGACCCCTTTATTCTCCCCTTTTATGCTATTCTACACAGACCAAACACATTGGTGACACAAAGACAAACCTCTTCAGTCACATTGGTCAGACCAGAGGGACATCAAGAAGAAGCCCCTCCTAGGGAAATATGTAAACAATTGTACCATTACCAAAACATGCCTCTTGTTTACAGAAGATTCCCTGGGAAAGGAATTTCAGAAAACCAAAAACATCTCAGGCACAAACCAGGGCTACATGTGGACTGACTGCATCTCTTTGACTTACTGTAGAAGGGGATGGATTTGAGTTGTTCTGTTTGCTTCCCATCCCACCTGAGGAGCCCTGCTAGTGAATGAAGAACCCTCTGCACTGTGTCCTGTCCCAAAGGATCAGTGTGCACAGTGTAGTGTCACAGGATTGCTCAGTGGTGTCACCAGAGTGCTTCTGAGGACAGAACCAGGCTGCAGGGTCACCATTTAATGATTCCCTCCCACAAAGAAAGGCAAAAGAGAAAACTTGGAGCTTGGTGGCTGTAGTTCTGAATATGAAATAAGAGTTTCCTTCCCTTTTCCCTTCGCAGGCAGTGACAAACATCAACAGTCTGCTGGACAAGGCTGACAGGGTGTATCACCAGCTGATGGGACACCGACCGCAGCTGGAGAACCTCCTGTGCAAAGTGAACGAGGCAGCCCCTGAAAAGCCCCAGGTAAGGAGGGCCAGGTGGAGCCTGCACAGCCCTCCAGGCTGGGGACAGCCTGCCCCTGGCTCTGCCCAAGGCAGTCCTTGCCCAGGTGCTGCCCTGCAGTTGTTATTTTTGTGTGGAGCCTCCATTTGTGATTCCTCTGGGCTTTCCCCTGCTCCAGGATGAGTCGGGCAGCAGTGGAGGGATCAGTTCTACCTCAGCCAGTGTGAACAGGTACATCCTGCAGTTGGCCCAGGAGTACTGTGGGGACTGCAAGAACTCCTTTGATGAACTTTCCAAAATCATCCAGGTATGATGTGCTTTGGTTTGGATTTGGGTCAGGTGTTTATTAGAAAAAAACCCAAGATGTTGCCATTCTTCATTTAATGATATCATTAACCACAGGTGATCAGCTGCATATTTGCAGGGAAATAATAATAATTTCTAAAAACTCCATATTAATTATTAAAATTTCAGCTAGCTTGTGAGACTGGTTTTCTCATCAACTACATCATGAAGAACAGGAGACTGAACAGATGGTTAATTAAAGAGAATTGAATTTTTTGCATGTATCCAAGTGTTTGAAAACACACCAGGCTAAAAGGTGACCTACAGAAACATTCTATAAATTAAATGTAATTATTTGTGTTCAACAAGTCACATAAACACTGGGAAACCTGCTACATCATGAATGTCCTTTTGGCTGTGATATTTAAGCATATTAAATATATTTAGCTCCTTCTATAAAGAGTAAATTACTCTGACTTACTCTGCCAATATTAATAGTAATTAATAGTATGGATTTGTCACATTGCCAGTGTTACATTGCATGTAATGTAAACAGCAGGGAGGATAGCTGGGAATTAGGCTGATATTCCTCATGGATTTCCCAAGTCTTCTGTTGCCATCAAGGATTTCAAGTTTGGAAACACTTGCTTAAAAATATTTCTCCACGAAATCCACAGCAAAAATAACCTGTGCCCAGGACTGACATTGTGTGTTTTCTCACAATCCTCATCTGTGTCCCCAGAAAGTGTTTGCCTCCCGGAAGGTGCTCCTGAAACACTTGGTTAAAAATATTTCTCCACAGAATAGTGACAATAACCTGGGACTGGCATTGTGTGCTGGCTCACAACAGTGAAAATAACCTGGGACTGGCATTGTGTGCTGGCTCACAATCCCTCCCCTGTGTCCTCAGAAAGTGTTTTCCTCGCAGAAGGAGCTGCTGAAACACTTGGTTAAAAATATTTGTCCACAAAATAGTGAAAATAACCTGGGACTGGCATTGTGTGCTGGCTCATCTGTGTTCCCAGAGAGTGTTTGCCTCCCAGAAGGACCTGCTGAAACACTTGGTTAAAGTATTTCTCCGCAAAATACACAGTGAAAACAACCTGTGATTGGGACTGGCATTGTGTGTTGTCTCACAATCCCTCCTCTGTGTCCCCAGAAAGTGTTTGCCTCACGGAAGGTGCTCCTGAAACACTTGGTTAAAAATATTTCTCCACAAAATATGTAGTGAAAATAACCTGTGCCCGGGACAGGCATTGTGTGCTGGCTCATCTGTGTTTCCCAGAAAGTGTTTGCCTCCTGGAAGGAGCTGCTGAAACACTTGGTTAAAAATATTTGTCTACAAAATAGTGAAAATAACCTGGGACTGGCATTGTGTGCTGGCTCACAATCCCTTATCAGTCTTCCGAGAAAGCGTTTGCCTCCTGGAAGGAGCTGCTGAAACACTTGGTTAAAAATATTTCATTTCTCTGCAAAATACACAATGAAAACAACCTGTGATTGGAACTGGCTCACAATCCCTCCTCTGTGTCCCCAGAAAGTGTTTGCCTCCCAGAAGGAGCTGCTGAAACACTTGGTTAAAAATATTTCTCCACAAAATACGCAGTGAAAATAACCTGTGATTGGGACTATTTCTCCACAAAATACACTGTGAAAACAACCTGTGACTGGGACTGGCATTGTGTGCTGGCTCACAATCCCTCCTCTGTGTCCCCAGAAAGTGTTTGCCTCCCGGAAGGAGCTGCTGGAGTACGACCTGCAGCAGCGCGAGGCGGCCACCAAGTCGTCCCGCAGCTCGGCGCTGCCCACCTTCACGGCCAGCCAGTACCGCGCCCTGTCGGTGCTGGGCTGCGGCCACACCTCCTCCACCAAGTGCTACGGCTGTGCCTCGGCTGTCACCGAGCACTGCATCACCCTGCTGAGGGCCCTGGCCACCAACGGAGCCATCAGGCACATCCTGGTGGCCCAGGGGCTCATCCGGGAGCTCTTTGACTACAACCTGCGGCGGGGCGCGGCCGCCATGCGCGAGGAGGTGCGGCAGCTCATGTGCCTCCTGACCAGGTGAGGGCTGCTCTGGGGACAGCCTCATCCTTGGGAATGATCCCTTGGGATTTCAGCTTTGATAGTCTTCATCTGTTTGTAATCCTGCAGTTCTTTAGTGTGTGACTCTAAACTCCACACACAGTGTCAGCTGCTGTTGTCCCGTTTTGGTCAGACACAGCAATTCCTCTCTGGGCCTGGGAATCAAGGACACCTCACTGCCTCAGGCCCCTTCTGTAACCAAAACTAACCAAAAGTGAGCTGGGGGAGCAAACTTGGGGTAAATGACTTCATTACCTGAAGCTGGAATTGGAGGATTAACCCCCAATATGCAAATGGACCAAAAAGTGTGAAAACCCGTGATCCAGGATCCATTTTTGGGTGTAGCCCCTGGGGGTCTTCATCTGCCCAAAATGTACCTGAGGGCCCTTCAGTAAATACAAGTGCTTTTCATTTCCTTAATTTTATCAGACCTCTGTTTTTAAATAGTCCCAAAAGGGCATCAAGAAAGCCCCCTCAGGAAAGGAAAACCTCATAGGGGGAGTTACTTTAGAATCACAAAGTGGTCTGGGTTGGACATACCTCAGAGACCACCCAGTCCCACCCCCTGCCATGGGTGTCTCTTAGACCAGCAAAGCGTAACCTCCAACTCCCTGTGCATTTGTTACCAGCTGAGCAGAAATCCCAGGAGCTTTTGGCATTTAGTACGAGCAGAGCATAACAGTGTTGTCTTTTTCCTCCTGGAATCAGGGACAATCCAGAAGCCACACAGCAAATGAATGACTTAATCATTGGGAAGGTTTCTGCAGCTCTGAAGGGACACTGGGCAAATCCAGACTTGGTGAGAGACTCCAGTGTTTGCCTGTTTCTTTGTCCTGCCCCTCTGCACTGCTGGTGTATTCTAATCATTGCATCTTCTCTCTTATGGTCTGTTTGTAAGAAAAAAAAATGAGTCTTGATAGGAAGTGATATAAATGTCATTTAGTACAAAATTTTATGTGCAGGTACATGCTGAAGTTTCCTCAGGCAGTTCCCCACCTTGGCTTTGCTTGTACCTCTCCACCAGGTTACCAGTCACCCCAAGTGTGCATGGGATTAAATTCACTTAGCTCCATGTGTTCTAAACCTGAGTTTATTAAAGATGAGAAGGCAGAAGGGAGTGGGGCAGCCCCTAGAGCTCCAACACTCTGTGTTTCAGGCCAGCAGCCTGCAGTATGAAATGCTGCTGCTGACAGACTCCATCTCCAAGGAGGACAGCTGCTGGGAGCTGCGCCTGCGCTGCGGTGAGTCCAGACCCAGCCCACAGCCAGCACATACAGGACAATTTCCACCTCTAAACCCACCTCTAAACCCATCCCAAGTGCTGTGTAGAGCTGTGCAGGTGTGTCCTGTCTGGAGCCCTGACAGGATAATGATCATCCCTGTCTGCTTTCAGCTCTCAGCCTCTTCCTGATGGCCGTGAACATCAAGACTCCGGTGGTTGTGGAAAACATCACCCTCATGTGCCTGCGCATCCTGCAGAAGCTCATCAAACCACCTGCTCCAACCAGCAAGAAAAACAAGGTGCTGCATTAGAGGCTGAGCAAAACGTTGAGAATTTGCTGATTGATTTGCTGATCTCACTGAGGAGTTAGTTTGTGAGGAAGCCAGGACTTGCTTTTCCTGGTCACTGTTCCTAGGGAAGCACAAGCCCTGTGACTCTGGTCTTTACACACTGCAAATTACAGATGACTGCTTCCTATTTTTCACTGGCTTTTGGTGACTTTGACCACAAGTGTTCAGGGTTTGCTCTTTCCCCCTCAGATCTGAGGTATGGGGAAAGAGCTACTTCAAAGCCACAGCTTGGTTGTTTTGAGCAGGCTTATGGTGCCTTCAGCGGCTGTGTAGAATCAAGTACTTAGATTTGATAGAATGAAGTACTTCTGATTCAGATTTTTAAATACAGAGCTACAGTTCTCATTAAAATATATTGATTGACTGCTATTGATTTTAATTTAAGATGAGATTTGCGGGAGAGGAGGTATTTTTCTGCTTTGATCTGCCTGTGTGATAATCACAGATGGATATCAGAGATGGGTTTACTGATATTTTAGTAGGAACTGAAATATTTCTCGTAGTTCACCATTAACAGACACTATATTACGCTGCTGCTGTCCAAGAGCTGCATTTACCTCTTCATGGCCCAGCCCCAGTGATTCACCTCAGGACTTGCTCTTGGGGAGCAGACTGTGGCTTTCTGAAGAATCACAGAGCTTTTCTTATTTGTTAGGATGTGCCCATGGATGCTCTCACCACTGTGAAGCCTTACAGCAATGAAATCCATGCACAGGCTCAGCTGTGGCTCAAGAGGGACCCCAAAGCATCATATGAAGCTTGGAAGAAGTGCCTCCCTGCCAGAGGTAACCTGTGCTGTGAGCTGGTGCAGTTCTGTGCAGGAACATGTGTGTCCCCAGATTTAATAAGAAATGTGCTTCTGTGGAGTTGTGTTGGCTTCTGTCCCGTGACATCTGATACCATCCTCACATTTAGCCCTTAGAGTTGTAGCACTGACTTTTCCAGGCTGTGTGCCTCAAACCCTAAGCAGAAAATGCTCTGTGTCCAAAGAGAATCAGGCAAAAATGTAAAAAATTGAACTTGTTGCTTATTTAAATTGATATCAGCCAGCTGGAAAGAGAGAGAGGCCCTGGGATTTGCATGAGGCTTGGAATTGAGCATGGCTCCACACAGGAGTGAAAATGGCAGCAGAAGGAGATGGGAAGCACTCAGCTTCTCAGCTGCGGTTTGGCAAGTCCCAGTAAGAAGACAAAAATACTCTGGCACTTTGCAGTTCATGACTGCTGACAGTTCTCTTGGGCTCTGCTCAATATTGCAGGTGCAGATGCCAATGGGAAAAGTCCCAGCAAAGCTGAGCTCCACCAGCTGTACTTGTCAGAGAAATACGTCTGGAAGTGGAAGCAGTTCATGAGTCGCCGTGGGAAGAGAACTTGTCCTCTGGATCTCAAGCTGGGACACAACAATTGGCTGCGACAGGTAAAGGTGGGGAGAGCCCCAGGGCAGGGCTCAGTCACACAGTGTGGGTGCTTTCCTGCAGTGCCTGTGCAGGGAAAGAGCTACTTCCCACTCACTGCCTCTGATTCCATGTCAGGTTTGCAGCTGTGTTCCTTTAGAAATGCTTCAACTTTGATCTGGGAGTCTGTGGGTTCTTAAACTCTGAACCTTTGATTGCCACGGTGCTCCTGTGTCACTACTTCAGACACACAAAGGATGAGGCAGGTGCAGCAGGTCAAGAGAAAGCTTCTCTCTGTTTTAAAAATCTGACTCCGTTATATACATCTGTACAGAAGGCCAGAGATTGGCTGCTCAGATTGCCACCTCTTCGACCTGGATGGTGAATACCACCATCAATCACTTTCCTCCTCCCAGAGGAGAAAAATGTAAACACACTGATAAATTCTAAAAATATACATTGTTTTCATGAAGCTGTGTGAGAGCAGCACTGCTTGAGTTCAAACACTTGCAAGCAAGAAAACTGAGGGCAACACTCCTGCCTGCCTAATGAGCTGCACTTCTGAGGGTCCTGGACAAAGCTTTGCTTCTTGTGTGTGTGGATAGCAGGTCACCCACACCAGGCACTCTTTAAACACTTTGGTGCTGAGCAGAGCAGGAATTGTCACACAACCAAGTGTTGGGGGATCAAAAAAACGTTGCCACCAGGTCACCCAACAGCCCTGATGTTGTGCCTTTTGTGAGCTGTCACCAGTTCATCTGTGCCCATCGGTGTGACCTGGCTTTTCCTGCCTGTGCCCCAGGTGCTGTTCACTCCTGCCACCCAGGCTGCCAGGCAGGCTGCCTGCACCATCGTGGAGGCCCTGGCCACCATCCCCAGCAGGAAGCAGCAGGTCCTGGATCTCCTGACCAGGTATTCCTGTGCTGCCACTCCTGGCAGCTCCACCAGTATTGGTCTTCAATTCCCAGCAGAATCTCTCCCTTCTTGCAGCTTTTCTCACACCTCTCCCTTGTTTACCTGCAGCTCAGAGGTCGTTTTGAGCTGGGTTTTTTTAATTTCATTAGCTGGGAGGGTGTAGATGTAGGGAGACTTGGGGTTTGCTGCCTGGCAAGGAGCTCTTGCTGTCTGTACTTCTTCCAGAAGCAAGGATCAGCTGTTCAGCTGTGTGGCCAACATTTTCCCTGCCTCCTCAACAGAAAAATGGGGTGAACTCTCTTCCAGCTGCTGTGACATAACTTATCCCAGCTCATGCTGAGAGCACAGCCAACTCCTTTTTGGGACAAATACTAATTTAGCCAGCAAGTAATGAATATCAGTGATGCTGTTAGCAAGGACAAGAGGGAGGATGGATTTCTGGAGGCTTTTTCTTCCTTTCCACAGCATCCTTAAGCTGGAATGCCTTTTGTTGCTGTGAAAGGATTGTCAGCTTGTGTTTCTCTTTCCCAGCTACCTGGATGAGCTGAGCATTGCTGGAGAATGTGCTGCTGAGTACCTAGCCCTGTATCAGAAACTCATCAAACCTGCCCACTGGAAGGTGTACCTGGCAGCCAGAGGGGTTCTGCCCTACATTGGCAGCCTCATCACTAAGGTATGGATTTGTGTGCAGGAAATGACCTGTTAGCTTGGCTTTTTTTTTTTCCTTTTGAAATTCCATCCCTTTGTTCAGTGCCCTGCTGCTGACCCTGCCAGAGTTCTCAAGTTCACACTTTAGTGCTGTTAGCTCTGAACAGAGGGAACCACGGGGGTTTTAGACCCAGCTGGAGAATTCCTCAGCATTTTAATTAACTGCTCTGGGATTGTAAATACTGCTGCACTGCCTTGGCACCAGAGCTGGAACTGCTGTGCAGCCCCCAGGCTGGACTCTGAGAGCCCTGAGGGACAGGGAAGGATCAGGTGTGCTGCCATTGCTGGAGGAGTGGGAATTACAGCCTTTGGAGAAGCAGCACTCTGAGTTTGCAGTGTTCAGAGTTTTCTGTGGGGATCCCTGCTGCACTCCAAAGAGGCAGGTGACACTCTCCATAGCAGTAGTGGCAGGAAGTTGCAGGGACAAAATGAGGGGGATATTTGTGGCAGCTTCCCTCTCCTTTCCCCCTCCCTGCTGTTGCAGTTGTGTTTTCTGTGTGCCTGGCTCAGTTTCTGTGCTGAGTTCCTTTGCAGCCTGTGTTAGACACGTGGTTGTTGGCATTGCAGGGTCCTGGCCTAACAGGCTGTTAATTATTTTCAGGAAATAGCTCGTTTGCTGGCCTTGGAGGAGGCAACACTCAGCACGGATTTACAGCAGGGATATGCCCTGAAGAGTCTCACAGGTATTCAGTGGGCCTGCAGCAGGGTGAGAGCTGGGGGATCATTGTTCTCTAACAGCCTGTGGCAGGATTTCAGAGAGATCCCATTCAGTTGTGCTGCCATTGTCAGCACTGGGTTTTTGCCATCGATTTAGCACTTAATCTCTAAATGGATTTTTCCATATTTTTTGTGGTCAGTAAGAGTTTTTAGCTGAACTGTGGTAACATACCAGGCAAGCTTCATAATTTCACTTTATTACATTGTACAGTCCCTGGCACCACTGTAAATGCTGCTGCTTTATTCCTCCCTGTTGTTCCTACCTCCCTATTCTATGAGAGCTTTTTTTCATCTTCTAGGGTGTATACCCTTTTACAAAAAATTGTTGGAAAGGGACATACCTCATGAACTAGATCATTGTTTTTTGTATCCTCTTTCACATTCTTCAGCCCTTAGTGGGTGAATCTATAAAGCCTGGCTTCTTGCAAGAAGCAGCATGTTGATCAGTGTGTCATGGGAAAGAATCCTTGTGTTGCTGATTCTTTACTTTATTGTAGGAGTGACCACTTTGGTGATGTCACTGATAAGTCATTTCACATCATCAGAGGTATTAGAAGCATTACAAGAGGAGCAATCATCTACTTTTGGAAGAGCTTGCAACAGAAAAAACGCCAAAGAGTGCAGAATTTTGTATCAAGCACACAGGACACTCCTTAGGCTGTTTCCTAATTCCCAAACTATTTTTCATATTTTACAATTTACAAGCCAGGCCAAAGCCTTTGCCTCCAGCCACTCAGTTCACAGGAGTGAGCTTTAAACCACAGGCTGATGGGAGCTAGAACAAACCATTTTTATGATACTGTGCCCTATTTGCTGCTATGAAATTTAGAAATCCAATTCTCTGCCACCCCTTTCCTGAATTTCTGTGTCTTTCTAGGTCTTCTCTCTTCCTTTGTGGAGGTGGAGTCCATCAAAAGGCACTTCAAGAGCCGGCTGGTGGGCACGGTGCTCAATGGGTACCTGTGCCTGAGGAAGCTGGTGGTGCAGAGGACAAAGCTGATTGATGAGACCCAGGACATGCTGCTGGAGATGCTGGAGGACATGACAACAGGTAAAACCACCTCTGTTCCATAAATCCAGCCTTGGGATCAGCCAAGATGGAAAAGCACAACAGCCACACGAAGAACTTCTCTAAATGACTGCTATAATCAGGGGGATTTATGGCTTCCAGTATTTTCTGTTGGCACAGAACAGTTGGATAGTGTTCCTAGTCACCTCTTCTTTTCCAGGAATCTCAACCTCCTCATTTTTATGGGGCTGTTTTACTGCAGCCCAGCCATGCAGAGGCTTTCCTAGTCACTCTACCAATAAATACCTTCCATCATTCACAGAGTGGATTTGCAGAACAGCAAAGTGTGGGGCTGACTGCACAAGGATTTACTGCATGTGCTGAGTTAAAGTGGAATCTATAAAATTTCCTGCAGTGTCCATTTTAAAGCTTCCTTTTCTTGGCAGGCACAGAGTCAGAGACCAAGGCGTTCATGGCCGTGTGCATAGAGACCGCCAAGCGTTACAGCCTGGACGACTACAGGACCCCAGTGTTCATCTTTGAGAGGCTCTGCAGCATCATCTACCCCGTGAGTGGGTCACCCTGCCTCAACACAGCCCTGCAATGCTTTGGGAAGGGCCTTAAAGATTGTCCAGTCCCACCCTCTGCCATGGCAGTGACACCTTCCATGATCCCAGGGTGCTCCAAGCCCCATCCAGCTTGACCTTGGACAATTCCAGGGATCCACAGCTTCTCTGGGCAACCAGGGCCTCCCCACCCTCACAGAGGAGAATTTCTTCCCAATATCTGACCTAAATTTCCCCTCTGTCATTTTGAAGCCATTCCCCCTTGTCCTGTCACTCCAGTTCATGATGAAAAGTCCCTCTCTGGCTTTCCTGTAGCTCCTTCACACCCTGGGAGGTGTTGTGGGGTCTCCACACAACCTTCTCCTCTCCAGGCTGAACATTCCCAACTCTCCCAGCCTGTCTCTACAGGGGAGGTGCTCCAGTCCCCTGAGCAACTCTGTGGCCTCCTCTGCACTTGCTCCAACAATTTCATGTCCTTTTTTTGTTGAGGGTCACCAGAACTAGGTGGGGTTTCATGATAAAGGAGGAGAATCACCTCTAGCAACCCTAGATGTGGTTCCTTTTTCCCAGGAACAGCAGTGTCTGCAGTCAGGATTCACCATTAGCCAGTGTAGACCTGGATACACAATCCCAGTGTATCCCATGTTGGGGGGTTGCTGTTCAAGGTCCATGAGGAATTTTGGTTACTGAATGATCCTGGCTATCCTCTTGAGTGTGCCATGCAGAGCAGATGGGGAAAGGACTGAAGGTTTAGGAATTTTCTCCCACAAAAATGCAGGAATGGGAGCGTGGTTAGGGAAAAACTTATTCACTCTGTCCCTGCTGCTGCTCTTTAGGAGGAGAATGAAGTCACTGAGTTCTTTGTCACTCTGGAGAAAGATCCCCAGCAGGAAGACTTCCTGCAGGGCAGGATGCCAGGGAATCCCTACAGCAGTAATGAGCCTGGCATTGGGCCTCTCATGAGGGACATCAAGAACAAGATCTGTCAGGACTGTGACCTGGTGGCTCTGCTGGAGGACGACAGTGGGATGGAGGTGAGAGTTTCTGGAGGTGGGGATTTCTTGCACAGACCTGTGGGATGCTGCTTTTGGGCAGCTGGTGGTTGTTGGGGTGGTGATGTAACAACCTGAGCTTGTTCTTGACTTGTTCTTGTCTCCCTTTCAGCTTTTGGTGAACAACAAGATCATCAGTCTGGATCTGCCTGTGGCTGAGGTCTACAAGAAGGTGTGGTGTCCCACAAACGAGGTGTGTGTTACCTTTGTACAAGTTAACAGCACAGGGCACCCATCCTTCAGATCAACAACAAAACTGGGCAAGAATCAAAATCACACGAGTCAGGATTTATTTCCTGGCATTTAATTGATTGGGTGTAACTGCTGAGCACCTTTTGGTGCTCTGTTGGGACAGATTGTGCATGGCCCTGCAACGTGAGTGATTGCAGAGCAGTGCCCCAGGTGAGCTGTGCCCTGTGTCACGTGTGACTCCTCCTGAGGAACAGCCTTCCCCGTGCTCCCCTGGGGAGAGCTGAACGTTGGCACTGCCTTTCAGAGCACATTTCACACTCCATCTGCACACGAGGGCTGTGTGTGTGTGTACACACAGGGACAGCAGATTGCTCCATCAGTCTGTGCTTCAGGGATGAGCCCAAGTTATTTATGCACAGAGCAGCCAATGGTTCTCCATATTTGCACTTCTGCTCTCATGATTTTTATCAGGATCTCAAGCACTTGACAAATTCATCCTTTTTTTGCTTTTGTATGTGTTGTGTGTTTTTCACCTGAAGAAATGCACCCAGCAGTCCTAAGGGTCCACCATGTCATACTAATTTTGTTCCAGAGGTGGATGTGGTCAAGAACAAACTCTTCCCTTCTTTCCTTGTAGCCACTAAAATAAACTCCCACTGACACCATCAGGCTCAAGCTTACCCACTACAAATATTTTTTTAGAGGCACTTGAGATCATAAAACAAGACTGATTTGCCCAGCATTTCTTGGTCATTCCTCATTTCCTCCTGGCCCCAAATCATCTTTGAAACCTCAGTTTCCTGAAACCATTTGTGGGAAGAATTCAAACAAAGTGCCAGTTAGCAGTGAATGATGATAAAATGGGTCTCACTAAGCTTTATTTTAGTCAACAAAGCCTTCAGTACTGCAAAATCAAGTCACTTGTGACTGATTATTTTTTAACAAGGTACCAACTTGGAAAGGGAGGTGAGGTGCTGGTGTTAATCTGTGAGCTCTGATTTGAATTCTGCTCGTGTCACTGGTGGAAACGATCCCCCTGCTGCCCCTGGGAGCAGCGAGGAGCTGTTCCCGTGGGATGCTGGGCTGGAGCTGACGTGCAGCTCTCCCGGGAAGCAGCTCTGCTGGTGAAAGACAGAGTTTGCTCAGCATTCCTGTGGATGAACAGCTTTCATCTGTCTTCCTTTGTGAGCACCTCGTGGAGCCGCAGCTCCCATTCCCCGGGAGCGACAGGCGCACAAGAAACGCAACCTCAGGCCCCTTTTTGTTTCCCTTGTCTCTCAGTGGCTTTTTTTGTTCATCTGCCGTTTTACCAGGGCCCCTGTGGTGTTAATTGCTGGTCCTCAGCGTGGCCTTTGAGCAGATCTTCCCCCCGGGGCTTTCCCTGTGCTTATGTATTTGCTGTGACATTAAGCACTGCTTATTCCACATTAGGCTTAGCACGATCCCTGACAGGTTTTCTCTTGCAAGGTCTCCTGCTCCCAAATCTGGGATTTTTCTTTTCTGCTTTTTATTCAGACCTATGGATTAAAAATGGAAAGTTTCGTGATATGCTGTCAGTATTTCCAGCTGGAAATGCATCTGGAAAACTGTCCCTTTCTCAGGGTAAAAGCACAGCCTTTTGCCTGTATCATTCCAGTGATGTACTGTCTTACTGAAAGCTCATTAAATTGCCTTTTACTCCTCTTCCATTTGCCATCACTGCAGATTTTATCTGTTTGAAAGCTTTCATCCAATTAGCCTGTCCTCCTCCATTTCCTGGGCTGTGCCTGTTCCCTGTATTTCCAGGTATGCTGTGCCATACTCTCAGAGGAGAGATTGCCTTTTAAAGCAGGTGTTCCTCTGCAGATGAGCCCATTTTCCTTGGCTGCATCTTTCACTGGTGCTAAAACAAACCTGGAGGAGATGGAAGGAGGAAGAGACTGTTTATTACCAGTCTGTCAATTAATTAGCAATGCCAAGAAAAGCTGGGCAGACCAAGGGATGAGTTCCTGATGTTTTTTCAGGTGGCTCTGCTGTTGTTTTTAATTCATCTCAGGAAGGGGAGAATGAGGGAGTGAAAGATTTCCCTGTGTTCCCATCCTCAGGTGAAACAGCACGAGGGAGAGCTGGGGAGTGTCTGTACACACTGAAAGCAGACCCAGGCTTGTGTACAAGTGCCCAGAGACAGAATTAATCAAAAGCTCTGCTCTTGCAGGGGGAGCCCATGAGGATCATTTACCGCATGCGGGGGTTACTGGGAGATGCAACGGAGGAATTCATCGAGTCCCTCGACTCCACCACTGGTAAATGCATTTGTCTGCTCAAAGCTGGGATTAGATTTGAAATCTGAGGTTTGCTGCAGAGCAATGACATTATTATCCTCACAGCAGTGAGCTTTAAGTTGATTGACGTTGCTTTTGCTGCATTTACCTGCTTCACCTCGAGTGAAGGAGGATTTTACCAGCGCTTTAAAGCTGTGCTTCAAATGTGAGCACTTGCTTGGCATGGGGACCATTCTGCCCAGCCCTTCTTCATATTCCTGCTCTTAATTCTTTTAAAATTCAATACAACTGAAGTGACTTGAATTGCTGGCAAATTGCTGGTGTGCTGCTCTGCTCTCCATTTCTGCTTCCACTGCACGAGCGTGTCCCGCTGTGGCTGCTCCTGTCCTCACCACCCATGTCTGTCCTGCAGATGAGGAGGAGGATGAGGAAGAGGTGTATAAGATGGCAGGGGTGATGGCCCCGTGTGGAGGCCTGGAGTGCATGCTCAACAGACTGACTGGCATCAAGGACTTCAAACAGGGCCGGCACCTCTTAACCGTGAGTCTCCCTTTGGCTCAGGGGTTATGGGGTGGAAAATTCCACAGACATCCCTGAGGTTTAGACAATCACTCTTGAGCTGGAGCAGTTCTTTCCCTCTCCCCTTCCTCTTGGTTAACAATTCCTTACAAAACTCAAAATGTGTAGAACCTGGTGAGTTGGTAAGACTAAATGCTGTCTTGCTGGAGGGATTGTTCTCTGCCTTGGCCTTACCTGAAAACCAAAGCTGTGCTAAGATATATATATATAGATATATATATGTAGAGATAGATTAGATAGATAGATAGATAGATATGTAAGAATCTGGGGTGTACTGTACCCCAGAAGTCTGAAGATCAGGTGTATTATTGTATTAAACTATTACTTCAGTTTCAGCAAAATCCCCCCTTGTTGTGAAGGTAGCACAGAGAATCCCTTTGCTGTATTTTGCAGGTGCTGTTAAAACTCTTCAGTTACTGTGTGAAGGTGAAAATAAACCGGCAGCAGCTGGTCAAGCCAGAGATGAACACTTTGAATGTCATGCTGGGGACTCTCAACTTGGTAAGGACACCCTGGACTTCCAGAAGTGTTTTTTTCCATGGATTCCAATGAATTTAAGCTACTTCTGACTGCCCTGCTGCCTTGTGACAACTACAGGAGATGGGAAATGTTGCTGTGCTGGCACTGCAAATTATCCTTTGGACGTTCCTTATCTGTGATGGGTGGGAATGTGGGGGGCAGTTAAATCAGCTGGTGTTCCAGGGACAGTGTTCAGGGTTCCTCTTACCACCTTAAACCAGTGACTGCTGGTGTTCCAGGGACTGTTCCCACCTCAAACCAATGACTGCTGGTGTTCCCCTGAGTGCTCCCACCTCAAACCAGATCCTGCTGGTGTTCCCCTGAGTGCTCCCACCTCAAACCAGTGACTGCTGGTGTTCCAGGGACTGTTCCCACCTCAAACCAATGACTGCTGGTGTTCCCCTGAGTGCTCCCACCTCAAACCAGATCCTGCTGGTGTTCCCCTGAGTGCTCCCACCTCAAACCAGTGACTGCTGGTGTTCCAGGGACTGTTCCCACCTCAAACCAGTGACTGCTGGTGTTCCAGTGCCTCTTTCCACCTCAAACCAGTGACTGCCTGTGTTCCCCTGAGTGCTCCCACCTCAAACCAGTGACTGCCTGTGTTCCCCTGAGTGCTCCCACCTCAAACCAGTGACTGCTGGTATTCCAGGGACTGCTCCCCCCTCAAACCAGTTCCTGCTGGTGCTCCAGTGCCTCTTACCACCTTAAACCAGTTCTTGCTGGTGTTCCAGGGACTGCTCCCCCCACAAACCAGTTCCTGCTGGTGCTCCAGTGCCTCTTTCCACCTCAAACCAGTGACTGCTGGTGTTCCCCTGAGTGCTCCCCCCTCAAACCAGTGACTGCTGGTGCTCCAGTGTCTCTTTCCACCTCAAACCAGTGACTGCTGGTGTTCCAGGGACTGTTCCCACCTCAAACCAGTTCCTGCTGGTGTTCCAGGGACTGCTCCCACCTCAAACCAGTGACTGCTGGTGTTCCCCTGAGTGCTCCCACCTCAAACCAGTTCCTGGTAGTGTTCCAGGGACTGTTCCCACCTCAGAGCAGTTGCTGCTGCTGTTCCCCTGAGCCCTGCCATGTCTTGCAGGCTCTGGTGGCTGAGCAGGAGAGCAAGGACAGTGGGGGAGCAGCGGTGGCAGAGCAGGTGCTCAGCATCATGGAGATCATTCTGGATGAGTCCAACGCGGAACCTCTGAGCGAGGACAAGGTGAGTGCCCAGGGCTCCTTTCCCTGGGATTCAGGGCTTGCACACTTCTGCTCACAGGGATGCTGAGCTGCAGGAGCTGGAGGGGAGTGCTGATGGAGTCTGACCCTCATTACACTTTGGGCAGGTCTAGGCAGGCCGTGGGGAAGGGCTTGAGGAGGGCCCTGAACCAAAAGCACTGCGAGGCTGCGTCAGGATGAGTCTTGCATGGTTGGGTGAGGGTTGTTACAAGGCACTGCTTGGATCCTTTCCTTCCTGCTTTGGGCACAGGCCAGGGAGAGACAAGAAAAGACACAGCTTGGCCTTGTTTTTTGGAGTGTTTTTATATGTGTTGAAAGCATGATTGATTTTCCAGCTCATTGAGAATAAAACTGTATCTCAGCTAGACTGAGAACAAGACGAGCTTCTCACTCATCTTTTTCAGCTGTGGGTGGACAGGAATCTGGTGTGCTTTGGCTTGGAATTATTAGACTTTTGGCTGGAAAATTCTTTAACAGGAGGTGGAATAAGGCAGGTGTTATCTAGAGGGGTTGGTACAGCCATTCCACGAGACCATTGGGAACAAGGCTGGATTTTATTTTATCAGGGACTACCCCTTCACAACTGGAGTAGCCCACTGTGCCAGTTTCAGGCACAGAAGAAGGAGGCAGGCACAGCAGGTCAAGGGAAAGCTTCTCTATCTTAATTATGTGACTCCAGTACTTATATACATTTGTACAGAGGTCAAGAGATTGGCTACACAGGTTGCCACCTCTTTGACCTGGATGGTGAACATCACCATCAATCACATTTTCTCCTCCCAGAGCAGAAATATGTAAACAATAGATAATTGATAAAAATATACATTGTTTTCTTGAAGCTGCATGAGAACAGCACTGCAAGATTTCAAACACTTGCAAGCAAGAAAACCGAGGGTGACAGCCCACCAGCTCCCAGAGTGAGAGATTTACTCCTGAACATAAATCCTTCCTTCACAGGGCAACCTCCTCCTGACAGGGGACAAGGACCAGCTGGTGATGCTGCTGGACCAGATCAACAGCACCTTTGTGCGCTCCAACCTGAGCGTGCTGCAGGGGCTGCTGCGCATCATCCCCTACCTGTCCTTCGGGGAGATGGAGAAGATGCAGATCCTGGTGGATCGCTTCAAGCCCTACTGCAACTTTGATAAGTATGTTGGCACAGTGCAGCTAAAAGCACCTGAAATCCATTGTGCTCACTCATCTCTGACTTTATTTCCTCACTGATGGTACTCCGGTGTAATGCCAGGCTTCAGCTTCGTTTCCTCTTTCACTTCTAAGCCATTTTTGAAAGAAATAAGTGAGTTCTAGCTTAGAAATAGGTGCTCAGAGAATATTTTGAGGTGACAGGGACCTGAGTAGCTTTTCTGAGTCTCTGAGCTGGGGCAGGCACATCAGTTAGTGATAATGTCAGTGAGAATTACAGGCAGAGTTATCATTTCTTCTCTTTGTTCAGGTATGATGAAGAGCACAGTGGAGATGATAAAGTTTTTCTGGACTG
This sequence comes from Argya squamiceps, assembly GCA_037834095.1. Taxonomy (NCBI): domain Eukaryota; kingdom Metazoa; phylum Chordata; class Aves; order Passeriformes; family Leiothrichidae; genus Argya; species Argya squamiceps. The sequence goes on from JBBMKD010000070.1 coordinate 1,321,751, forward strand.
CTTCTGTAAAATAGCAGCAGGAATAAAGAACAACAGCAACGGCCATCAGCTGAAAGATCTCATCCTGCAGAAGGGGATTACACAGAATGCCCTGGATTACATGAAAAAGCACATTCCCAGTGCAAAGAAGTAAGAGTCACTATTTAATGTGTGTGGTTAACGTGTGTGGCTGTCCTGGGCATCCTCCTCATCCCATCACCACAATCTCCCAAGAAATCCATGAACAAGAGCCCATTCAGAGCTGTGATGCAGAGGTCTGGTGAGGCAGTGCACGTATAGGGATGAGCTAAAAAGCCTGAAATCTTCCCATTTGATACCCATCCAAGCTGGTGCCTTGGATATCTCAATCCTTGTGTTTCCTGCCTGTTCCCTCCTGTTACACAGCAACAGTTTTTGCTGATGGTGGCCAACTCATGCACACAAATCCCCAGGCTCAGAGCTGGCACTGTGGCTGTGCACAGCATGGGAGTGGGAGTGTGACTGTCCCTTCATTAACGAGCTGATGAGGAACACGAGGGAGGGAGCATTCCCTGCAGCCTGGAGCTGTGCTGCTGGCTGGGACACTCCCCTCAGCTGCTGGCTTTTGTTTTCCATGCAGTTTGGATGCAGACATATGGAAGAAGTTTTTATCTCGACCTGCACTTCCTTTTATCCTGCGCCTGCTCCGAGGCCTTGCGACGCAGCACCCTGCAACACAGGTGAGGCCAGGGGCTGTTCCTGCATTGGCACTCTGCTCTGGGGCTGGAGCTGAGGATTAATTCCTCTTAAGAGTTGCTTCTACACTGATTTTCGTTGGGTTTTGTTTTGTCATCCTCATCAGAGTTGGAACAGTTTTACTCACAGCTTTTCTCTGCCGGAAGGTGTTGGTTCTAGTCTGAAGGGAATTCTCTGCAGGGGATAAAGCAGAGAGAAAAATCCAGTTCTCCTGAGCTTGCCTGTTATAAGAATGTGAAAGCCTGTTGGGAATATCGAAGCAGGCATAGGTGTGGAAGCTGTTCAGGTATTCCCGGGGGAAGTTCTGCCTTTGCAGAGCATCCTCTGAGTTTTATGTGTCACATGACAAGATTGGGAACATGAATTTGTGTCTTTGTCTTGATGCCTCTGCTGGGCAGCTTCAGGCATCATGTGGAAAAGTCAGAGATTCTGACTTCAATGTTTCCTCCTGCTGTGTGGTGTGAGATTGATACACCAATGTGAAGAGAAGGAATTGTTAAACTCCTCAGGACGTGATTGTTGGTGTTTGAAGGCATCAATACAATGTCTTATGACAAAATAAATGTTTTATCCAACATCCCCAGCTGAGCTCCTGGTAATGATCAGTGAAAAGGCAGATTGCCTCAGTCTTACACACAGTTTTTAGGGCCCAGGAGCATTAAAAAAGGAAAGAAATCTTGTTGAAGCTCAGTGCTCTGCCCAGCTGTCCCTGTGGGGGTTAGAGGGGACACTCACTGTCCCGAGTCCCCTTTTCCTGAGCAGTGCTGTGTTCCCATCCCCACCAGGTGCTAATAGGAACTGACTCCATCACCAACCTGCACAAACTGGAGCAGGTGTCGAGTGATGAAGGGATTGGGACGTTGGCAGAGAACCTGCTGGAGGCCCTGAGGGAGCACCCCGAGGTGAACAAGAAGATCGATGCCGCGCGGAAGGAGACGCGCGCTGAGAAGAAGAGGATGGCCATGGCCATGAGGCAGAAGGCCCTGGGCACCCTGGGCATGACGGTAATGGCTGCCTGCTCTGGTCCTTCAGGGGCTTTTCTTCCTGCCTTGCCCAAACTGCCTCAGCAGGAAGTGTGTAAAATGATTTATTGATGAATATTGCTGAGCTCCAGCCCCAGGTTTGCCTGGTGCTGCCGGGAGGGAACACAACTACTGGGAGATGGGATGAGCATTCCAGTGCCACTGGTGGGCATGGTGTGGTTTGTCATCCTTTTTAACCTGCTGGAGCTTTTCTCTCTTGCCTTGCAGACAAATGAGAAGGGACAGGTGGTGACCAAGACAGCGCTGCTTAAACAGATGGAGGAGCTGATAGAGGAACCAGGACTGACCTGCTGCATCTGCCGGGAGGGATACAAATTCCAGGTAGTGGGAGATAAAAGTTCTGGGTAGTGAGAGCTAAAAGTTCCAGGCAGTGGAAGCTAAGAGTTCTGGGTAGTGGGAGATAAAAGTTCTAGGCAGTGGAAGCTAAGAGTTCTGGGTAGTGAGAGCTAAAAGTTCTGGGTAATGGGAGCTAAAAGTTCCAGGTAATGGGAACTAAAAGTTCAACATAATGGGAGCTAAAAGTTCCAGGTAGTGGGAGCTAAAAGTTCCAGGTAATGGTGATGGGAGATTCAAGTTCTAGGTGAAGAGAGATTCAAATTCCAGGTGAAGGGAGGCACGTTTTCACAGCCCTCTCAGCTCCTAAGGGGTGTTGCCAGTATCTGGTTGCACAAGTGCTGGCACTGGATGATCAGGAAGTCTCAGGCTTTGTTCTTGGGATCAGTAATTTCAGGGGTGACTAGGAAGTGGAAGTGTGTTTTCAGTGAAAGCTGAAACTTTTAAGTTTGAGGTCAGGAGAGGTTCAGTTCAGTGTGGTGTGGAAGGAGCAGGAAATGTGCCCTGTTGCAGAGCAGAGTGTTTGCTGAGCCAGCTGTGTGTCCTTGCAGCCCACCAAGGTGCTGGGCATTTACACCTTCACCAAGCGCGTGGCGCTCGAGGAGTTTGAGAACAAGCCCCGCAAGCAGCAGGGCTACAGCACAGTGTCCCACTTCAACATCGTGCACTACGACTGCCACCTGGCAGCTGTCAGGTATGTCTGGCCCCTGCCTGCCCCTCCCAGGCCTTTCCTGCCCTTCCCTGCCCTTCACAGGCCTTCCCTGCCCTTCCCTGCCTTTCCCAGGCCTTCCCTGCCTTTCCCAGGCCTTCCCTGCCCTTCCCAGGCCTTTCCTGCCCTTCCCAGGCCTTCCCTGTGCTTCCCTGCCCTTCCCTGCCCTTCCCTGCCCTTCCCTGCCCTTCCCTGCCCTTCCCTGCCCTTC
>JBBMKD010000070.1:1341197-1352237 GCA_037834095.1 Argya squamiceps
CTTGTCCTGCTGCCCCCTCCCTCTGTAATTCCCTTCTCCAAATTTTCTGGACGTGCAGCACAGCTGAGTGCCCTTCCTGCTGGGATGGGAATCAACCTTCCCTGCTACTCTCTGCCCCTCTCTGCCTGTCTGCTTCTCTTTGCCCCTCTCTGCCCCCGTCTGCCCCTCTCTGCCCCTCTCCTCCCCTCTCTTCCCCCCTCTGCACCTCCCCAGCAGCTCCCAGCCAAACTCTCCCGTTGTGTCTCTCTCTGCAATTGCTCAGAAATGTTCTCAAACAAGCCCCAGGCTGGAGCTGCTGACACAAACACAGCGAGCTGCAGCGAGGTTCCAGGGCCACAAAAGATTCCCTGAGCTTTTTCCAGTGGAGGAAAAGTGATTTTTCTCCCTGGATTTGTGTCTGAGGTGCCTTTCAGGACATGGCAGGACTGTGGGGGAGCCTCAGGGGATGTGGTGGGGACATCCTGGGGCTGCAGTCCCTCAGAGCTGGATGGAATCCTGCATTTTCCTCCAGGAATGTGACACCAGGCTCTGCAGGAATGACCACCTGGCCCTGGGTAGAAACAAAATCCTCTGCAGGATTCCCTCCTGGCTTTGGGACAGCCCAGGGCTCATTCCTGATCTGTTCATACCCCAGGGAGCTCAGGGGGCAGGTGAGTGACAGAAACCAGCACAGAACCACCAAGTCCAGGCTCCCAAATCAATCCTGAGTGTGACCAGGCAGGTTTGGAGCTGCTCTGGGGTGAGGCCACCCTGCAGCCCAAGGAGGGCCCCAAAACATCCCAGAGACCTCCCAAAACATCCCAGAGACCTCCCAAAGTGGCTTTTTATAGAAGCCACCCTTGGGTGACGTTTCTGTTCCCTGGTAAGAAAATGAGGATTGGCCTTGACTGGTTTGCTGCAGTTCCCATTCCAGGTGGGGATGATTCACAGCTCACGTGTGAGGGATTGAGGACCCAGGGGAAAACAAGCTCTGAGCTCACCAGGAGGGCTGGAAAAGGCTGTTGGGTGGATTAAAATCTACCAAACCACTTCAGGCATGTCCCCCTGGCACACCAAGCTGATGGGAAAAGCTAGGGGCAGCCACCTGAACCCCCAGGAATAGTTACTCCCTTGTTCCCAGGAGGGAAAAGAATAATGAATAAATCCCTATTTGGGACTTTTTTGCAGGATTGATCCCTCCCCTCCCCATGGACAGCTGGGGAGGAACCAGCCCCAGCCCTTCCATCCAAACCCTGGAGACCAGCAGGGACTCCACTCCTCTCCCAAAGGGGAATGCAGGAGGAGAAAGATGATTTTGGGTAAAATTATCACTAAAATGGCACAAAGGACGTGTGGAGGGGAAGCCCCTGTGCTGTGTTTTAACCCCAGGCAGGTTGGGGGCCTTGAGGCAAAGCCCCATCCCAGGATGGGGAGTTTTTGGGGTGTGTGAGGAGGTCTGGATGTGCCTCTGGAAAGATTTTCTGTTCCTGGTGCTTATTAAGCCTTTCTTGAGCAGGATCCTCCTGTGCTCGGTGCTGTTCCTGCAGCCAGGCCCTGTTCCTGCAGGTTTGGAGTGGGAATTACATCCTCCCTCCTGTCCCACAGGGATTTTCTCCCTCACCCCACAGAGCCTGGGAGGGATCAGACACGTTCCTGCTCCCTGATCTGCACACCTGGATGCTGCAGAGCTCTCCTTTCCCTTCCCCCTGGGAGCATCAGGCACCTCACAGGGATTTCCTGCTCCAAAAAATCCGAGTTTTTCTTCTGGAAAGGAGTCCCCACCCTGGCACTCCTCAGCCTGACTCAGCCTGGTCCCTTCCCTTGGGAGACACAAACCCTCTGTGGGTGAATCATGGGCTGTGGGAGGGCCCAACAAAACCTGGGGCAACCTCCAGCTCCTTGGGGACCCACAAACGTCCCTGGAGCTGCAGGAGGAGAGGGAACGATCAGAGCCCAGCTCTGCTTCCTCTGGGGCTGCTGCCATCAACCCCAGCCTGTCCCACATGGAAACCTGTTGGGGTTTTTTTGCCACTGGAGAAGCAGGAGGACACTTGGCTCCCAGCCCTTCTCCAGTGGGGAAGGTGTGTGATATAAAAAAGGGAGATAATAAAATAAAATAGAAATAAAATATTAATAAATATATTAATAAAATATTAAGCAGAAATTGGAAAAAATCAGCTGTTTGTGGTTTAAGCTCAGCTTTGACAGATGGAGAGAGGCTGAGCTTTTAAAAAAAAAAATAATATCAAGAACTCCATGTTTAGTCCTGGCTGCTCGTGCCAGGGATGTTGGGTCTGACACCTTTCCCACCTTTCCCACCTTTCCCTGCCGTGGGGGCAGCGCAGGGGCTGCAGCAGGGAGAAAGGAGATGTTGTAATTTGGGGAAGGAGGGGCAGGGCAGGGCAGGGCAGGCAGGGACACCCTGTCATTAAAGGGCTGCTGGCCTCCAGTGCCGCGGGGGGAGAGACCTCTGCCCTAACGGTGATAAGCCACTAATTACTGCCATTAATCACCATCCTGCTGGTGCTTCCCCAGGTGTTGTGCCAGCAGGACCTCAGTCACCCTCTGCACTGCCCTGGGCTGTCCCTGGGCTGTCCCCGGGCTGTCCCCAGCCCCGGATGGGAGATTGGGATGGGGAGGGCTGAGGATGGGATGGGAGAGGGCTCAGGATGGGATGGGAGAGGGCCTAGGGTGGGATAGGGGAGAGCTCAGGATGGGAAAAGGCTCAGGATGGGATAGGAAAGGGCTCAGAGTGGGATGGGAGAGGGAAGGGCTCAGGATGGCACAGGGCTCAGAGTGGGATGGGAGAGGGGAGGGCTCAGGATGGGAGAGGGCTCAGGGTGGGATAGGGGAGGGCTCAGGATGGGAGAGGGCTCAGGGTGGGATAGGGGAGGGCTCAGGGTGGGAGAGGGCTCAGGGTGGGATGGGAGAGGGCTCAGGGTGGGATGGGAGAGGGCTCAGGGTGGGAGAGGGCTCAGGGTGGGAGAGGGCTCAGGGTGGGATGGGAGAGGGCTCAGGATGCTCCTGTGGAGTCTGAACCCCTCTGGGTCTTGGGCATCAAGGACAGCCCCGGGTGAGCCCCGCGCTCAGCCCTGCTGGGCTCTGGGGCTTGTCCCGGGCTGTCTCAGGCTGGAGGTGCCCACCCCACCCCAGTGTCTGTCTTTGGGACCCCCCCGGGCCCCTCTCGGGGGTTTAATCCCTGCAGCTTCTCCCCGGCCGCTGCTTTAATCCCATTTAATGAGCAAACCCAGCAGCAGCATCCTGTAATTATTCCTAACGTTTGATGGCAACGAGCTGATTCCCAGCGGGTGACATCAGGCACCGGCGGCATCTCCGGCGTGCCGGGTCATTCCCCTTCCCTCCCTGCAGCCGCCTTTGCTGCTCTCAGCAGGTTTTTGGAGCTCGGCGGCTGCAGCAGCGCTGCTCAGCCCGGGGCTGGACCCACCCGAGCTCCTCTCGCTCCCGAAGAGCGGCAGGAGGTTGGGAAAGGCGGGCGGGACCCGCTCCGGAGCCCCGCGGTGACTCACGGCGGTGACAGCGCGGGTTGGTGCGGAGCGTCCCCGGGCCGGGGAACCTGAGAGCTCCGGGTGTCCCCGAGAGCTCCGGGTGTGATGTCCCCGTGTCCCCGAGAGCTCCGGGTGTGATGTCCCCTGTCCCCGTGTCCCTGAGAGCTCCGGGTGTCCCCGAGACCTCCGGGTGTGATGTCCCCTGTCCCCGTGTCCCTGAGAGCTCCGGGTGTCCCTGAGAGCTCCGGGTGTGATATCCCCTGTCCCCGAGAGCTCTGGGTGTGATGTCCCCTGTCCTCATGTCCCTGAGAGCTCCGGGTGTCCCTGAGAGCTCCGGGTGTGATGTCCCCTGTCCCTGAGAGCTCCGGGTGTCCCCGAGAGCTCCGGGTGTGATGTCCCTGAGAGCTCCAGGTGTGATGTCCCCTTGTCCTCGTGTCCCCGAGAGCTCCGGGTGTGATGTCCCCGTGTCCCTGTGAGTGCCCCAGGTGTGATGTCCCCCCTCAGGACAGGTCCAGGTGTCCCTGTAACTGTCCAGGTGTGATGTCCCCTCCTTTGGCAGGTCCCAGTAGCCCTGTGAGTGCCCCACGTGTGATGTCCCCCCTTAGGACAGTCCCAAGTGTCCCCACGTGTGATGTCCCCGTGTCCCTGTGCATGTCCAGGTGTGATGTCCCCGTGTCCCTGTGCATGTCCAGGTGTGATGTCCCCGTGTCCCTGTGACTGTCCAGGTGTGATGTCCCCGTGTCCCTGTGCATGTCCAGGTGTGCTGTCCCCGTGTCCCTGTGAGTGTCCAGGTGTGCTGTCCCGCTGTCCCTGCTGGGCACAGGAGCGGAGGCAGGAGGGGGATGCCGGGGGGTGCCCGGGGCAATCCCAGCCCCACATTCCCGACCCAGGTCCCGCTTCCATCCCAGCTCCCAGCAGGGAGATTTTCCTTCACCGTGTCCTGCAAAACCTGTCGGGATAAAATCCCACAAACAAGGAGAACAACCAGCTAATGGCTTCTGGAAGGGAGGTTTAGACAGGGAGCTGAAAATAAATCCCAATTCAGCTTAACCCTCCTCGGTGCTCGGACCTTTGGGTGCTGCTCAACCTAGCAAAGTGCGGGGCAACAACGAGAAAGAAATCATTTATTCTGTTATTTTATTATCATTTTTTATATTCTATATTTTTTATAGTTTTATAGTTTTATAGTTTTTTATATTTTAAAAATATTTTTTCTATTTTATTATCATTTATTTTTGTTATTCTATCATTTATTCTGTTAACTTAAAAATCATTAAATTCATCAGGCCAGGGGCCGCCTGCTGCCTCCAGAACGAAGAGTTTGACCATTTTTGGGTTGAGGTGGATCCCGGATCCCGGCGCAGCATCCCGGAATGATCCGGGCGGTGCTGCCGGGGCCGTCCCCGCCCCCGGGACACACCTGCCCGCCTGTCCGGGCCCATCTTTGCCGCATATTTGCCGCTCGACTCAAGGCGGATGCAAATGTTTGGTTCCTAAGGAAGCGGAGAGCGCTGCCGCCGTCGCCACGGAAATCCCGGCGTGCCCCGACCGCGGATGCGCCGCTCGGCATCTTTCATCTTTCATTTTTAATCTTTTATCTCCTCCCCAGCTCAGCCGCCTTTCGGGGCCGCACCTGAGCCAGCGGCTTTTGTTTGCAAAATATTTACTGCTCTCCACGGAGGAGATCAGCGCCGGCCGGGCCGGGAGGGGGTGAGGGTGTGCTGAACCCGTGCACCCCAAATTCTGCACTCCCAAATTCTGCATTCCCAATTCCTGCATCCCTCCCGTGCACCCCAAATTCTGCATTCCCAAATTCTTAATTCCCAATTCCTGCATCCCTCCCGTCCACCCCAAATTCTGCAGTCCCAAATTCTTAATTCCCAATTCCTGCATCCCTCCCGTCCACCCCAAATTCTGCATTCCCGAATTCTGCATTCCCAAATTCTGCATTCCCAATTCCTGCATCTCTCCGGTGCACCCCAAATTCTGCAGTCCCAAATTCTGCATTCCCAATTCCCACATCCCCCCCGTGCACCCCAAATTCTTCATTCCCGATTCCTGCATCTCCTCCGTGCACCCCAAATTCTGCTTTCCAAATTCCTGCATTCCCAATTCCTGCATCTCTCCGGTGCACCCCAAATTCCTGCATTCCCAATTCCCACACACCTCCCGTGCATCCCAAATTCTGCATTCCCAAATTCTGCATTCCCAAATTCTGCATTCCCAAATCCTGCATTCTCCCCGTGCACCCCAAATTTTGCATTCTGAAATTCTGCATCCCTCACATGCACCCCAAATTCTGCATTCCCAATTCCTGCATTCCCCCCGTGCACCCCAAATTCTGCATTCCCAGTTCCTGCACCCCAAATTCTCTGCTGCAGGGCTCGTGCAGCCCTTTGGCTGTGCAGGACCCGCCTCTCTCCTTGGGCTGGAGCTGTTTTGTGCTGCTGGCGCCCCATAAACCCCCAAATGTGGGTGATAATGTGGCCCAATTTCTGTGCCCACGAACCCCCAAACGTGGGCAAAGGCGGGTTTTGTGACTGCAGGAACAAAACCCACCAGGAGCGCGCTGGGTTTGGGCAGCAGCGCCTCTCTCCCGTGAGCTGATGGGACAGGGAGGAGACAAACCGGGGGAGAAAACACCTTTCAGGGAGGAGAAACCTCCTTTTAAGGGCAGAAAAGGTGCAGGGAGGAGAAGTTCTGTGGAACTCACCCCTCCCACGCCCTGCCAAACACTTTGTGTCCCCGCGGCGTGCCCGGGTGACAGTCCCGGCACCATCCCGAGGCTTCCCCTGAACGGGGAAACCACCCGGGACCCGCCCGGCCCCTTCCCGGCCGGTGACACCGCGGGTGACACCCGGGTGAGTCACCCCAGGAGTGACCCGAGCTGTCCCCGAGCCCTGCCCATCCTCCCCCGGGCTGCTCCTGCCCCCGTTCCTCAACAAAAAAACCCAAAAAGGCGCTGCTGGAGGGGGAAAGGACAAAAAAACCAGCCGGGATGAGGCTGATCCCTCCACCCTGCTGGTGCTTGTGCCCCATTATGGCAAGAGGCCACGAGAAGAACCACACTCACCCGTCAGGATGTGAGATGGAAAGGAAAAGGGAAGTTTATTTTGGGGATTTCAACTTATATAGTTTTTGGGATTTGGTCAAGGATTGGGGGATGAGAGGAACACCCCTCTGACCCCAGTGGTCAACTCAGAAGTCATCAATTTGTCCTTCTCCCTGGAAAGGAATGTGTTGTTTACAAAATATCACTTTGTTTTTGTCACAAGTGTGAGAAAGTAAAAATGAAAACAAGCAGAAGGCTGAAAAATCAAGGCAACACCCCATCACAGGGGTCTGTGGTAAAAACCAAATATTTTGGGGGTGCACTATTAAAGATCCTGCTGGTTTCAGACAGACAGCCTCACTCAGGAAAGGTGAGAGCCCAGGGGAGCCATCCCAACCCCACTGGGTGTCAAACTCAAGTGTTGAGATGGAGTTTGAGATTTCAGCTTTGATATTTCTCATCTGTTTGTAATCCTGCAGTTCTTTAGTGTGTGACTCTAAACTCCACACACAGTGTCAGCTGCTGTTGTCCCGTTTTGGTCAGACACAGCAATTCCTCTCTGGGCCTGGGAATCAAGGACACCTCACTGCCTCAGGTCCCTTCTGTAACCAAAACTAACCAAAAGTGAGCTGGGGGAGCAAACTTGGGGTAAATGACTTCATTACCTGAAACTGCAATTGGAGGATTAACCCCTGATATTCAAATGGACCAAACTTATAAAAGTGTCAAAACCCATGACCCGGGGTCCATTTTTGGGTGTAGCCCCTGGGGGCTTCATCTGCCTGAAATGCACCTGAGGGCCCTTCAGAAAATAAATAAATAAGAAGCAGTCATGCTTTTTATTCCCATAATTTTATCTGGCCTCTGTTTTTAGGTATCCCACAGGGCTGCAGCCCAAGGAAGGGGCTGAGGGAGGGATGAGGCCTCACCTGGATGTGAGAAAATCCCAGCTCAGCAGGACCCCCCAAGGTCACTGAGGGGCGTTTTGGGGGCCTGGGGAGTTTTGTGGGTGTTAAAGCAGAGGAATTTTGCTTGTTTTAGAGGGAGGTTTTTCAAATACACAAACCAACCCCTTGGTGATGCCCATCAGCAGCACCTGGGGCACAGAATGGAAGCCCTGGGATGGGTTTGGGTCGGTTTGTCTGGAAAATGGTCACTTTACCAAGGAAAAAAAGAATTTTCCTTGAGTGCTGAACCAACAGAGCCTCAAGAGATGCAACCAACCCCAGGAAAATTAACATTAAAGGTCCCAGCCAGTGTAGAAAGCAGCCCTGAGAATGGTCACCAAGGTTTGGGAGTGCAGGATGCTGCCAAAGGGAAAAGAAAATGGGTGTAAAATCAAACACAAGGGCTGGGATTCCCCTGTCCTTGCTGCAGCCCTGGTTTGGGTGAAGCATGTGAAAAAGGAGTTCCACTCTTCTAGAAAAAATTATAAGTTTAATAAAAATTAAAAATAGACAATTAGGAGACAGAAAGGCAAAAGTTCCAGCTGGGGTGCCTCACCAGAAAGCACATCCTTCTCTTTCAATTACAGTGTTTTAAGGATTGCTGTTTTACATATTCCATAGATATTAATGCATTCTTTTTGAATTTCTATCTGTTTCAAGTATTCTCAATCATCTGATAGATTTATTTGTGGGTGGCTCCACTCTGTCTGGTAACATGGGTTTTATAAATCCTCCTCCTGAGTTTTTTGGTTGTTTTTACTTTGATGAAAAACACAGAAAGTTAGCAGTTTTTATGCAGGGTTACAAGGTGATGACCCCCACGCCCCCAAACCTTCTGGCTTGGTCAGTTTAGATGTTACAAAGAAGAAAAAAACCCAGTCTTTTTACTATTTACACGATGACACAATCAGAAAATACATTCATCATTTTTCCAAACTCTATTAACAAAACATAATACAGTACAATTATACCTATAGTATTAATTCTAATATTTGCTAAAAGCCAACTTTATAATCTGCATTTATAACAAGCAGCTGGGAGCAAACCCATCCCCAGAGTGTTGTGATCATCCCCAGAATCCCGGGGTGGCCACTGAGAGCCCCTGCACGCAGAAATAATCCCATTTCCAGGCCCTTTTCCTCCCTGACCCGATAGGAAAGGGCTCATCAGGGCTCCATTATTTATACCCACAATTAGCAGGGGTAGGGAGCTCTCCTGGGCAGGAATGGCAGCAATTCCCAGCAGGAATTCCCAGCAGGAATGTCCCAGCCTGGCAGGGGGCTGCAGAGCCCTCCCGGGGTGGGGATTCCCATCTCTTCCCAACCCAGTTTAATTAATTTCTGCCGTTAATTCAGGGGGATTCACTGAGGTGGGACCCTGGGGGTGACCGTGGCCATCCCAGGGAGGGGCCTGAGTTCATTAGGAAAAGGATTAATTTGATTTAATGACCTGGGGATGAGGTGTTGGGGGAGCTGCAGGTCACGGGGCAGGTACCAAACCCTTCATCGCCTGCTTTATCACCCCCTCGGGTGCTATCCTGATTCCCCAAGGGGAAAAAATAATAAAAATTAAAATAAAACTTTAATCTTTGGCTGGATTTTCCCACCTGCTGACCACGCTGTTCTGGCTCCTTCCAGCACCCCCAGCGAGGGTGCCCAAAACCAGGAAAATCCATAAAATCCTGGCACAGTTTGGGTTGGAGGGACCTTAAAACTCATCCCATCCCACCCCTGCCGTGGGCAGGGACTCCTTCCCCTGTCCCGGGTGGTTCCAAACCTTGGAATTTCCCAAATATGGGACAAACCCACTCCTGGCTGGCTGCTGCCCTCAGGATGGGCACGGCTGAAAATTCAAAATCCTTGAAAATTCAAAATCCTTGAATTTTTGCAAGTGTTTCTGTGGCTCTGCAGGGTGGCACAGAGCAGGAGAACATTTCCCGCGGAGCTGCGGGGGTTTGTGATGGAAATGTGTTTGCTGACAGCCACAGCCCAGCCCCGCAGCCACCCAGGGGGTTCTGCAACCCCAAACACAAACCCAGCCGAGGGGAGAGACAAATCCTTCGGGTGTTTCTTTGAGTCATCCTTTTAATGAAGCACCTCCACCCAGCGCATTTGTTTTTTATTTTTCCAGGAGGTGCTGGCGAAACACAGGTTGGTAACACGTTAACAAAACCCTTTGAAGAGCTCTGGTTTCGGTGCTGATTGTGGGCTGGAGGTGCTGGTGGAGTTTCAGCAAGTGGGGTTAAATAAATACAAATACAAACACAAAAATATTATAAATACAAATACAAATACAAATAATAATATTAATATAACTATAACTATAAATATAAACAAGAGTATAAATAATAGTAGAAATAGAAATAGAAATAGAAATAGAAATAGAAATAGAAATAGAAATAGAATCTGGCAAGCCCCACGGTTTTGTTTCAGAAATTACATGTGGATAAACAATGTTCCTGCAGTTTTACACCAGCCTGACAGAGAGGTGTCCCTGTGTTTCCCTTGCATCATTCCGTGCCCAGAAGAGCATTGCAGCCATCACATCATTCAATTAAACAATATCCTTTGATTGCCCAGAGGTCCGGGAGCAGCAGTTGGGAAACGCTTATTTAATAACTTAATTATTATAATATCAGCATTATTTAGCACTTAGGCAGGGCTCTGCTTCGGGATAACAAAATCCAAGGTTTATAATTTAGCCTGATCTGACCTAATCGTGCAATCACGGGATCACAGAGTGTTGAGGGATTGGAATGGACCTTGAAGATCATCCCTTCCCAGCCCTGCCAGGGACAGGGACAGTTCCCACCATCCCAGGCTGCTCAGGGCCTTTTCCAGCCTGGCTTTGAAAGCTGCCAAGTTTGGGACATCCACGACTTCTCTGGAAAACCTGTGCCAGGGTCTCCTCACCCTCACAGGAAAGAATTTCTGCCCAATATCCAACCAAAATCTGCCCTCCTTCAGTTTGTCCCCATTCCCCCTTGTCCCACCACTCCAGTTCCTGATGCTGAGCCCTTCTCCGTCTGCCCTGCAGCATCCCCTGGCAGGAGCTGCGATGTCCCCACAGCCCTTTCTCCCCTCCAGGCCGAGCATTCCCCACTCCCCCAGCCTGGCTCCATAGGGGATTAGCCGGGGATTAATAATTCTGAAGAGGCGGCAGCAAGGATGTCGGCCCGGGGGCCTGTACCTCATTCCCTGGACGTTTTCCCATTAATGCGGGGACCCTGCAGCGCCTTCGGACCCGGGGGCTCCCCAAAAATCACCCCAAAACCCACCCCCGAACCCCGCGCTGGGGACACGTGGAGGGAGCGGCGGCTGCTGCGGCACCGCGGGGCGGGGCTATGCAAATGAGCATTATTGTTATTCAAAACGAGGGGCGTGGCTATGGAAATACGACGCGGGAGTGAGGCAATGGAGGCGTGGTTATGCAAATGAGACACCGCGCATGGGAGTAAGGGGCGTGGTTTTGGAAATGACGGCGTGTATATGGAATATGGAGGCGTGGTTTGGCGAGTGGGCGGGGCCTCGCCCCCGGCGCGCGCGGTTGGGGCGGG
>JBBMKD010000070.1:1389728-1400117 GCA_037834095.1 Argya squamiceps
TGGACCAGCTCCACACCCCCCTGTCCAGGGTTCAAACTCCCTTCCTGGGTCCCAGCTCATCCAAAGGGATGCCCTGGGCTCTGACAGGCTGGGGTTGAGGGAGTTCAAATAGAATTAACAGATTTCTGCTCCTCCCTCAAGTGGGAGGAACCACAGAGGATGTAAAAAAATACAAACTAGTTTTGCTGCTCTGTGTTGTTGCAAAAGAGGAAAAACTCAACGAAAAAGGGTCAGAACCAGGAGTCTGTTGTGCATGGGCTGAATATTTGATTTCTGGAGTTTGCTGCTGCTTGGCTGGCTAGAATTTGAACTGAAAGCTCAGCTTGGAGTGGATACAAACCTCTCCAGTTTTTGGGGATGTTTTTCAGTTGGGCTGCCTGTGGCCATTTCAGGCACACAAAGAATGAGGCAGACACAGAAGGTCAGGCAGGAAAAGCTCTATTTTAATTCTTGATTCTGTTTTTTATACATTTTGGCCAGAAGGCAAAAGTTTGGCTAAACAAGTTGCCACTTTCTTGACTTCATTGGTGAACATCAATCACATTCCTCCTCTGTGAGGAGAAATATGTAAACAAAATAGATAAGTTCTAACTGTCTCCACAGTTTATATGAAGCTGAGTGAGAACCTCCATTACAAACTGCAAACACTGGAAAGCAGGAAAATTCAGGGTGACAGCTGCAGGCAAATGGGGGTGGTGGATCTGTCTGGAGGATCAGTGGATAACAATTTCTAGGTGCCAGGAATGTTGGTGTTGTCAGCTGTGCTGCAAAGTCTGCTCTCCCACACTGGAAGAATTGGAGTTTATTTTGCCTAAAGCTTCACCCCTAAACGAAATCTTTTTGCCTAAAGCATTACCCCAGACCAAATTCCTTTCACCAAGGAAGTTTGTGGCAGCCCAGGAAGGACTCTGAGCATGTGGTGCTGCTCTGAGCAGTGCAGGGAGGTGGCTGGAGGTGTCCCCTGTGTCCCCTTCTCCCATCAGGGCCAGGATGGGGGTGGCCACAGCCTGGTGAGGCTTTGGGGGTCTCTGCTGTTGTGTTTTGGCAGAGAGGAGCCCCGGGCAGCACCATGGGTGTGACTGCAGTGCCCCAGGGGGGTGGGGTGTCCCCTGCCAGCTCCTGCAGGGACAGCAGAACCCCCAGAGCTCTCCCACCCAGTGCAGGACAGGATTTGTGTGGAGAACACGAGGGATGGGCTGAGAACCACCAGCTCCTCCTCTGTCAGACACTGCCAAGGGTTCTGCTTCAGGGGCAGCATTTCCTCTTTGGTGCCTGAATTCCCTGTGTGGGAGGGAGGGTTTTAACCAAAGCTGTGGATGATTCCCCTTGTTAGGACTCCTTTCAGACTCCTTTAGGCCCTCAGTAATAATCAGTGTCATAAATACAGATTTTTGACTTCTCCACTGCTAAATTCAGTGTGACAGCAGGCAGCGTGAGGGTTTTTTTAAAAAGCAAGAAGTTAAAATGCACCTGCTAGGTTTTAGGATGAATTTAGGTTTTAATTTTGTTCCCAAATGTGCCCTGTGATACCCAGTTGTTTTTGGGTCTTGCTAATGAAATTCTTACCTCCTGGTCCTATTACCCTTGGCACAAAGTGCTCCAGGAGCCTTGTTTTATCCAGCTGGGCTGAAAGTGTTGGTGGTTCTTTGGGGATGGGCTTGGGGTCTTTGTGAGGTAAAAAATAATAGCTTAAGAATAGATCAAGGAGCTGGTATCATTGACAGAAACAAAACAACTTGCATTTTAGCTGTAATGAACTGAATTTTTAAGAATAAAGTAGTAAATAATCCGAGGTGCAGTGGATTTTGAGCAGTGTGGGAGGTCAGCCCAGGAGCCTTTGTGCTCTCTGGCCAGGACAGATCCTGCAAAAAGAAAACGATTTGAAGAAGTGGAATTGCAAAAGGTGCAGTCATGAGCATCCAAGTTTTTTAAAAGACATTTTTACAGTGCTGCTGCTCCAGACAAGCCTCCTGTCCCTTGCCAAGCCCTGCAGCCTCCCGGGATATCACTGGGCTCCTTCCTCAGATGTTATCAGCTCAGAGGAAGTGAGCTAAAGCCATAAAAATGCATCAGCCTGGAATCCAGACTGCTTAGAGAGCAATTCCAGCTCTTTGTCAGGGCTCCTTAACCAGGATGAGGAGCAGCTACTGCTCTGTGTGCTCTGAAACTTTCCTTTATTGCACAAGGTTTGAGCAGATAATGGTGTGAAAGGCCACCCCTGCCCTGTGCTCTGCTCTGCAGGAGTGTCTGTGCTGCCCTGCACATCTCTGGGGCTCAGCCTTGTTCCTTTTAGACCCTGTTCCTTTTAGACCTTGTTCCTTTCAGGCCCCAGTGTGTTCCCAGGGCTGCAGGGGAGCCCTTGGCTGAACTCCCCCGTGAAATCAGAGTGGATTCTGTGCCTTGGAACATCCCCTGAGTGTTTGGGCTCCTCTGGCCCTGCAGCAAAGAACAGCTCCAGACATTTCTGTGCTCTTGCAAACAGGGGAAGCTACTGTGCAGCTCCATCTGGAGGGCAGAGCCAGGCCTTGTGCTGGGAGCAGCAGCTCCAACAAGGATCTTTTATTCTGCTGTGGGGTGGCAGGGAGCCCAGGAGAGCGGGGCTGGGGCAGTGGCACAGGCTGTTTGTAAAAGCTGTGAGGAGTTCCAGGCACTGCATTGTGCCCTCATTCAGCTCTCACAGCCCATTTTTTCTAGACAATTAATTAAAGGACTGAGGGAGCAGGGCTGGAGTGCTGTGGTTGATGCCTGTTCTCTGCTCTCAGCCGTGAGACCTTTGATTTCGATGACGACTGTGACAGTTTGACTTGGGAGGAGAACGAGGAAACTTTGCTGCTTTGGGAAGATTTCACCAACTGCAACCCCTCCATTGACCTCCAAGGAGAGGTGAGTTCATTCCCATTATTTTCTCCTCTCTTTTCTGCACAAAGTCTCCCTCAGCTACTCCTTTATGGCCATTTGTGCCTGTGGGTGTTTGACTGGTGATCTAATTTGCCACACAAACCAACTTAGATTTTAAAATCCTCTTGGTGCTTCCTCTCTGTGGTTTGATTTGCAGTCTGTGCAATCACTTTATTGGCCAGGCTTTATTTCCTTGGCTCCTCCAGGCTGAGTATTTAGAAGTACTGAGTGAGAGGTGAAGGATCCTGTTTCAGGGAATCTGTCACCTTTTCCTAAAGCTCTGGGCTGACAGGAAGTGGTTTAGATTTGATATTAGGAAAAAAATCCTTCCCTGTGAGGGTGGAGAGGCCCTGGCACAGGGGACCCAGAGAAGCCGTGGCTGCTCCATCCCTGGCAGTGCCCAAGGCCAGGCTGGATGGGGTTGGGAGCAGCCTGGGACAGAGGAAGGTGTCCCTGCCCATGGCAGGGGGTGGAATTAGGTGAACTTTAAGCTCCTTCCAGCCCAGACCAGTCTGGGATTCTGTGACCTTCCACAGCACTTCACTTTCTCTGTGCATTATCATTCCCACTTTAATTATGATAATCTGTGGGTGCAGGACATGGGGTTGCACAGTTGTTCCTGTGGGGAGCAAAGCAACCTCAGTGTGGTGTGGGAAGGTGTTGGAGGGTGTAAATCCCATTCCAAACAAAGAACCTGTGCTTGCAGCACCACACAGAGCCCCGGGGATCCTCTGAACCCCTGAATCTTGTGCTTCCCTCTGCCCACTCAGTGGGGATCTGCTGGCACTGGTGGATAATGAACAGCTTCCTTTTAATCCTGAAATCCCAGGGAAAGGCAGCTAATCCAGCCACTCCTGAGCCTTCTTAAACCAGCCTGGAGAGGGTTGGGAATGGCTGGGAATGGCAGGAAATGGGGCTGGGAACAGGCTGGAAACAGGATAGGAGTGGCAGAGAATGGCTGGGAATGGGATGGAAATGGCAGGGAATGGCCAGAAATGAGTAGGAATGATGGAATGGCTGGGAATGGGGCTGGGAATGAAAGGGAATGGGATGGGAACAGGCTGGAAATGGGATAGGAATGGCAGGGAATGGCCCAGGAATGGCTGGGAATGATGCAATGGCCGGGAATGGGGCCAGGAATGGCTGGGAATGACTGGGAATGGGATGGGAATGACTGGGAATATGCTGGGAACAGGCTGGGAACAGGATAGGAATGGCAGGGAATGGGTTGGAAGTGGCAGGGAATGGCCCAGGAATGGCTGGGAGTGATGGAATGGTAGGAATGGGGCTGGGAATAGCAGGGAACTGGCTGGGAATGGGATGGAAATGGGCTGGGAACAGGATAGGAATGGCAGGGAATGGGTTGGGAATGGCCCGGGAATGGCTGGGAATGACTGGGAATCATGGAATGGGGCTGGGAATGGGGCCAGGAATGGCCTGGAATGGGGCTGGGAATAGCTGGGAATGGGGCTGGGAATGTCTGAGAATGGTAAGGAACAGCCTGGGAATGTTTGGGACTGGCAGGGAACATCTTGTGAATGGGCTGGGAATGGCAAGGAACAGCCTGGGAATGGCAGGGAATGGGCTGGGAATGGGGCTAGAAATGACTGGGAATGATGGAATGGCAGGAAATGGGCTGGGGATGCCTGGGAATGGCTGGAAATGGCAAGGAACAGCCTGGGAATGGCAGGGAATGGGGCTGGGAATGACTGGGAATAATGGAGTGGGCTGGGAATGACTGGGAATGTCTGGGAATGGCAAGGAACGGCCTGAGAATGGCAAGGAACAGCCTGGGAATGGCTGGGAATGGGGCTGGGAATGACTGGGAATAATGGAGTGGGCTGGGAATGGCAAGGAATGGCCTGGGAATGGGGCTAGAAATGACTGGGAATGATGGAATGGGCAAGGAATGGTCAGGGAACGGGCTGGGAATGTCTGGGAATGGCAGGGAATGACTGGGAATGGCAAGGAACAGCCTGGGAATGGCCAGGAATGGCAGGGAACAGCCTGGGAATGTCTGGGAATGGCAAGGAACAGCATGGGAACAGCTGGGAATGGGTCTGGGAATGACTGGGAATGATGGAATGGCAGGGAATGGGCTGGGAATGTCTGGGAATGGCAAGGAACAGCCTGGGAATGGCTGGGAATGGCTGGGAGTGATGGAATGGTAGGAATGGGGCTGGGAATAGCAGGGAACTGGCTGGGAATGGGCTGGAAATGGGCTGGGAATGGCTGGGAATGGCCGGGAATGGCAAGGAGCAGCCTGGGAATGGCCGGGAATGGGGCTGGGAATGACTGGGAATGATGGAATGTCTGGGAATGGCAGGGAACAGCCTGGGAATGTCTGGGAATGGGGCTGGGAATGACTGGGAATGGCAAGGAACAGCCTGGGAACAGCCTGAGAATGGCAGGGAATGGGCTGGGAATGGGACTGGGAATGATGGAATGGCAGGGAATGGGCTGGGAATGTCTGGGAATGGCAAGGAACAGCCTGGGAATGGCCAGGAATGGGGCTGGGAATGACTGGGAATGATGGAATGTCTGGGAATGTCTGGGAATGGCAAGGAACAGCCTGGGAATGGCCGGGAATGGCAGGGAACAACCTGGGAATGGCCGGGAATGGCAAGGAACACCCTGGGAATGGCCGGGAATGGCCGGGAATGGCAGGGAACAGCCTGGGAATGGCCGGGAATGGCAAGGAACGGCCTGGGAATGGCCGGGAATGGCCGGGAATGGCCGTGTTCCTGCAGCCCTGAGCAGCACGGCGGTAAGAAGTGGGAAATGCTGCCGCTGCCTCCCGGGCAGGGAGGATGCTGAGGCAGCAGCCCGGGAATGTCGCCTGGTGCCGGGCGAGTCCGTGTCCCACCCCCCCGTCCCTGGATCATCCATCCGGAGCTGCGGGAGCCCCTGGGGATTACTGGGAAGTGCTGGGGCTGCACGAACCGCGCTGAGCTGGAGCACGGAGCGGCACGGGGATAACAGGAGCAGAGAGCGGCGGTGATAACGAGGAGAGGGAGAGTGGCAGGGTGATAACGAGCAGGAATTAATGACGGCTCATTTGCATACGCCGGGCGTGCCTGGCTAAGCGCGGCAATAGCGCCGAGCCCGGGCCCCGCGCGCGGGGAAAACTCTAAAGATTTTAAGAAGCTTAAATCCTTCTAAATGAAAATTATACAAGGAAAGGGTAGATTTGGCTTGTAGATGGAGGTTCAGAATAAAGACTGCTCCGGCTGTGGCTGCTCTTTAACATGTGCTTTACATGCCTGAATCTTCCTTCCGTGGGTTTTTATTCCTTTCAAGTTCTTACACGCTGCCCTCACCACCTTCTTTTATGACCTTCCTCCTTAAAGCTCCTCTGCATATAAAAGGATCAGTGGGATGATTATTGTAACTCCAGGCTGGATAGCCTGGTGTGGGTACCAGGAATGAGCCCTGTAAATCTGCCACAGATGTGGCCAGAGCCTGGAAACCCCATTAACGTTCATTGGTGCAGTGGTGTTAAATTGAGGATCATTTTTTAATGGGAAACAGAGGTGGTTGAAGACCTGGAAGAGGAAACAGTGATATTGTGGTGTCTTTTTGGGCAGCACGAAGCAGCTCTGTGTGTGTTTGGGAGGCCAGACTGTACTGTCAGTCCAAAGGAGGAGCTTTCCTTTGGGACAGCATTTGTTCCTGCTTTATCCAGCAGTGCAGGAATTCCAGTGGGAATCCACGTGTGCACAGGAGGTGCTGGAGACTGATGATATGTGACTGGAAAATGAGAATTCCAGTGCAAGGCTGTGAGTAGCAGTGTGGTCAGTGCAGGGAAAATTAAAAGTTTCGTGGCTGGAGAGCAGTTCCTGTCTGTCCAAGTGGGATCAGGCTGTGAAAGGCTCAGGAAAATCCAGGAGAATTTGGAATGTATCAGGTGCATGGGTTTAATTGCTGGAGCCTTGATCAGACCTTGCCTTTGTGTGTCCAGAGCTGTGGTCATGGCACAGAAATGTGTTTTCCTGCTATTCCAGATTGGAGAAGAATATTCCTTGCCTGTGAAAGAACTGTCTTTAAAAAATCAGTGCATGAAGGAACACAATAACCTGGGGAGGTTAAATAAAACCTTAAATAAAATCATTTCCAGGGGAGTTTAAATAAAACCCTCAGTTAGCTCCTGAATTCCTTTACTTCCTTGCTAATTCTTTGTGTCCTCCTTTCCCCTGCAGGAAGAAAACCTGGGAAACTTGATCCACGAAACAGAGTCTTTCTTCAAAACGAGAGACAAGGAATACCAGGAGACAATAGGACAGATAGAGGTGAGGAAGGGGAATTGCTCCTGATGGATGGGCACAGCACAGTGCTGTGCTCTGGGGTGTCCCAGAGGGAAGCAGGAATGTTCACATATCCAAGAATGCAAAGGCATTTCCCTCTGGCGTGCCCTGGGGATTTTCCTAAATGCCATTCTCTGGGCTATTATTACTCCATACTTCAGCACTGAGCATAAATCTGAGGCTGGTGGAGAGAGACCCTGCAGAACAAAGGGAATAAATGCACTATTATTCTTTTTTTCCCCCCTTTGTTCTGCATGTCCACCCTGACTCTGGGAAATGCTTCCCAGGATGTGGCCTCACAGGTTGCCAGAAGCAGCAGCTGGAAATTCTCAAAAATCTCTGTCCTGCCTTGAACTCTTTTCATTAATTACTGCCCATTGACAAACGAGGTGCCAAGAGCAGGAAAAAACCCTCCAGGGCTGTTCAGAACCAGCGTGAAGCTCTGGTTGCCCTTCCTGGGCTCATGAATGCCCTGGCAGTTGGGAGCAGTGAGGGGAAATGTGCACTGTGGGCTCTGGGCAGCTGGGGCATCCCCAGCAGTGTGAAAAGGGCAGGGAAATTGGGGTTGCACTGTCAGGTTTTTGGGGTGTCTTCACTGAAGACTATGGGGATGGGTAGTTGTAAAAGTAAAGTCCTTTATTTCATGGCTAAATCAGTCTCATGAAGGTGGAGTTGTTACAGACCCAGCCAGTGTGCAGAAAACCTCTAAAAAAGAGTCTCCAAGTTCCAGGCAGAGGCAGCAGCCACAGCAGCAGTGACAGCACCCCCAGTCTGTGTCCCAGGAGTGTCTTTATCAGTAACAGTCACAGCCACAGCAACAGCAGCAGCATTTGTGATGTTTCCTGAGCCTCTGTGTGTGTGTTCTCACAGTACTGCATTTTTATTCTGTTTTTAGCCAATCAGGCTTAAACGCAAATTCTCTACAGTTTGTTGGACCTATCCTAAGCTGAAATTGATGTGTGACAATTTTCATAATTTCTTACACAAATTCTACACATATAGCTCTGTCTGTTCTATCTAGGAATTTTTAGCAAGGCTGCATTATTTTTGTTATGACTAGAATTTAACTAACTTTGCAAAAGGCAACATTACTGAACTTTAAATTTAGGTATTAGGTCTTTTTCTTACTTACTGACACAGGCTCTTATTTTTTTAAGGCACGTAAAAATCCTCTATTTATTTAAATCTAAACCTGCATTTCTACCTCATGCCTGTGTGAATTTATGTACCTCAGTTTCTCTGAAGGTTCTAATTCATTTCTGGGCACTCCTGGGCCTGTGTGGATTTGGCTCAGGGAGGTTCTTACTCCAACATTTCACCTCACTGAGGCTGATTCTTTGCCCTTTTCCCCCCAGCTGGAACTGGCCACGGCCAAGAGCGACATGAACCGGCACCTGCACGAGTACATGGAGATGTGCAGCATGAAACGGGGCCTGGACGTGCAGATGGAAACCTGCAGGAGGCTCATCAAGGGCTCAGCTGACAGGTAACAGGGTCCTCTGGGCTCCAGGAGCCCCCATTTCCCTGCAGGAGCCCCATTTCCCTGCAGGATTTCAGTCCCTGCAGGATTTCAGTCCCTGCAGGAGCCCCCCATTCCCTGCAGGAGCCCCCCATTCCCTGCAGGAGCCCCAATTCCCTGCCGGAGCCCCCATTTCCCTGCAGGAGCCCCTTTTTCCTACAGGAGCCCCCATTTCCCTGCAGGAGCCCCCATTTCCCTGCAGGAGCCCCCATTTCCCTGCAGGAGCCCCCTTTCCCTGCAGGAGCCCCCATTATCCTGCAGGAGCCTCTTGGGGTTTGGTTTCTCTCACCCAAGATTCAGGTGGTGGTTCTGGTGGCTCCAGTGAGTCTTTTTTGCCCTCTGAAGGCTTTGAGTCTGGTGTGAGAATGAAATTGAGTCTTCAAGGTCTTGTTTCTGGGTTTCTCACGTGTTTATTATTTCTTATCTTACAATTTCTCTGTGCCTGTTCAAGGTGTTCACAGCAGCTCAGACACAGGTGACTCCCCCTGTGATGGGAGGTCACTGCCTCTTATACAGATAATTTGTGTCTGTTATTTACAGTTCTGTGCCAGTGCCTGTTATCTATACTAAAGGGCTCATTTCTACTTTGACCCAATCTCCTTACACTACTTTGTGCCCACATCACATCAGAAGACGGAGGCCAAGGGAGAACAAGAAGAACCCAGGGCACTGCCCCAAAATCTCCATCTTGTCCCCAAGTTAGCTCCATTCTAAGAATCCCAAAACTACCAAATTTTCCACCCTGTGATTAGCTACACTTCTGTCTGTCACACCTTTGTGACTTGTAATTCTCCTCTCAATGTTGGAAGCTTTTTCCATGGACTGAAATCAAAGCCTGTGTCTTCCTGGGCTCTGGGCCAGGCAGCCCCCCTGGACAGATCCCCCTGTCCAGGATTTAAACCCTCTTTCTCAGGTCCCAGGGCACTCTGCTGGGGTCTGTGACCATCCAGGGCGCCCAGAGGGATGCCCTGGACCCCAACAGGAGCCCCATTTCCCTCCAGGAGCCCCATTTCCTTCCAGGAGCCCCATTTTCCTCCAGGAACCCTTTCCCTCCAGGAGCTCAGTCCCTCCAGGAGCTCAGTCCCTCCTGCTTCTGATGCCTGCAGAGGCTGCCTAGAACAGAGAAATAAGAGAAATAAAGCAGGTGTTTATTAAAAAGGCCTTCAAAGGATACACCTTGGGCAGTACAAGAGTCTGGCTGAGGCTATACCCAAGGTAGTCACAGTCACGAGTTTTCACACTTTTATAAGTTTGGTCCATTTGCATATTGGGGTTTAATTGTCCAATTACAGCTTCAGGTGATGAAATCCCATCCTCCCAGATTGCTCCCCCCCAACTCAGTGTTTGTACTTTTGGGGCCTGAAGCTGCAATAGTGACCTTTGTTCTGGGGCTGGAACAGGATTGTTTTGTCTGGCTGAACTGTGCAGAGAACTTGCTAACACTCTATATGAAGTTTTGAATTATATTTTATAATTTATATATAATTTATTTTTAATAAATTATGTTTATATTTTATAATAAATCGATATTTTTTTGATAAATTGTATTTATAATAATACAATCATTATATTATATATAATATATAGTATATAATATGTAGTATATAATATATCATAGATCAGGTATCATATATCATATATAACATATTATATTATATATATTATATA
>JBBMKD010000070.1:1493735-1508670 GCA_037834095.1 Argya squamiceps
CCTGGCACCCCAGACTGTCCCAGCCCACGCTGCAGGACAATTTCCTGCTCTGGCCAAGCCCTGGCACCCCAAACTGTCCCAGCCCACACTGCAGAGTCATTGTTGGCACCCCAAACCGTCTGAGCAATGTCCCTGCCTGGCCCTGGCACCCCAAACTGTCTGGGCACACTCTCCTGAGGCTTTGGGGTTGCACAGCCCTCCTGAGCAGCTCCCCGGGATGCTCCAGGGCTGGGTACAGCCCCCAGAGCCCTCCATGTGCCTCTCCAGCAGCGATTCCAGCCGGGATGGGAGGGAATGGGAATTTCCCTCTTCCTTGGCACACACGGATGGCAAAGCGACGGGAAAATCAACCCCACTGAGTGCTGACCCCTCTCAGACACCCCACAACTCCGGGAGGGGACTCACTGTCCCCTGAGAGAGATTCCCGAGCTGGGACAAGTTGGAATCTCTTCAGGAGAGCCCCGGGCCCGCGGCCACTTGCGGGGCCCATCCCGGCTCCTGTCCCGGCTCGGCACCGCTGGAATTAACCCCACAAACCCTTCCCGGGGCACAGAGCGAGGGCAGCCCGCGGCACGAGGCTCTGCGGGTGGATTTTCCCCGCCCGGGATGGTTCTCCCCGGGCCGGGCACAGCTGGGGCACAGCTGGATGGAACGGGCACAGCTGGATGGAACGGGCACAGCTGGAACGCGCACCCCCGGAATGCCCCCGCCTCCCAGTCCCGATTATTTATCCCTTTCATTGCATTCCTCGCTTTTAAGCTTTCCCCGTTTCTCTCGCTCCCCCCGCTCCAGGGCTGCCTTTCGCCCCCCGATCCCGGTCCCGGGGATATCGCGGCGGCCCCGGGAGCCGGAGGGGGCCGGGAATGCCGGGCAGCGGCTGCGGCGTTAATTACAAGTCGCTCATTTTCCCTCCGCTGTCCCGAGCTCCCTCAGGAACCGGCAGCGTTCGAATCTTCCCCGGCTCCCGGCCAAGCCTCTCTTCCCTCCCCGGAGCGGGGACAGGCAGGACTGAAGAGGCGAGGGGGGAAAAATCCCACCAGTCCTGCCCGGATTGCGGCAGAAATTCAGGAATTATTCAGGAATTCTTGTCCCATCCACCCTGCTCCTGCTTTGCTCCCACCGCCACAGCGAGGTCTGGCCGGAGAGGGAGGTTTGGAGGTTTTGGGGACAGATTTATTGTGTCTCAGCCCTGGGTGCCTTAAATTCAACATCTGGGGGTTTATCAGGCACTGCCACACCTCCCTGCGATTCTCCTCCCTGCTGCTATCGCTCCTGTTTTTCTCCTCAGGGTTTTCCCCACGTTTCTTCTCCTGTTTCTCCCTTATTTCTCCCCACTTTGCGTCCTGAGTTTGCAGCGCCTCGGGGCCCCATCCTGGGCCCACCAAAGGCAGCGCCAAAATTCCCGTGGGATTGCAGGCTCGGGGAGGGACTGTCCGCTCCCAAATCCTCCCGGTATTTTCCCGTCTCAGTAACACACGCAGGGAACAACGTCTGGAGTGGGAATCGCACAGGGACGAGCACAGAATTCGGGTTAAGGGAATAAAATCCTGATTTTTTTTTTTTTGTTCCCGCTCGGTTTGCAGTGGATGGGAGCACCCCAATCAACGGAGGGAACTCACAGAACCTCAGGAGGGGCCCCTCGGGTATGAATTCCCCCTTCCCACCCTCCTCGGAGTCCCCGGGAATGAGGCGGATCGGCTGGATCTGTTTTCACACGGGAAGAATGTTCCCTTCTCCCGGTGCCGGCAGCAGAGGCGTCAAACTGACAACAGCAGATGGCCTTTGTTGGGTGAAATATATCCCCCAAAAAACCGCCGGAAACTTTAGTGGAAAACCGAGCAGCTTTCCCTGGGATGTGCAGGTTAAAAGTTGAGGGGAGACGAAGCCAAACACGGAGCGGCTTTTCCCAGAGGAAAAGCCAACCCCTGGCCGGGAGAGGACGGGGATTTATCGGGAATTCCGCGTTCCCAAGGTCGCGGGGAGGATGAGCAGGGGAAGGAAGGCGGCCTGAGGGATGCAGGGGACTGATGAAGGGCACGGCGGAGGGATGAGGAGCCTCTGGAGAAACGGGGATGCGGAGGGGGCAGAGGGGAAGGAAGGGAGGCGCGGCAGCCCCCGGTGTGGGGCGGCAGCCGCGGGGTTAAGGGATGAAGGAGGAACACGTCCCTACACCCGGATAAGCCGGGAAATGAATCCTGATCCGGCCAAAACCAAGCCTGCAAAATTCGAGCCGAGAGAAGGGTCTCCTTTCAGGGAAACGGGGAATCCTTAATGCTTCCTCCCTCAGCAACTGTAATGCCAGGATGTTCCCAATCTGCTTTGAGGGATGGAAAGATTAAGAATAATAAAAAAATTGCAATAAAATATGTGTGAACGAGGGGGTAATTGTGGACAAATGCAGCATTCAAATTCATTTTTCAGCTCTTTTACACACCATTTCAATCTTATTTTCTGCTTGTTAATGAGATCTTGTTGGTTGGGGTGGGCACGGCTGCCCAGTATCGCTCGGGTAATTGCACATAATTTTCTCTCTACCAGTGATTTGCATCAGTTTTTTTTTTTTTTTTCTAATTCTTTGCTATTTAAACCCTCTCCTCCCTTCCTCCCCCCCACCCCCCCAAATCTCATCCTCTCCTCCCCTTCTTTCTTCCCCTCCCCTTTCTCCTGGCCCAGCAAGACTCATTTGGAATGCTTATTACAGGCACAGTGTCTCCGACAAAAAAAAAACGGGAAAAAAAAAAAGGCACCAGACGGAGAAAGGGATTGGTGGCACTGAGGGAAGGGAGAGAGCGTGGCCTCTGCAGAGCCAGGAGGGAGCCCTGGAAATCGGGAAAGAATTCCCAAATTCCCAGAGCCAGGAGGGATCCCTGGAAATGAGGGAAGGAATTTCCAGAGCCAGGAGAGATCCCTGGAAATGAGGGAAGGATTTCCCAGAGCCAGGAGGGATCCCTGGAATTCAGGGAAAGGAATTCCCAGAGCCAGGAGGGATTTTTGGAACTGAGGGAAGGAATTCCCAGAGCCAGGAGAGATCCCTGGAAATCAGGGAAAGGAATTCCCACAGCCAGGAATGATCCCTGGAAATCAGGGAAAGGAATTCCCAAACCCAGGAGGGATCCCTCGAATTGAGGGAAGGAATTCCCAGAGCCGGGAGGGATCCCTGGAACCAAGAAAAAGAACCCTTAGAGCCAGGAGGGATCTCTGGAAATCAGGGAAAGGAATTCCCAGAGCCAGGAGGGATTTTTGGAACCGAGGGAAGGAATTCCCAAAGCCAGGAGGGATCTCAAACCCAGTGACAAACCCAGGACTGGCAATCCAACTCCAAGCTCCAGACACACTGAGAATGAATTCACTCAGGGACCAAAAAAAATAAAGCCACTGAAAGCCCTGAAGAAAATTAAAGGAACAACTCGGAGGAGGTGAACAAGTTTCTCTTGGCTCTTTTTGTTTCTGGAATTGTCTTTAATCCCCGGAGATCCTGCGGGGTTGTTGGAGATTCTGAGCCCTCAGGAATAACAAGTTCTGGAAGTGCCTGGGACTGCTGCCTTTTAACTCCACTTTGGCACTTCCCCAGCCCCACCTGCCCCAAAATGAGATTTTTTTTGCCTTTGGAGAAGCCCTTGCCCAACCCCAATGCACTGTAGGGAACCTTGACCTGGATTTAAGGCCCAGGCCTGGATCTCAAAGAGCAGCAGGAATTGTAGGAGGTGAGGCCGTGCAACAAACCCTCCTAAAAACCCACAGAAAAAACACTTGAAAAGGCAGAAGACACGTGGCAGAGGGGGCTGGAGATGAAAAGCAGAAGAAAATACAGAAAAACCTCATTTTTTTGCTGTTTGAGGGGATCTCACAGCACCAGCCAAAGCAGTCCCACTTTTGTAATCCTCAGTTTAATTCCCTTATTTCCCCCCTCAGCTCCCAGCACAGCACACACAGCTCCTGAAGGGTTGGCAGATCCTGACTGAGACAGAACTGGACTTAAAACTGAGTTTAAGGCCGGGCTGGACGGGGTTTGGAGCACCCTGGCCTAGTGGAAGGGGGTTGGGATCAGCAGATCTCCTCCCAGTCCAAGTTCCGTGGGATGATTCTAAGGTTTATCAGGATTTTTTTTGTCCCAAGCCTTATCCCAGCTCAGGGAGGAGCAATTCAGGCTGGCAGATCCTGATCAGGACAGAACTGGACTTAAAACTGAGTTTAAGGCCAGGCTGGACAGGGTTTGGAGCAAGCTGGCCTAGTGGAAGCGGGCTGGGATCAGCAGAGCTTTAAGGTCCTTCCCAAGCCAAATTCCATGGGATGATTCTGAGATTCATCAGGATTTGGTTTGTCCCAAGCCTTATCTCAGCTCAAGGAGGGGCAATTCAGGCTGGCAGATCCTGATCAGGACAGAACTGGACTTAAAACTGAGTTTAAGGCCAGGCTGGATGGGGTTTGGAGCAAGATGGCCTAGTGGAAGCTGTCCCTGCCCAAGGCAGGTGTTGGGATCAGATGAGCTTTAAGGTCCCTCCCAAGCCAAATTCCATGGGATGATTCTGAGATTCATCAGGATTTGCTTTGTCCCAAGCCTTATCCCAGCTCAGGGAGGGACAATTCTAGGCCAGGCCTGGCCTAGGCTGACCTGGGTGTGAGTTTCAGGGTTTGTTTTTCCTGCCAGGGTGAGGCAAGGCCTGGCTTGGGCTGTCCCAGGGCCTGGCCTTGTTCTCCTGGAGCTCTCCTGAAAATCTCCTGGGAGAGATTCCCAAATCACTGGGGAATGGATCCTCTGTGGGATGGAAATTTGGGAGCATTTACAGTGTGTTTATGGGATCCCAAGGCAGGCACAGCCTCAGTTTCCAGCCCACTCCTGGGAGGGAGGACGAGGAAGAAGCTGCAGGAATCCCACTCTGGTTATGGCGTTCCTCCCTCCTCGTGTTTAATATTCCCCAGGAGCTCTGCAGCTCCAGGGATTTGGGCAGATTTGGGATTTTGGCGATTTGGGATTTTGGCAGTGCCAGCCTGGGGGCAGCTGGGGACACCCCAGGACCTTTGGGGAGCAGGGGGGATGTTCCTGCTGTACATTCCAAGCTCCTGAGGGATGACACAGGAGCACATCCCGACAGCTGGAGGCAGCTGGGCAGGACAGAGGGGCCTGAAATCCCCCTCTGCCAGAGGCTGCCCCAGATCCATCCCAAATTCCTGCTCAATTCCAAACCCTGCTCCATCTCAAACCCCTGCTCTGTCCAAAAACCCTGCTCCACCCCAAATCCCTACTCCATCCAAAATCCCTGCTCACTCCCAATCCCTGCTCCATCCCAAATTCCTGCTCTGTCCCAGACCCCTGCTCCATCCCCAATCCCTGCTCCATGCTCAATCCCTGCTCCATTCCCAACCCCTGCTCCATCCCAAACCCCTGCTCCATCCCAAACCCCTACTCCATCCCAAATTCCTGCTCCATCCCCAATCCCTGCTCCATCCCCAATCCCTGCTCCATCCCAAACCCTGGCTCCATCCCAATCCCTGCTCCATCCCAAATCCCTGCTCCATCCCAAATCCCTGCTCCAAACCCCTACTCCATCCCAAACCCCTGCTCCATCCCCAATCTCTGCTCCATCCCAAACCCCTGCTCCATCCTAAACCCCTGCTCCATCCCAAACCCCTGCTCCATCCCAAATCCCTGTTCCAAACCCCTACTCCATCCCAAATTCCTGCTCCATCCCCAATCCCTGCTCCATCCCAAACCCTGCTCCATCCCAAACCCTGGCTCCATCCCAATCCCTGCTCCATCCCAAACCCCTGCTCCATCCCAATCCCTGCTCCATCCCAAACCCCTGCTCCATCCCAAATCCCTGCTCCAAACCCCTGCTCCATCCCAAACCCCTGCTCCATCCCAAACCCCTGCTCCATCCCAAACCCCTGCTCCATCCCAAATCCCTGCTCCATCTCAAACCTCTGCTCCATCCCAAATCCTGGCTCTGTCCCAACCCCCTGTTTTATCCCAAACCCCTGCTCTGTCCCCAATCCCTGCTTGGGTCACCCCGGGGTCTCTCCTGAAGGTCCTGGAAGGAGCAGGACCTGAGCCACCACTCTGAGCCCGGGGTTTAATCCTGTGGGATTCTCTCCTGGTCCCATCTTGGGAAGGGCCAATTCCATCCCAGGGTTTGGGATTTGGGATGGGAACAGTGTTGAGCACAGCCTGACGGGTTGGGGGTCACTCAGTCCTGTTTATCCCACCCTCACTCAAGGAATTTTCTTTCCCTCCTCGTCTCCTGCTCTGCCACTGGGGAGGGTCCCAAAGGGAACTGGGAGGGGACAGAGCTGGGACAGGCGACCTGAGCTGGCCAAAGGGACATTCCACAGCACAGAATGTCCCCATTCCCAAGGTACAAACTGGGACAGTCACTGGGGTGTCTGGCATTGGCCAACAACTGCATTGAGCAGCACTTGGTTTTCTATTATTATTATTATTATTATTAGTAGTAGTAGTAGTAGTAGAATCCTCCCATTTTTATCATTATTATCATTATTTTAAACATCATTAAATATATAATTTTATAATCGCTATTTTTATCATTTTATCATTATCATCATTATCACTGTATTTTACTTCATGCTCAGTTATTGAACTCTGCTTATTTCAGTACAAAAAGCACAAAGTTTGACTTTGATTCTCTCCCCATTCCAGGGCTGGGAGTGAGGAATGAGGGCCGGACAAGGAGCTGGGTCAGGCTTAACTTCCAGCTGGGCTTAACGCACGTCACCTTGGCCCAGCTGAGCTGGTGTTTTTGGGGGAAGTGCCACAAAATCCATCGCTGTGGGATGAAGTAACAGGAGCTGAAAACTCCCAGGTGAGCTCTGGGAGTGAGGCAGAACAGGCTGGGAAAAGGCTCCAGCAGCTGAGCCGGGCTTTGTGCGGCTGGAAAACGGGGAATTAACAATTCCCAGTGAGGTTTGGGCAGAGCTCCTGCAGGATCTGCTCCAGAGGGGGAGCACGGCCGGGGGATGAGCCCACGGTGGCCACAACAAATCCCCATTTTCTGTTTGGGAACAGGAATGTTGCAGTGGCCTCCCCAAATCCCTGTTTTCTGTTTGGGAATGGGAACACTGTGATGCCCACCCCAAATCCCCATTTTCTGTTTGGGAACAGGAATGCTGCAATGGCCACCCCAAATCCCTATTTTCTGTTTGGGAATGGGAACACTGTGGTGCCCACATCAAATCCCTGTTTTCTCTTTGGGAACAGGAATGCTGCAATGCCCACCCCAAATCTCCATTTTCTGTTTGAGAATGGGAATGCTGCAATGGCCACAACAAATCCCTATTTTCTGTTTGGGACTGGGAACACCATGGTCCCCACACCAAATACCTGCTTTCTGTTTGGGAATGGGAACACCACAGTGACCACACCCTATTCCTGTTTTCTCTTTGGGAACAGGAATGCCACAATAGCCACCCCAAATCCTATTTTTCTGTTTGGGAACAGGAATGCTGCAGTGCCCATCCCAAATCTCCATTTTCTGTTTGAGAATGAGAATGCTGCAATGGTCACCCCAAATCTCCATTTTCTGTTTGGGACTGGGAACACCATGGTCCCCACACCAAATAACCTGCTTTCTGTTTGGGAATGAGAATGCCACAGTGGCCACACCAAATTCCTGTTTTCTCTTTGGGAATGGGAATGCTACAATGGTCATCCCAAATCCCCATTTTCTGTTTGGGAATGGGAATGCCACAGTGGCCACCCTAAATCCTCATCCTCTGTTTGGGAACAGGGATGCTGCAGTTCCCACGCCAAATCCCACAGTTTTTTATTTGGGAACAGGAATGCTGCAGTGCCCACCCCAAATCTCCATTTTCTCTTTGGGAACAGAAAGGTCATGGTCCCCAAATTCCCATTCCATCCCAAATCCCTGCTCAGTCCTAAACTCCTGCTGCATCCCAAACCCTAAATCCCCTTTTTCTCTTTGGGAACAGGAACGCCATGGTGGCCACACCAAATCCTCTTTTTCTGTTTGGAAACAGGAACCCTGCAATGCCCACCCCAAATCCCCATTTTCTGTTTGAGAATGGGAATGCTGCAATGCCCACCCCAAATCCCCATTTTCTGTTTGGGAACAGGAATGCTGCATTGCCCACCCCAAATCCCCATTTTCTGTTTGAGAATGGGAATGCTGCAATGGTCACACCAAATTCCCTTTTTCTCTTTGGGAACAGGAACGCCACGATGGTCACACCAAATCCTATTTTTCTGTTTGGGAACAGGAATGCTGCAGTGCCCACCCCAAATCTCCATTTTTTGTTTGAGAACAGGAATGCTGCAATGGTCACCCCAAATCCCCATTTTCTGTTTGGGAATGGGAATGCCACAGTGGCCACCCTAAATCCCCATCCTCTCTTTGGGAATGGGAATGTTGCAGTTCCCACACCAAATTTCCATTTTCTCTTTGGGAACAGAAAGGTCGTGGTCCCCAAATTCCCACTCCATCCCAAATCCCTGCTCACTTCCAAACTCCTGCTGCATCCCAAACCCCAAATCCCCTTTTTCTCTTTGGGAACAGGAATGCTGCAGTGCCCACCCCAAATCCCCTTTTTCTCTTTGGGAACAGGAATGCTGCAGTGCCCACCCCAAATCCCTGTTTTCTCTTTAGGAACAGGAACACTGCTCCTCTCCTCACGGATTCCAGCTGCCAGCACAGCCCGTGGATTCCAGCCTGGACACCCAATCCCAGGGTAACCGGATAGGGAGAAAAAGCCGGGAGCTCCCGGCCCCCTCTCCTTGTCCAAAGTGCCAAGAAATCTCCTCCTGCTGCTGCTGCTGCCACGGGGGAAACGGGAAACCAGGCCAGAGACAAACAGCCACCATCCTCTGCTCCCAGCTGGGTTTTTCCAGCCTCCTGAACTCCCTCTTTCCCAGGTCCTGATCTCCCTCTTTCCCATTCCCTGATCTCCCTCTTTCCCATCTCCTGAACTCTTTCCCACCTTCTGATCTCCCTTTCCCACCTCCTGATCTCCCTCATTCCCATCTCCTCCTGAACTCCCTCTTTCCCATTCCCTGAACTCTTTCCCTCCTCCTGATCTCCCTCTTTCCCACCTCCTGAACTCCCTCATTCCCATCTCCTGATCTCCTCTTTCCCATTCCGTGATCTCCCTCTTTCCCATTCCGTGATCTCCCTCTTTCCCATTCCGTGATCTCCTTTCCCACCTCCTGATCTCCCTTTTTCCCACCTCCTGAACTCTTTCCCATCTCCTGCTCTCCTCTTTCCCTCCTCCTGCTCTCCCTCATTCCCATCTCCTGAACTCTTTCCCATCTCCTGAACTCCCTCTTTTCCATCTCCTGCTCTCCCTCTTTTCCATCTCCTGAACTCTTTCCCATCTCCTGAACTCTTTCCCATCTCCTGATCTCCTCTTTCCCTCTGGCTGATCTTTCCCCCTGCAGAGAGGAGCCCCAGGCAGGGGAGAGGGTGGAACCGTGCTGGGATTTCCCTCAGCACAATAAATAAATTACACAGAGCACCCCATAAAGAAACCTCCCGAAACTCCCCTAAAAGAGGACAAATCTTCATCCCGCTGGGAGCATTTCTCGTCTCCTTCCACTAGGAACAGCAGAGGGCTTGGAAAGGCAGGAATTTTCGATCAGGGAATGCAAAGCAGTCACAAAATAACCTGGGTAAAGCTCTCTGTGCACAAAGGGAGCAGATGAATTTCCACGCTGATATCTTGGCCCTCACATGATTAAAAGCATCAGGAAAATGGGAATCTCCTCTTCCTGGGGGTGCAAAGCTCTCCTTTCTTCAGGCCTGCCAGATAAAGGATCCTCTCTTCCCCATACAAAGGGCTTATGGGCTCAGGGATATCTGTCCCCAGCCTGAGCCTGGGGGCAGGGGAATTTGGGATTGGGATAAGCAGAGGAAAAGCCACGGTCTGGTCCTTTCAAGCAGCCCCTGATTCTGTGGGACTGGGCATGAGAGGATGAAGGGAAATGGAAATTGCAGGACGTGCCTGGGGCTCATCCCAGGCATCTCATCCCTGCCTTATTCCGTGGGGATAAATTGCACTTGGGATCATCTGAGTTAATCCCGGGCCCTGGCCCAGCTAACCCGGGCCTGCCTTTGAATCCCAGGCTGTATCCTCTGAGCCTGAGCCCAGTGCTCGGGGAAATCCCTTGTCAGAGGGATATCTGCCTATTCCCCCCCGAATTTCCCTGTTTGGAGCAATATCCGGCCCTGGATGTGCCAGTCACATTTTAGTATTTTCCCATTCTGCCTCATGGCAGCCAATATTTCAGTATTTTCCCATCCAGCCCCATGTCAGTCACATTTTAATATTTTCCCATCCAGCCCCATGCCAGTCATATTTTAATATTTTCCCATTCTGCCCCATATCAGTCACATTTCAGTATTTTTCCATCCAGCCCCATGCCAGTCAATATTTCAGTATTTTCCCATTCTGCCTTGTGCCAGTCACATTTCAGTATTTTTCCATCCACCCCCATGCCAGTCAATATTTCAGTATTTTCCCATCCAGCCCCATGAAAGTCAATATTTCAATATTTTCCCATCCAGCTCCATGTTAGTCACATTTCAGTATTTTTCCATTGTGCATCGTGCCAGTCAATATTTAAATATTTAAATACTTTTTCATTCAGCCCCATGCCTGTCAATATTTCAGTATTTTCCCATTCAGCCCCATACCAGTCACATTTCAATATTTTCGCATTCAGCCCTGTGCTGGTCACATTTAAATATTTTCCCATTCAAAGCCAAAACTGAGGGTTTTGTACCATTCCAGAGAAGCTGCAAAAATTCCCTCTTTCCACTGAAGCTCCGTGTTTGTTCTCACACTCGAGAGATCCCAAACTGCTGGAGCTGAACCTCCACATCCCCCTGGTGTCCCTGATTGTTGGACTCCTCTCCAAACCCCTGAAGCTTTTCCATTTCAAGCACCCACCTCATTTCTCCTCCTGGTTCCAAATTATTTTGGTTTCCCGTCCTAAATAAATGGATCCCTC
Source organism: Argya squamiceps (assembly GCA_037834095.1). NCBI lineage: Eukaryota > Metazoa > Chordata > Aves > Passeriformes > Leiothrichidae > Argya > Argya squamiceps. Next base: position 1,504,714 of record JBBMKD010000070.1, read on the forward strand.
TGAAACAACTGCTGCCCTTCACACCACTCCACACCCCACAAGTGACTGAGAGTGGAAAAAATGGGATTTGGTGTCCCTTGGGGTAAGGACAAGTCCTGGCTGCTCATTTTCAGTTCCATTTGGAAACAAAGGTGAGCTTGGAAACTCCTTTCCTCCTCCACAGCTCACCCACGCCTTGTGCAGAGCACCAGAATTAACCAAAATTACCAAAATTAACCAAAATTATCAAAATTAACCCCAAATCCCCATCTCTGAGCTCAGATCCACAGCCCAGCCAGGCCTGGACAAGCTCCAGGCTGTGCCTGAATCACCCACCCGGGATGAATCGTGGAGTCAGCCCTCAGGTGTTCTCCTTGGGATCAAACTCCCCACCAGCAGGGAGTTTGGGAATGGTTTTGGGAGGTGCTCCAGGGGTTGGTGATCCCCTCACCCCAACCTGGATGTGGGAATGGCCAGTGCTGGGCTCAGGACAGAGCAGCTGTCCATGGATCCATGGGTCCTGCCCTCTCCATCATCCTAAAGATCCATGGATTCTGCTCTCTTTCATCATCCCAAGGATCCATGGGTCCTGCTGTCCTCCTTCATCCCAAGGATCCATGGGTTCTGCCCTCCTCCATCATCCCAAGAATCCATGGATTCTGCCCTCCTCCATCATCCTAAAGATCCATGGATTCTGCCCTCCTCCATCATCCTAAAGATCCATGGATTCTGCTCTCCTTCATCATCCCAAGGATCCATGGATTCTGCTGTCTCCATCATCCTAAAGATCCATGGGTTCTGCCCTCTCCATCATCCCAAGGATCCAGGGGTCCTGCTCTCTCCATCATCCCTACACGGATCCATGGGTTCTGCCCTCTCCATCATCCCAAGGAGCCATGGATCCTGCCCTCCTCCATCATTCCTACACGGATCCATGGATCCTGCCCTCTCTATCATTCCCACAGGGATCCATAGGTCTGCTCTCTTCATCATTCCCACATGGATCCTACCCTCTCCATCGTTCCCTCATGGATCCTGCCCTCGCCATCATTCCCACAGAGATCCATGGATCCTGCTTTCCTCCATCATTCCCACAGGAATCCTGCCCTCCTCCATCATCCCAAGGATCCATGGGTCCTGCCCTCTCCATCATTCCCACAGGAATCCTGCCCTCTCCATCATTCCCTCATGGATCCATGGGTTCTGCCCTCTCCATCATTCCCACAGAGATCCATGGATCCTGCTCTCCTCCATCATTCCCACAGGAATCCTGCCCTCTCCGTCATTCCCACAGGGATCCATGGATTCTGCCCTCTCCATCATTCCCATATGGATCCTGCCCTCTCCATCATTCCCACAGGGATCCATGGATCCTGCCCTCTCCATCATTCCCACATGGATCCATGGGTTCTGCCCTCTCCATCATCCCAAGAATCCATGGATCCTGTCCTCTCCATCATCCCAAGGATCCACGGATCCCACCCCATGGCCCATCCCAGCTCCTCCAGGACCTTCTGAGAGCTTTGCTGAGGATGGGATGAGAAATTTGGGACGGGCAAGAGGAGCTGGGACACCTCAGATGGAGAGAATTCCCAAGGAAAAGCGCCTACTTCCATCTTTTCACCTTGAGGATTCACCCAGGATTTCAGCGTAATTTTTTCAGCTCATTAACAAAACTAACTAATTGCCCTCCCCGTGGGCTGCCCGCAGGAATTCCTGACGACAACAACACCACAACAATAACCCCAACAACAACAACAACCCCAACAACAACAACAACAGCCCCGAGAACCGCGGTGCCAGCTCGCCACGACGTCCCGGCGGTGTCCCCGCTCCCGGAGCCCGGGGAAGGCGCGGACGGGCCCGTACCTGCGGGGAGAGGCCGTTGCTGACGGGGTTCATGTGGTTGGCGGGGGCCGTGGCGTTCATGAAGCTCTCGGAGTAGCTGGAGAAGCTGTGCCGGGCGCCGTAGGCAGAGCCGGAGTCGGCGGCGGCGGCGGCGGCGGCCAGCCCGCCCTGGTGCATGGTGGAGGGCGGCAGCGGCTGCGGCCGGTGCACGGTGCTGCCGCCGTCTGCGGGGACACAGGGACACCGACGGGCTGGGATCCACCCGGGAAACAGCAGGGAAAACCCCGCCAGATCCCCGGGAAAACCCCCGGAAAACCCCGGGAAAACCCCGGGAGAGCCCCAGGAAAACCCCGGGAAAACCCCGCGAGACCCCCGGGAAAACCCCGGGAAAACCCCGGGAGACCCCCAGGAAAACCCCGGGAGACCCCCAGGAAAACCCCACGAGACCCCCAGGAAAACGCCTGGCAAAACCCCAGGAGACCCCCGGGAAAACCCCGGGAGAGCCCCAGGAAAACCCCGGGAAAACCCCGCGAAACCCCCGGGAAACCCCCAGGAAGCCCAGAGAAAACTCCTGGGAAAACCCTGGGAAAACCCCGGGAAACTCTCAGGAAACTCCCAGGAAAACCCTGGGACACCCCCAGGAAACCCCAGGAGACCCCCAGGAAAACCCTGGAAGTCCCCCAGGAAAACCACAGGAAGCCCCCAGGAAACTCCCAGGAAAACCCTGGGACACCCCCAGGAAACCCCTGGGAAACTCCCAGGAAAACCCACAGGAAGCCCCCAGGAGATCCCTGGGAAAACCCCAAGAAATTCCTGGGAAACCTCCAGGAAACTCCCAAGAGACCCTCGGGAAACCTCCAGGAAAACTCCAGGAAATCCCCAGGAAAATCCCAGGAGACCCCACAGGAAACCTGCAGGAAAATCCCAGGAGACCCTCGGGAAACCTCCAGGAAAACCTCTCGAGACCCCCGGGAAAACTCCAGGAAACCCCCAGGAAACTCCCAGGAGACCCCTGGGAAACCCCAGGAGATCCCCAGAAAACTCCCAGGAAAACCCCAGGAAAACCCCAGGAAGCCCCCAGGAAGCTCCTTAAGAGATCCCCCAAAAAAACCCCCAGGAGATCCCTGGGAAAACCCAGAGAAATTCCTGAGAAACCCCCAGAAAACCTCTGGGAACGCCATGGTGGCCACCCCAAATCCCCATTTTCTGTTTGGGAATGGGAATACTGCAGTGCCCACACCAAAGGAAAACCCCAGGAAAACCCCAGAAAAACCTCCAGAAATTCCTGGGAAAGCCCCAGAAAACCTCCAGAAAATCCCCAGGAAAATCCCAGGAAATTCCTGGGAAACCCTGGGAATATTGGCTCAGCCATCCCCAGACCCAGCAGCTCCACACTTTGTGAAGCTGGGGGGAAATATTTGGGTTTTCACTTTGTTTCCCCCCCCCAGAGAGAAGCCATTAATTCCTTGGGAAAGGCCAAAGGCAGGTGGAATTAACAATATTCCTTCCACAGGAATATTCCCACCCTAAAAAGGAGATTTACCCAGAGTGAGGGGTCACCTACACAACCCAAAATTTACAAGACAATTGGAGTTAACTATTCCTCCCACTGGAATATTTCCTCCACTGAACCCTGGAAAGGAGATTTTCCCAGACTGAGGGAGCACCCACACAACCCAAAATTTACAAGGCAACTGGAATGAACAATATTCTGAACCCCAGAGCAGAGATTTACCCAGACTGAGGGTAAATCACACCCCCCAGTTTACTGGGGTGTGCTCCTTGTTCAAAACTCCAGGCAGGGGACAGGGGGACACAGCAGGAGGGATGTGGGACAGAGGAGAAAATGGGGGAATTTCCATTGACTTGAGGGAAAAAACCTGATTTTCCCAGCTAAAGGAAAACCACAGGAGACTCACAAATGTCCCATCCAGGATGTCCCAGAGCAGAAAGGCCCGAGGAGAGAATCACAGAATGGTTTGGAAGGGACTCCAAAGCTCAGCCCTGTAGGAATCCCACACCTGAGCAGGTGTCTTGGGTTGTAGAATAAGACATGCACAAAGTATTCTATCACCCTCTTCATCAACTGTTGAAACCAATTGTTGGAGCAGTGTTCTTCCAGGTTCCCCC